>JAZKLR010000207.1:0-600000 GCA_037103525.1 Ganaspis brasiliensis | reverse complement strand
AAAAATCTGAAATTTTTGTTTTGTGTGCCAATAACGATGGTATTCCGCTCAACTAAATTGGATGATGATCACCTTTATTTGCGTATTTTTTGATGACCTTTTGATTGACCCGAGGTAGAAAATTCAGAGTTCATAATAAGTCAGTGAAAACGCCTCGTATATTTGAAAAAAAACTGAAATTTTTGTTTTGAGTGCTAATAACGATGGTCTTCCGCTTAACTAATTTGGATGATGATCACCTTTATTTGCGTCTTTTTTTATGACCTTTTGATTGACCCGAGGTAGAAAACTCAGAGTTCATAATAAGTTAGTGAAAACGCCTCGTATATTTGAAAAAAAACTGAAATTTTTGTTTTGTGTGCCAATAACGATGGTATTCCGCTCAACTAAATTGGATGATGATCACCTTTATTTGCGTATTTTTTGATGACCTTTTGATTGACCCGAGGTAGAAAATTCAGAGTTCATAATAAGTCAGTGAAAACGCCTCGTATATTTGAAAAAAAACTGAAATTTTTGTTTTGTGTGCCAATAACGATGGTATTCCGCTCAACTAAATTGGATGATGATCACCTTTATTTGCGTCTTTTTTGATGACCTTTTGATTGACCCGAGGTAGAAAACTCAGAATTCATAATAAGTCAGTGAAAACGCCTCGCATATTTGAAAAAGAAACTGAAAATGACACGTGAGAAAATATTTAGAATTTATTTAACGTGGGTGTCAAATTTAAATAAAAACTTTAAAATTTTAATTCTGAGTTAATAATTATTGACTTCCAGAAACTAATTTTTAAGATTATCATCATTATTTGTAGTAGTTTAAATGTCCTCTGAAATATTTGTGCTCAAAGCTTTGCAGTTTATTTGTTAGGCGTGAAGTACGCTATGGAGAAAAAATTTTTTTCATTAAAAATTTTCTAAGTCCAACGTTATTCTTGTAACGTTACGTACTTCAACTCAATTAGAATGGAAAACAAGGTCTAACTTAAATATTAATATTAATCAATATTTTTCAAGTTTCCTTAGCCAGAGTGGCCACTATTTTTAGGATTTTTGCCTCCCGGTTTTCTCCAAGGTTCTCCCGGTACAAATTAGCATTTTCTCCCGGTTTTAGGCATAATATTCTTTGTGAAGAAACATGACTTTTTTATGAAAGGCAGTTATAAAGAATAACAGGGCACGAAAATATATTATATATTAGTATTTCATACATTTTGAGTTAGAGGTATAGGAAAATTTAATTTGATAAACAATAGAAATTGTTACTTTTCTTAAATGTATTTCATATAATAAGAAATTTTAGAAAAAAGTTTTCATAGCTTATAAGTAATATAGTTATTTATATTATTTTACTTATATTTTATTATGCACTTCGGAACTTTTAAAGATTGAATATTTCATAGAATATTTAATACAATATATTATTTATATTTAAATTATAAAATTTCAGATTTCTATTTTAATCAGTCTTCACAATTTCAGTTTTAAAAATTCTTAATTCTAAAAATGGAATAATTACATAAGCCTACGAAATTTCGTTCATGTTTGTTTAAAAAAATGGGAGGTGATTCATATAGATTTTTTGACGCAGAATCAGAATCTGACCTTAAAAATAGCCCGTCACGTCAGGATTTTTGTAATATTAGCTTAAATAGACAAGAAATGTCGATTCTGGACATTTTCGTGAATGTTTTGTGACTTACCAAAATTTTCATTTTTAGGGTTCCGTATACAAAGTGTCCAAACGGAACCCTTATGTTTTCACTCGTTTGTCCGTCGCCCAAAACCATTACCCCCCCCCCCCCCTAGCGGCCAAACTATTTGAGATAGAGAGTTGAAATTTGGTACACTTATGTATTTTCACGTGTAGATTACAGGAAAAATATAGCAAACATGATTGAACGTGATGTTCATAGCGTTGTCAAGGAAATAACAAGATTTTTTTCAAAAAATGCATTAAAATGCCTATTTACCCCCCCCCCCCTTTATCTCCTAAACTATTTGACCTAGAGTATTGAAATTTGGTACACATATGTATTTTCGCGAGTAGAGTTCAGGAAAAATATAGAGAACATGATTGGAGGTGATGGTCATAGCGTTGTCAAGGAAAAACTTTTTTTTTTTAAAAAAAAACGTGTCCCCCCCCTTATCTTCCAAACTACTTGACCTATAGGTTTGAAATTTGGTATACCTAGGTATTTTTACGTGTAGATTACAGGAAAAATATAGCGAACGTTGCTGGACTTAATTTTCAAAAGTTATTAATGAAAAGTTGAAAAATGACAAAAAACCCCTATGCTAGCGCTCAGCGTATTTATCCTGAAAGGATGGGAATTGGTTAAAAATGTGTAATTTTATGCAGAATTTTTTATAAAACCATAAAAATTGTGGTTTAAATTTATTATCTTAACATTTTTTCCAAAAAACTGAAATTTTACCAAAAAAAATTTTGTTCTTCTAAACAGCTACAATATTTTATAGTTTCAGATTATTTTTTTTGTACAAAATGTTTATGTTTATGTTTAAATTACTTTAAAAGTTAAAAAATAAAAGAAAATTAAAAAAAAAATCTTTTTGGCTTTAAAATTTAAAATTATATAAAAAAGCTTAGTCTATTTAATTGGAAATTTTTAATCTTATAAAAATCATTAAGTTTATACTTAAATTTCTTTAAAAATAAAAAAAATTATTTTAATTTATCATTATTTAAATTATTATTCAAATAATCTTTGACTCATATAATTGGAAAAAATTAGAGCGGTACGGAACCCTTCGACTTGGTACTAGTGTAACTCGTACTTGCCCGATATTTTTTAAATAGTATCGTATTTGTAATACTCTTGAACTTCAAAACCCATTTTTGAAAATTATTTTATGATTTTTTAAAAAAGTTATGCAGATTTGAAATTTTTCCATTTATTTTTCCACTTTTCGTAGAGTGAAAATTCACTCAGATATTTAGAAAAACTATAGTTCTAAATGAAAAAATTTCTAATCTGTATAACTTTTTTAAAAAATCGTGAAATAATTTTCAAAAATGGGGTTTTGAAGCTTAAGAGTATTACCATACGATACCATTTTAAAAAATAAAAGTTTTGGTAAGCCACAAAAAATTTACGAAAATCGACATTTTTTGTTCACTTAAGCTGATATTATAAAAAATCCTGACGTGATGGGCTATTTTTAAGATCAGATTCTGATTCTGCATCAAAAAATCTATATAAGAATCACCTCCCATTTTTTTTAAACAGACATGAACGAAATTTTGAAGGTCATAACAAAATATGTACATTTCTCCCGGTATAATATTTCTGTCCCGGCTTTCTCCCGGTTTTCTCCCGATTCAAATTTCTCCCGGTTATCTCCCGGTTCTCTCGGTCTCCCGGTTGAGTGGCCACCATGTTAGCTCAAATTAAAGCTGAAAGTTCAACAAATAGAACAATAAAAATTTCAATTTTTTAATTCAAGTTTTCTACATCAGGCAACGAACTAAACATATGAAACGATAATTAAAAAATTTGAGAATTTTTTTTCTAACACATCAACTAATGTAATCACTTTGAAATTCTTAAAAATTTTAAATAATAAGTATTCTAAAGCAGAATTTAATAAGCTTTCTAAATTTTTAAACGTCAAGTTTCTATCTTCATTTTTAACCAAGATATCGTGGTTTTATTTGAGTTGTATTTTTTCCATCCTCTCCAATCGATCGGACCAACAATTTCCGACGGTTTCGATATTCGAAGTGGTTCTCAAATTACGGTCCTGGAACGGAGCAGGTATACGGAGCGGCACTGACCATTGTATAGACCAGTAAGCCTGTTCTAGAGACTAATAGAATCACCTAAAATTCGTAACAGCAACCATTCGAGGAATTTTGGAAAGTAGAGTGGGTCAGAATCAAAATTGACACAGATAAAACATTATGTTTATTTAAATAGTATAATATTATTATAAGACTTGTATTAATACGAATGAAATTGCATTATGAAATTAATAATTGGGTCATTCTTTGTCAATTTTTACCCCCCTCCCCTACTGTCCATTTTTGGTTTCAACCAAAAAAATCCCAATAGGGGTCAAATTAAAGCTTGAAATGATCGACCATTTTGAATTTTTGAATTTTTTAAATATGACTTCAAATTCGTAATCAGCAGCCCAAATAACCCTTAAATACTGAGTTGCGCAAAGGTTGACAAAAATTTAGATTTTGTCGGACATATTAGATCGGACGTTTTGAAATTTTTGAAATTTAATTAAGGCAATATAAAGTACGCATAAGAAGGTATGTTTTCTGGAGAAAATAACGACTTTCAAGTAAAATAGTACAATTTTTTAAAAATGTTTCCACCATATTGGATCCGCCATTTTGAATTTTTAAATTTTTTTTTAATCTGACTTCAGATTCGTAATCAGCGGCCCAAATAACCCTTAAATACTGAGTTGCGCAAAGATTGACAAGGATTTATATTTTGCGGCCATATTCGATCGTCCATTTTGAATTTTCTCAAATATCATTATGGCTATGTAAAGTACGCATAAGAAGGTATGTGACTGCTTTGAAAAAATGTACACGTCCACCATCTTTGATAAAAAAAAGGCCACGTTGCAAATAAAAATAGAGATTTCAAGCTTTAATTTGACCCCTATAGGGAATTTTTTGGTTGAAACCAAAAATGGAGAGTGGGGGGGGGGTAAAATTTGACAAAGAATGCCTCAATTATATTTATAATTATATAAAATAAAACAGAAAATTTGACTTTCATATGACAAATATACTTTTTTCTTACCATTTTTCAGCACTTCCTACTGCCCGTTCCCACAATTGCAATAGTTTCGTAATTTTTTTTTGCATAAATATTTATAGACATTCTTTATATTAAAAAAAGTATGATTTTGATAGTTTAGACAAAATAAACAATTTAAAAAATAGCAAAATTAATGTGCAAAAAAATATTTAACAAAATTTTGTTATAAATTATAATAATATTAAAAAAGTGAAAACAAATTAAAATTTGTGAGAAAAATGTACCCCGAATTAAAAAAAGAATGATCAAAATTCGACAACTTTTCGGCGAGTTATTTAAACTTCGAATAATTTGAATTAAGAAATTCAATTCGGGCGCGAGGAACTGCAGCGAGACGGCTACTACCCCCACTCCACCGACATAGCCAGCGACAACCCCTACCTCCAGTTCATTGACGATTTTAAGCAACAATAATGTTAGTCAGAAATTCTAATTCAAGAAATACTTCAACTTGTCTTCTAAACGTAGTTTAAATTTCAACTTCAAATGTTTAAAAATGAACTACATAAAATAACTAGAAAAAAAATTTTTTTCATCCCCTAATTATCAAAAACAAGATCTTTTTTTAAAAAAAGTTCCTTTGAAACTTGTAGTAATAGCTCCTTTTTGTCCCGTTTTGATACAATAATTACTGCCAAAGTTATCTCATGTGTTTATAACGAAAAAATGCACCTTCTTTTTTGCTGGCGATTTTTAACAACAAAATATTAAAAATTTGCTCTCCACTTAAGTTTATTTGATAGTATATATCTCACAAAATAAGATAAAACTCATTTTGTTTCAATCGACCAGTTGGAAAAATGGATATTTAGAGTTGTTTTTAACTTTTTTTTTTAAATAACAAATAGGCTCAAATGAAAAATATTTATATGATAGGGCTAAAATTTTACCAGCTTATTGATGGTTACGAAATGTGTATTTTTACAAAGTTTAACATCTGTCACATAATTATTTTTCAAGTAATTAAACAATAAAAAAAACCGATTTTTTAGTGGTTTTTAGTAATTTGCTATATTTTTTATTTCAACTATTTTTCTTTCATTCAATTACGTAAGCAATAAACATTAAAAAACCACTTTTTGGCCTGTTCAATTGCTGTTTAAACAAAATGGTGAACAAATTTTCGTCCTCAAACCAATAGGTTTTGATTCTGACCCACTCTACTTTCCAAAATTCCTATAATGGTTGCTGTTACGAATTTTAAGTGATTTAAGAACAGACGTACTGGACTATGTAGTGATATCCCTAAATCTAACTACTACCTAAACCTTTTGTGAATTAGCTCCGAATAGAGGGGAGCCGAGACTATTCACAGACGATTTCGAATATTGACTTGCAGATTGACGGAGAGATTAAATTTTTATTATAAATAACATGCGCGAACTTTCAAACGCGTTTTTCTCGAAACACTACTTTTCTAAACGGTGACCACGACATCTCAGCCAGTGATTGAACTAGGATTATCATGATTCCTTCGATAGTTTCTTTTTTTTTTTTTAAACAAAAAACTTAAGAAAAAATTAGTAAAAAATTAAAATTTATTTTCATAAGTGTATAAAAAAATTAATTTTTGTATTTTAGAATTCATTTTAGTTCAATCGCTAGTCTTAAGTATGAAGATTAAAATGCTGTTTAGATTTTCCATTTCAAATAAGCGAAACAGCCGCAATCATGGTCATCGTTAAGCACCTCCTTTAGATGATGTCTTCCTATAGGCCACTATAACTTTAATTTTATCATATATTTTGTCTCCAAAAAATTTGAGAAGCTCTTTTAAATGTTAATAAATATTATGTAAAAACCCTGAGATTTATTATTTCGATGGTTTGCCTCCAAAAAATTATTAATAAGCCTTAAAAAACAGCCGAGAAACTAGAGGACCCCCTTAATAAACATGCTAAAAAAAGAATTGACGCTCGAATCAATTCGCTTATGGCTTAAATTGTTGGTAACTGACGTCCCTAAAAAGTTAGGACGTGAACATGGTACAACATGGTAGGTTTGCGAAATGCAAAATTGCCCATCCAATTTGGAGGCCGAATTTTAAAAAAAATATCGGATGCAATTGAAACCTTTTACTTGGGGGGTTTTGGGATCGCTGATTACGAATATGATGTCAGAATTTCAACATTCAAAACGGTGGATGGAAAACCGAAAAAATGGAGAGACCTGATTAAAAAACTTGCTAAAAAGCTGGCGGTCGAAACAATTCGTTTATGGCTCCAATTGTTAATAAGTGATGTCCCTTAGAAGTTTCATGGTAGATTGGCAAAATCCAAAATGAGGGCTCTAAGATGTTGGATGAATTTCTAAAAATTATTGGATTCACTTGAAGCCTGTTACTCGGAGGTTCTTGGGTTCGCCGATTGCCCAGCAAATGAAAAAAAATTCAGGCAAATTGAAACGAATTAACCTGTAGTAAAATTCATAAAACTGATTAATCTACGTGAAAAATGTAACAAATCAGAAATCATCATGGAAGCGACTAAATACAAGCTTTAACCAGTATTAACGACATCAAGTTAAATAGATGATATTCATACTTTTTGGTAATGTGTATACTTATGTAATTGGATGCGGTGATTACGAAAAAGAGTAGTGAAAAATGCCGCAAATAAAATTTTCATAGTAAAAACCATAAAAACCCGATAACATGGCAGTATATCCTTGTTTCTCAAATTATTGTCGCGAAAAATCAAATGTGAGAAAATCTAAAAATTTGTTACTAGACTGAGGAAATTGCAAAAAACTAGAAATCACCATAAAATATACTGTACCAATACCAATACCATTGGCGGATCCAAAAGCCTATTATATTTATGTGAGAGAGAAAGAGATAGTATTAGTGTCATCTCTGTCTCTCTCATATATATGACCAATACCAATACCAGGGAGTTAGGGGGGCGAAGCCCCCTGACTAGGGCTCCGACCATCCGTATCTTGTACAAACTACCGGGTGGTTGGGGTGTCACACTGAAGTGGATTGTAGACAATGGTGGGGAAACCTATAGTACTGATGGTTTTTATGGTATTTATCATAAAAATGATCAAGTTGACAATTTTTTTAAAGATGATTTTCGTAATTAGTGCATGAAATTACGTAATTTTACGGCATTGCATAAGAGTAGGTAATTGTATGTTCAGCAGATTTAGAATTAACCTTCAAAATTCATAAAATGTAGTTAGGGAAAAGGAAAATATAATGTTGTAATAAATTTAAAAGATGTGTTTACATACATTTAAAAAAAATTAAACATTCTTAAATTAATTATGATGTAAGAAATATGAGCTCATTTTTATTTTTCACTTTTGGAAGCCTCCGTAAGTAAACCTAATGAGCTTAATCTCTAATACTCTGATTGTATCTAATGTTGTTGAATTAAAATACATTGTAATATTAAAGATTAAGAGAATAAACCAGAGAATGTCAAGAAATTAATTTGGTTTTTGGAGTTGTTTCAAAATATCGAGTAATACCCAATAGATTTTACTTAAAGATTGAAATCAATTCATCAAATTTAAGTCAAAAAATAGTCGTACGTTGTTAAAATTTTGTAATTGATTTTTATTTTTTTGTTATTTCGCTTAAACCGTAATTCGAACCGAAACAAAGTTATTACGTTTCGAAGTACGGTTTAAGTGAAAAAACAAAAAAATAAAAATCAATTGCAAAATTTTAACAACGTACAACTATTTTTTGCCTTAAATTTGATGAATTGATTTCAATCTTAAAGTAAACGACTATTGACTATTACTAGATATTTTGAAGAAACTCCAAAAACCAAATTAATTTCGTGACGGTCCCTGGAATAAACAATTCATATCATATTTCATATCTACTAGAAGTAAATTTATTACATCTTACAAAATAAATAAAGTTTTTTGGTGACAAAGAAGTAAAGTATACATGATATTTCAGCAATTAGCCCTCTTAATCTGAATTACTGGTTTTTCACTAATGAATTAGTGAAATAATCACTATTTAATAGTGGCCTATTTTTTCTAATTCATTACCGAATTAGTGAAATATTCACTATTTAATAGTGCCTTTTTTTTTAATTTATTACTGGAAAACCACTGACTCAGACTTAGAGAAAGAAGAAAAAGATAAGATATGTATACGAGACTCTCGCGAGAGTTAGAGACTTGTGTTAGTCTCATCTCGTATACAACCCTATTACTAACGTTTTTGATATAAGGAACTTGGAAGTGAAAATTATCTCCCAGATTAAAATTGACAGATTTTTTAAGAAATGTTCGCTACGCGTCACCCGAATATCTTGCACGCGGAAACTTGAGACCACGTCGAGTCGCGGTCTCAAGTATATTTTATCACGGAATACAAGGGACCACACGCGAACAGACACAGATGGCGTCAAAGTATATGCTTAATTATACGCTACAATCTGTCTGTTATAATTTCGAACTTAGAGTTGATTTCTACGTTCGTGAAAATCTCTATACACTGAGAAAAATGGATGTTTAGAATTAGATGTTTAAAACAAGATAGTAACGCTTAACCTCTAAATATTAAAGGTTAACATCTAAGATATTAAATTTTAACATCTAGATATTAAAGTTTAATATGTAGATGTTAACCCTGAATATCTAGATAGCTGTCCCTATGTTAAGTGATAAATATTTTAAGCGTTAACATCCAGATGTTAAGGGTAAACATCCATTTTTCTCAGTGTAATCAGAAAATCAATAGTTTCTAAATTCCATATTTCCCACATTTTGGTAATAAAAAGACCAATGTTTGAACAAGTGTCCGATTTTTATGAAAAACAATTGTCAAATATCTTGTAGATTTATACAACGAGTCTGCAGAAAGTGTGGACCGCAAAAAGGCGCATCACATCGAGCACAACAGAAGTTAAATTAATCACGAATGCCTTAGCAGCAAGTAATATTATATGAATATCAAAGTGATATCATATTGGTAATATTATGAGGTAATACTACAGTGATATTGAGATAATATTACAATGAAATTAAGGTAATATTACAGCAATATTATGAAATAATATTTCGATAATGTTACAAAATTATTTTATATTCAATATAATCTGAAAGATTTAAGGCAGGCACGGGTTTCGAACCTACCTAAGTGTCCGAAGGTGAACGCCTAAAGCCTCTGGGCCATCCAGCGCTTGGAATAAATTTCAGAAACTGTTCTTTGTTTTACTTTAAAATTTCTTTTCAATGAATTATTGCAAAAATAATTATCAAAGTTTTTGGGTTATTTTTTTAACACTTATAATTTTTAAGCGGTTCAAATTTAGACGAGCCACTTAAAAATTATAAGTGAAAAAAATACCTCAAAAACTTTGATTGATAACTATTTTTGCCATAATTCATTGAAAAGAAAAAAAAGGGAAAAATGCAAAAAAAATTTTGTACAAAAAAAAATCAAAAACTACAAAAAATATTTGGAATCGTGATTTGTAAGTGCAACTTTTTCCTTATTATAAGAAAGATTTAGAGACTAGGAAATATATTTTAAATTTATAAAAATTTTGAAAATGACAAAAACAGGCGGCCCTGTTGAGACTGTATCGCGTGGAGTATAGTTGTACCGTCTTTGCGTTCTAAGTCAAGAGAAAAATTGTCATAATCTCTAACCTAATAAAGAAAATTGAATTTTTTAAAATTACTCGTAAGATACCTGGGAATTGGAATTGATGTGGAAAAGTATTAAATTTTGAGAAGTTTAATTTATTTTTATTTGTTTATAGTAACTGTTGCTATTTTAAACCAATGTGGCATCACCTAAACTAATCCTTCTTTTTTCTTAAGCATAATTATTGTGTACTATTCATACATAATTTTATTAAAATCCATCAAGTATAACGGTGAAAAATAATTAATTAGTAACTTAATGCTTGAGAATTGTTTAAACAATAATTCAAAAGAAAATTGCAAAACAACTTTAGGGTAGTATTTTGATTCAAAATAATGCCAATTTATATATATATATATAAAAGTTGTCCACTTCAAAAATTTTGAGCCATATCGTACAAATTTTTTAAGTAATCATACAATATGGTTGATAGTGAAAATGGTTTAGTCATTTTGCACTTTTATGCAAAAAAAATCCTATACTTCTTGGTTTGTTTTTGATTAATCTCTTCATATTAATATGAGAAAGAACTCTAAATTTGCTATATCAATTTAGATCGGAAACACCAAAACTCTTTAAAAAAAAAAAAATGAGAACACAAATTGTCCAGTACCGTTAGGGCTATTCAAACCTGTGTACAAAAATGTCCTTACCGATTTCAATTTTACCGTACTTCTCTGTCAAAAACAGAATAAATTAGTTCACACACTAGAAATAATAGAGTGGCACGAGAAAGTTTACCAAGCTTGCAAAGTTAGAAAAATAGAAAACAAATAGAAAAAATTATCCATTCTACATGTCTCATTCAATTCCAGAAACGACTGGTATGTCAGTATTAAAGCATTTAATAGAATTAAACCAATGACAAAGAAAAAAATATAGAAAAGGTTCGTGGTAGAGAATATCGGATAACGAACGCCCATTCGTATGTTCCAACTCGATTACACTACAGAATGTCCAAACTAAAATATCCAATACAAAAAGTCCAAACTGAAAGGTCCAATGGATAAAATGTCCAAAGGACAAAAAATCCAAAAGACAATAAATCCAAAGTATGAAAAGTCCAAAAAATGACCCCCCTCTATCTAATGTATTCTAAAATTATTAAAAATTATTAGAAAAGGTGAGTCTCTAAAAAGCGTGTAAAAATGTATACCGCTACTCAAATCTGTAAAGTATCAAACATTATTGAGTATGTAAACTTGGTCATTTTCGTAAAGAACTTTTGTTTTCAAATATTGTAAATTATTTGATATTTTAAACTTTGGACATTTTGGTGTTTCCAATTATCTGACCTTTTGTCTTTGAACTTTCTAAGTATTGGACATTTTTTCTTTGGACATTCTAAGTTTTGGACATTTTATTTTTGGACATTTTATTTTTGGACATTTTATTTTGGACATTCTGTACCGATACCGTTCTAACTTACATATTTCTTGATACAATTATCTTTCTTTGACTGAAAGATTCTTGATTCTAGAAAAGTCAAAAATGTTGGTGCTCCAAAGACTCCAATCTAATTTTCCGGGAAAACCCGCATTAATTAATGGTACATACATATTAGAATCGTGGTACGCCATTTTTAACGAATCCAAATGAACAAAATCTGTGATAAAAAATGATTAGAAAAAGCAGGTAACAGAGAATCTCGTGGTCAAAACGTGAACAGTTTACCTAAAATAACGTATTTCTTGATGGAATTATTTTTTTTTTTTGACAAAAAGTTCCTTGAAACTAGAATATAAAAAAGACGGTTCTCCAAAGAATTCATAGTTGTTTTCGGAAATGACAATTATAACACGTGTTAAATGCGCGCTAGATTCGAGGTACATCATTCTTAAGGCATTTAAAAAAAATCGCATGAAAAAAAATATGAAGAAAAAGTAGATAGCAGAGAAAGTTGGATAAAAATTGTAAATTGTTTGCCTCGGCTAGCGTACCCTTCATACAATTATTTTCTTTAATACAAAGCTTCTTCCTACAAGAAGTGAGAAGAAGTAGGTGCTAGAAAGCTTTCATTCGTGTTTTGTGGGATGACCTTTGTATGTCTTTGTAGATGCGTCGTAAATTCGTGGTACATAATATTAAGTCATGCAAGAAAAGATAACACGTAATGAAAAAATTAGAAAAGGTTGATAACAGAGAATCTAGAGAAAAAACTGTAAATTGCTTGCCTCGACTAAAGTATTCCTTCCTACAATTATTTTCTTTAAAAAAAAGTTTTCTGATATTAGAAAACAAAAAAAAGTCGGTGATCCAAAGTCTTCATTCTAATCTTCAGGTACGACCGTTGTAATTAATGGTATCCACGTGATAAATTTGCTGTTCGGCATTGTTAACACAATTAAAAAAAAAAAAGGATTAAGAGAAAAAATTTAAAAAAAAAGGGTAACAGAGAATATTGGTAAGTACTGTCACTTAATTACCTCGGCTAACGTAATCCTGGACCCAATTATTTTCTTCGAGCAAAATTTTCTTGGTACTAGAAGTGAGAAGAAGTCGGTCTTCTATTTCAATAATTCTTGTTTTCTGGAATAACTTTGTGATTCGTTGCAGATACGTGCTAGATTCGGGGTATACATTCTTAAGGCAATTAAAAAAACAAATCGCTTGAAAAAAGAAATTTAAAAAAAAGTAGATACTAAAAAAAGTTTGATCAAAATACTTCATGATGATTTCTTGATACCTGCAGGCAGAAGATGTCAATTCTCCAGAGTCTTTATTCTAATTTGAAGGAACGACCGTTACAGTTAGTGGTACGTAAGTGCTAATTTTGTGGTTCGGCATTGTTAACACATATAAAAGAAAAAATGTGCGAGAAAAAAAATTTTAAAAAAAGGTTAACAGAGAATATCGGGAAATCTCGTAACTTGATTGCCTCGGCTCACGTATTCCTTAAGCCAAACATTTTCTTCGACATAAAGTTTATTGATACTAGGAGAGAGAAAAAGTAGGTGCTCCATAGCTCGAATTCTTGTTTTTTCGAATAACCTTGTAACTTGTTTTAGTTGCGTACTAGTTTCGATGTAAAACATTTTAAGGAATTAATAAAACAAATTGTGCAATGACAAAAAACTTACAAGAAAAATTAGAAAGCAGAGAAATTATTTTTTACTTCTTCGACGGAAGTTTCTTCATACTAGAGAGGAGCCGAAGTCGGTGTTCAATGCCTTAATTCTCGTTTTGTGGGATAACTTGTAGATGCGTTGTAGATGCGTTATTGATTCGAGAGAATACATTCTTTAGGCAATTAAAAAAACAAATCGCTTGAAAAAAGAAATTTAAAAAAAGTAGATAGTAAAGAAAGTTGGATCAAAATACTTTATGATGATTTAGCTAACGTATATCTTGATACAATAATTTTCGTTGACAAAAACTTTCTTGATACCAGCAGGCAGAAGGTGTCAATTCTCCAAATTCTTCATTCTAATTTGCAGGAACGACCGTTACAGTTAGTGGTACGCAAGAACTAATTTTGTAGTTCGGCATTGTTAACACATATAAAAGAAAAAATGTGCAAGAAAAAAAATTTTAAAAAAAGGTTAACAGAGAATATCGGGGAATACCGTAAGTTGATTGCCTCGGCTAACGTATTCCATTACCCAATTATTTTCTTCGACAAAAACTTTCTTGATACTAGGAAAGAGTAAAATTAGGTCCACCATAGCCTTAATTCTTGTTTTTTGCGTAAACTTGTATTATTTGCTTACTACATTCGATATACAAAATTTTAAGGAATATATAAAACCAATCACATGATGACAAAAAAATTTTTAAAAAATTACAAAGTAGAGAAAGTTGAATAAATGTGATAAACTGAAGCTTCTGCTTTCGTAATCCTGGACCCAATTATTTTCTTCGACAAAAAGATTCTTGATACTAGGAGAGAGAAGTCGGTGCTACAGAGCCTTAATTCTTCTTTTGTGATGGATCCTTGTAACTCGGTGCAGATGCGTCCTAGATTTGGAGCAATATATTCGTAAGGCATTTAAAAAAACAAAACGCGTGAAGAAAATTTTTTTTAATAAAAGTGGGTTGCAGGGAAAGTTGGATGAGAATGCTCAATTGATGCTAAGCATGTGTATTCGTGAATTACACTTTTTGAAGAGTAGAATCGGCCTTTTACCCAGAAAAGATGATCAGTATGAGTGCGTTTTATTAGAAGGGCTCTTTCTTAATATGACGAGTTCTTGAAGTTACAAAATTGAATAGATAAATAAACCAGAATTAAATCCTTCCATAAAAACGTTGCTAATTGTGACTACACGAAAAAAATGTAAATTATTTTTTTCACCTCACCTTCTTGAGATCATTTAAAGCTTCTCTCTTTTAAAATTGAATAGAGGTACAAATCTTTTTATTGTTGTCAAATTTAAAAGAATTTCTCCCTGACTTAAAATTGTTATTTATTTGTTTTTCCGCCCCTAAGGAAAGTGTTGTCATTGTAGTATCTTGTCCTGTTGCTTGGACAGTATACTACTGGAACCCACGGAAATATTATGGTGCTATTAATAATAGAGTTATACCTTTATAAATCGGCAAATATTATAGGTTTTTTTGTAGGAACTATCTACTCAACGTGAAACCCCGACTCAGACGCCTTCACATATGCTCCAGTAAATCTGCCAAAAATCCGCCCAAAAGTAGGGTCAGTAAGGACTCAACGAATTCATATCGAAGGGGGTGGGGGCCTAAATTAAGACACATATAAATTATACCAACTGCTTCCATGGCGACTATTTTTTAAACAATCGTTAAAAGTAACGAAATCGGTTTTTGACAGCTCCTTGTCTACCTAATTACAAAATGGGCCCTCTTAACTTTAAAGCCCTTAAAATTACCTACAAAATGATCTGTCAAAAGTTAGAGTGCAATAATTTCTTTATTTGCACAGATATTTAAACAACTTAACACCGCTCTTTATGAACAGTTTAATAAAGATTATTACAAGAGAGTTACATCTTTTAAACTTTCTGAAAACATGTCACATATAGCCCACAATAAGTGTGCAAAACTTGAGCCCTGTCCGAGAAATAATTATTGTAAAAATATTTTTGTTATTAAAAAAAACTGATGGTCGAGGTAGGAATTTTCGATTCTAAGGCGCAATAAACTCCAATGATATTTTGCTCATTTTACGCCAGAAAAGTAACGCTATCATGTACACTTTAAATCATAAAGGATTTACAAATAATGTGAAAAAATGGCACCAGAAAAAAATGTATGTTTTTTTTATTGTTATGTCAATATTATCATAATATTTATTAAACAATTAAAAAAGTAAGAATTTCGGTGTCATTAATTATTTTGCAAGTAAACTAACTATCGCATTCTAAATTGTGACTGATCATTTTGTATGTATTTTTAAGAGCAACAATGTTAAGTGGACTCACTTTTCACAGTAGAATCTGCTTCTTACGAGATCATTCTAAAAAGTTTTTGTAAAATTAAAATATATAATAAAATATTAATAGTTATTTAACAATAATATTTGACAGCCTTTGTCCAAATTTGAAAGTAAAATGCTATATATTCTACATTATATGTAGTAAACTTACATAAAAAAATAACTAAATATAAAGAAAATTGGTTAATTTTGATTATATTAAAACTTATTATTGGGAGATTATTTCTCACTCTTCACACCCTAAAAATGTTGAGGTAATGATGTTTTACGTGACACTATCATTTTCAACCCCGTAAAACATTACCATATGTTTATGGATTTTAATTAATACACAGTGAATTTTAAATCATTATTCATGTAATTTTCAGAAGTTAGAATTTAAATTGCAAAAAATGTTTAATCCCTATTTTTCAAAATTAACACTTTTTTTGACAATTCTGACCCATTACTACATATTTAATATTTTTTATTCTATTTTCATGAGAAAACAGATTTTTTCAGATAAACCGAAATGTTTTACTAATATCCCTCAAAAAGTTGCTTCATTCATAATTTCCGGAATGACTGTCATAATTTAAAAAGAATGCGCTTTAGATTCGAGGAAATACATTCTTAAGGTCATTGATGCTTTAGCTAAAGTATATCTTGATACAATGATTCTTGTTGACAAAAAGTTTCTTGATACCAGCAGACAGAAGATGTCGATGCTCCAAAGTCTTCATTACAATATTCAGGAACAACCGTTGATATTAGTGGAGCGCAAGTGCTATCGGGAAATACCGTAATTTGATTGCCTCGGCTAACGTATTCCTGGACCCAATTATTTTCTTCGACAAAAAATTTCTTGATACTAGGAGAGGGAAGTAGTCGATGCTCCATAGCCATAATTCTTGTTTTCTGAGATAACATCGTAAATTGTTTTAAGTGCGTGCTAGATTTAATGGAAAACATTTTTACGGAATTTAAAAACAAATCTCGCGATGAAAAAAATTTATAAGAAATTTAGATAGCATTGAAAGTTGGAAAATAATTTTTAACTAATGCTTCAGCTAAAATATATCTTGATACAATTATTTTCTTCTACAAATAGGTTCTTGATACCAGCAGATAGACGATGTCGATGCTCCAAAGTCTTAATTCTAATTTTTAGAAACGACCGTTGTAACTAATGGTTCAAACGTCTTAAATTTGTGGTTCGGCATTGTTAACACATTTAAAAAACAAAAAATGTGAGAAAAGAATTTAGAAAAAAAACGGTAACAGAGAACATCGTGAAATACCTTAAGTTGGTTGCCTCGGATAACGTATTCCTTAACCCAATTATTTTCTTCGACAAAGAGTTTCTTGATATTAGGATAGAGAATAAGTGGTGCTCCATAGACCTAATTCTTGTTTTCTGTGATAACCTTGTAACTTGTTTTAGTTCCAGGCTAGATTCGATATAAAACATTTTTTAAGGAATTTAAAAAAAAATCGCGTAATAAAAAAAAAATTTTTAAAAAATAGATAGCAGAGAAACTTGAAAAATAATTCTAAATTGATGCTTCAGCTAAAATATATCTCGATGCAATTATTTTCTTCGACAAAAAGGTTCTTGATAACAAAAAAATTAAATAAGGTGGTAGCAGAGAATTTTGGGAAATATCTTACGAGTATAAACGTTATTTACAGTTAAGGGGTTAAAGGCACTCATACTTTTTTAACTGCTGCGCATGTGTATTCGAGAATCGAACTTATTGAGGTACCTAATTATTTGAATGAATAATGAGTCCTCTTAACCTTGTAGCCCTTAAAAATATCTAGAAATTATCAGTTACAAGTTTAAGTGCGACAATTTGTCGTCTTGAAAAATATATTAAACCATTTAAAATTGTTTTAATTGTTTAATAAAGATTATAACTATAGAGTTCCATCTTTTAAACTTTCTGAGAACATGCCCCCTATAACCCTTAATAAGTGTGCTAAATTTCTGCCCTGAATAGGGTTACTATCCCTAATTTTTGAAAAGTAGAACATAGACTCTAACAAAAGAGAACAAAGTAGGATAGTGTTTAAAAAAAAAAGTTGAACACATCTTGAATTATGTTTTAAATGAGAAAATAAATAATTTTTTAAGTTAAATCAGATGTTTTTTATTTATATACTCTATTCAAGTATGAATTAGTACTTCCCTACTAAGGAATTTGTGAAACGTGAGCCACTATTAAATAGTAAGACATTTACTAATTATTTACTAGGAATCTACTAATGTTTAGAAGAAAACTACTAATTAAAATAGTAGAAAATTACTACTCTAAATATTAAAATTTTACTATTTGAATTAATATTTTCCTATTAAACAAATAGTAAAAATCCTATTATTCAATAGTGGATCACTTTTCGCAAATTCATTAGTAGAAAACTACTAATGGAGATGGAGAAAGTTGAATCTACTAATCATGTTAACCCTTTGCAATACAAATTTTTGGAAAAGATAAAAACCATTCTTCCTGGTATAAACATTAACCTTATGAACCTTATGACCCAAAAAGAAGCAACGAATATCAAATTTAGAAAAACCAAAATTTTTGTCATAAAGTGACAGTGCTTATTTTCTTTAGAACACCGTCCGACAACATTTTACATTCATGAGAAAATCCTATGAAATCTCGTGTAAACACAAAAAAAGAAAATAGGTAACTATCTTTCCGAATTATTTTTTCACGTCATAAAAACTTTCACATTGAATTTTAATTCTTTTTTATAACCCTTTAAAACCGGAAAGGACACTATTTTACACTCATTTTCAACGTTAATTTTTAAAGTTGTTGGAGACTTAAAACATTGATGCAAACACATTGTGTTACGAATTTCTTATCGCTCTTTCAGAATGTATTATCAAACTTTCAAGAGAAACATTTTTTGAAAAATTATGTCCACTTCTTTAAAAAACAATGTAAATTTTCAACTATTTTGAAGAAAGAAACATTTTTTTTTTATATTTTCGATAAGCAGAAAAATGTTTCTACTTAAAATATAGCATCCGTAATATCCAAGCTTCACAATAGCGAACATTGCTTTGAAAATTTTAAAAATTACAATTCCAAAATGGCGATGGAAAGATTTTTTTTTCCAAAAATTGAAAATAGCCACTGTATTCTTTTTAAATTATTTATTTATTTTTACGACACTGAGGGTCTACATATTTTTAGGAACGCTGATTAGAATGAGAATTACATTAGTATTTCTACATATAAGAAGCTACATTTCAAAAATTCAGAATGGCAAATTCAATATGGCGCACAATTTTTTTTAAAAAGCATTGCATTTTTATGAATCCTGTTATTTGTGAGTTTTTGTGGCCGTTGAATTCTATTATTTGATCAAAATTTATAAATTATAAAATAAAAATGACGATTTTCATATGTTTACTCACAAATTTATAAATTGACTTATTGAGATTAATAACTGCAGCTGACAATGCATTCACTGCTATTTTTAGGATTATGAAAATTGAATTTTTGATGAAAGTATAAAAAATTAAAATGTCGGATTAAGGATTTATCACTTTTCTCAAAAAAGAAAATTTATTTTCTTAAGAAGTAAAAAAATATGTAAAGAATTATTTTAAGAAATTAGTTTCTTGTAAAAAAACTAGAAATTATTATTTTCTATAAGTGTTATTTACATTCTACAAAAAAAATTTTTTTAAAAAATTATTCTCAATAAACATAAGTTTATATTATTTTAGAAGCCTATGAACAATGTTAGGTAACTCTATATTTGGTCGACATTTCCATTTTCTTTTCTTTTTTAGGAAAGGCTTGAATTAAGGAACTCAAAAGACCCCCCCCCCCACAAGTATTAGTTGCCGCCACATTTGCTTACGTTTTTCTTATGGCCCTTTCAGAATCTGTTACCAAAATTAAAAAAACAAAATTTTTTAAACTTATTTCCATTTTTTTTAATGCAAATTTTTCGACTATTTCGTGGAAAAGAAGTTTTTTCCTACAAATTTTTGATAACCAGAAAAATATTTCTACTTAAAATATAGCGTCTGTAATATCCAAGCTTTACAATATCGTACAGTACTTTTAAAAATTGAAAAATGATAGAACTAAAATAGCGACGGAAGAAATTTTTTTCCACTTTTTGAATACCCACTTTACGATTTTTAAATTCATTTCTTATTTTTACGACACTGAGGGTCTAAATACTTTTCGGAACGCAGATTAGAAATACGAAGTCAGATTTCTAGATTTTGAATGGCAGATCCAATATGGCGGACGATATTTTAAAAATCATTGTATTTTTATGAATTTTGTTATTCGAGGGTTTCTGGAGTCGCTGATTTCAAAACTATTATCAAAATTTAAAAAAACAAAATGGCGATTTCAATATGTTAACTCACAAATTTTTAAATTTATTTATTCCAATTTGTTCCTTGTCAAGGAATTTTAATTATTAATTCTACACTATTATCTTCTGCAGGAAAAAAATTTTAAAACCATTTCTTTACTGCAAAATGAACTAGGTAATGTTCCAAACGGAAACATGCATTTATCAGAACAATATCTTATTTACAAACACAAAATAATTTTATTTCTAAATGTATGACCTCTAATGGAAATCTTAAATTTTAAAGTAGTCATTTTTATTTTTTGAATTTATAAATTTTTATCAAAGAATCAAAATCAGGGACCGCAAAAAGTCCCGAATAACAATATTCATAAAAATCCAATGATTTCAAAAATATCGTCCGCCATATTGGATTCGCCATTTTGAATTTTTGAAATTTTAGCTTCGTATAGAAATAGGAATGTAATTCTAATTCTAATCAGCGATCAGAAAAATATTCAGACCCTTAGTGTCGTAAAAATGAAAAAATAATTTAAGAAGCGTACAATGGGTATTTTAAAAAATTGGAAAAAAATTGCTTCCACCGCCAATTTGGATTTATCATTTTTTAAATTTCAAAATCACTCTTCCGTATTGTGAAGATTAGATACTACTGATCCTATATTTTAAATAGTTATCTGTTTCTGGTTATCAGAAATATGAAGAAAAAATTTTTTGTTTTAGCAAAATAGTAAAAAATTTACATTTTTTTTTTTAAATAAGTGGACATAACTTTTAAAAAAAAAATTTCTTTAAATGTTGATAACACTTTCTGAAAGAGCGATAAGAAATACGTAACAAAATGTGTTTGCAACAATGTCTTAAATGTCCAACAAGTTTAAAAATTGCCGTTAAAAATCAGTGTAGAATAGTGTCCGTTCCGCTTTTAAAGGGTTTATAAAAAATAAATCAAATTCAATTTACAAATTTTTATGACGTTATACAACATATCGGAAAGATAGTTAGTTATCTCCTGCTTTTCTGTTTCATACGAGATTTCATTGCATTTTCTCATGTGTGCAACCAAAAGTTGAATTTTCTCATATGGTATAGTAGGTGATTGAGATCGGAAACTGATTGGAGCAAATAGAAAACAAACGATGTTTTCATAAAAGAAGACATACCTCAATTATGCAAAAAAAAACGAACCCATCATACCGCAAAAGGTTAATGCGTTCTATTTCAGTTACATTAAAATGAATTGAACTGTTGCCAATTTGAAAATTGCACAGGAAATTATTTCATTTGTTTTACGTCCTATAGGTATTGGATTGATTTCAATTGTAACTACCGTATCATAATTAAAATAAAACATAATTAATTTTATGTGCTTTCTAATTACCATATTTCCATGATAATATTCAATTGATACAATTTATTATAAGGAATTAAAGAAATGGTTCACATAAATTATTTTAAAAAACTATTAAAACGTTAAAATTCAAATTTCAATAAATATATAGCTTACATGTGGATCACCAAACGACGTCCTGAAATATTGTGGATACCTGGTTGCCAATATCATGGCCATTTCTTCCTTGGCACCACTACTTTTTATATTTGCGTCCAACATTCTCCCACATATTTCAGTAATGATTGTTGATTTTTCTCGTTCTTCAAGAGGTTCATTGTTATTAATTTTTTCCTGAATTTTTTCAGGAAACTCTTTAGGAATGAACATACTTAAATCAAGCTGCAACAAAATTACGATCAATAGCAAAACTCTTTTCCCTTTCTGAGGTTCGCTTCAATATATTTATAGTGGGGTGATTTTTTTTCGACTATTTTTTTTCAGTCCTCAATCGAAATTTGATTTGACATGTCCTAAGAAGAATTACCTTAAAGTTACAGCCCTTAACATTACTTGTAAGTATTCGCCGAAAGTATAACAATATTTTTTATTAAAAGACACGTAAGTCTACGTATTTTTTTCCAAATTTCTATAAATTTATTGCATTTTATGCTATTCAATTGGTCTTGTGCTTCATGTACTCAGACTTGAGCACTCTATAAAAGTGCCTTTTGTCTCGAAAGTGTAACTCGTACTGGTAAGTTGATACGGGTCTCTAAAGATTATTTTTACACTGAAATCGCGTTTTTTTCCTGTCACCTCCGACAAAATTGATTTGGACAAAAAAATGTAAATGGAAAATTTGTTGCAAAATTTAAGTTCCTATAAAAAAGGTTTTATAGAGTCAGACTAATATTTCTGGGGATACTAGACTTTAAAAAACACTAATTTTCGGTAACATTCTTTTTTAGTGACCTATATCTCATCACCACTACAACTTATTCTTTCGCGGCAATGGGCAGTTTTGTAGAGTCTTCAATTCTGAGTAAAGGAAGCACAAGACCAATAGAATAGCATAACATGCGATAAACTTATAAAAATTTCAAAAAAAGTACGTCGACTTACGTGTATTTTACATGGAAAATCTTTTAATCCTTTGGGCGAGTACTTAAAATTAATGTCAAGCGCTGTAACTTTCAGACAATTTTTCTTAGGACATACAGAAACAAATTTGGAGTGAGGACAGAGAAAAAAAATTAATCGACAACTTACAAAAATGGGTTCAAAACATTACATTGTAAATAATATGCATAATAATATAATAATAATAATAATATATATATACCCTAATAGCACTAAACGTTATTTAACTCCCCGGTGAGCAGACGAAACACAACCGAAACACAACGATCTATTATGTTATCCTTGTGTTCACACTGTCTTTTAAGCAGAGACATAACTGGTACACAAGTGATGGGGTTATGTCTCGCTTGTGTTTCCACAGATCTCCAGTGCTTCCAGGTAACGTTACTTTCTAACGTCCGTTTCGTTAAAACGTAACGTTGCTGAAGGTCGATTTAACGTTGAAATGTTCACGGCCATTAAACGTTCGCCTGTAACGTTATAGAACGTGCATTTGGGACATTCGAAAAACCGCAGTACGGATTGCGGGAAAATGGTGCGGATAATCTTAATTTTTTTTTCAGATCTTATAATCAATGTTGATAATGTCATTGCTTCTTAAGAACAGTGGTCACAGAAATCAACTGAACAGCACTAATTGCGGAAGGAAACTACTGCGCACAATATTAACATTATAAATTTTTTAAAGATTTTTAAATAACTACTTAAAGTTTCAAAGTAACGTTTCGCAACGTTCTCCTGCAACGCTCATAGCCCCATGACATATGAAACGTTCCTTTTCTTGACCGGCTATGTTGCAATGCAACGTTTGCAACATTACAAGGAAACGATGCAGCAACGTTGATGAAACGTTTGGTGCTATTAGGGCATGAGATAAAGGGAGAAAAAAAATTCAAATTTCTATTTCTGTCCTCTGTTATCTCATGGCTGCCAGCGCAGGCAGCCCAGGTGTGAGAGTGCCATTAGAGTTTCATTACTACTTGTTAACCAGGACAGGCATTTGGCATGACAATATATAGTGAGTGCAGTCTCCTTATTATTCCTTCGTGTAAAAAACCAGGTAATACTAGAAATGAATTTGATTTTATAAAAACTCTTTTCTCTTCTCTGAACTATAAAAAAGAGGGAGAATTAGGTTTCAAATGCAACAGACAATATTTAATTATACATGAAAAAAATTTTTTTTTCTTACACCCTTTTTTTCACGTATTACCAAAAATCGTTTCAAACCTTAAGAGACTATATGTTTGTGTGAAACTTGAAAGAAACGATTTTATATTCCATGACTTTTTTTTAACTTTATACCTATGTTGGAAAATTTACAATTGTAAGATCGTCTCTCCAATATTTTCAAAAATGTTAACGTTATAAAGCGAGCGACAACTACTGCATGCAAAAATAAAAAGAAAATAATTACTTAATTATATGAACGTGGTTCATATACCACGTAGACAGCTTAGGGGGGGGAGGGGGGGGTTTCGTCAAATGTCCACGTGGACTTGACATCTTGAGATGTCCTGCTTAGAGGTAGACACAGTGGAAAACAATTTAGCAGATTCTACAACGGTGCAAAATGACGATTGTTTTGCTAACATTGACAATATTTCAGAGTGGTTAGTGCCCCCGTGGATTGCCGAAGATAATCCTGAAATATCTAATAATGAATATTAGATTTGTGACAAAAGATTATTTTTATTTTTTATAATTGAAAATTTTCCTTCCAAAGTATTCTACCAAAGATGGCAATTTACCTATTACTTGTAGAAGTTCTTAAACTTTTTATTATTTACTAGTAGAACTTAAAAAGTACTTTCGTATTAATAAAAAACTGTGAATCAATTTTTTAAAAACAATTGAAGATCTATTTATTTACCTAATTTCACTTAAAAGAGCATCTTGTTTCAAAGAATTTGCCATAAAAAATTCTGAAGTTTACTCGAATATTCATATTTCCTTTGAATAGTTCTTTGATTTTAACATCCAAAAACTATTTTTCACTAAAATTGTCCACGTGGACATTTAGGGGGGGGGGGGGGTTAGACAAATGTCCACGATTCTCCACGATAGGGGGAGGGGGGGTCAAAAATCTGAGAAAAGTTGTCCACGTGGTATATGAACGGCCCCTTACGAAAAAAAATACTGTGACATAGCAGTGAGATTATTTTTCTTATAATCTAGAGACACTGGCGATAGGTCCCTTCCCAAACAACACCGGATATTTCAAGAATATATTGACAACCTTAAGGGAAGGTTATCAATATTTCTGTAATATTGCTGCAATATTAAGACTTTCATTCAACCTTGCCGATATTTCTGAAAGTTCCGATGTTCTTTCGGTTGTATTTCAATAACTTTTAATGCATTTAATATATATATTAAATTCTTCAACACATGTATAAAGTTTAAAAATATTCTTTGCAATAATTTTTAAGTACAAAAATTTCCAAAAATAAACAAAGTTTTGATCCGTCACACTGATGTAGACACTTCAACTTATAGCACTGAAGACATAAATTTTTTAAATTAAGGGGCATGCAGCATTTATTATACATAGAAGTTTATTTGACGTTTGAAACTACTCGTCAGGAAGCTTGATTTTCTTACCGTTTCATTCATTTCTACTTCTTGACTTCCATTTTCCGAGATGTCATCATCAGCATTTGAATGAAGTTCATTTTCTTCATCTTCTATGCGAGAAGGACCTGCCTGCGCTTCATCATCAAGTTCACCCGATGAATTGATGTCACTGTGATTCAAAAGTGACGAATCACTTCCATCTGTTGATTCGTCAATTTTAACATGCTTCAGTGGGAAGCACCCGCAGTATGTGCAGAACGATCCTGAGGCTTGTTGGGACCACTCGAATCCCGTACACTCAGCACAATCTTCGAAACGTCCTCTCTTAACTCGTTTAGAGTCAAGAACGTAATCCATGTTGATCTGAAGCATAAATGACTTGTAGGTTTTAAATAATTTTTTTAATCAGACTATGGCTTTAAAACACCAAATATTTTAATTTCAAATAAAGTAACTTTATACTTAGATAAATTGTGTTTAATAGTTACCAGATTCAAAAAAAGCTGAAGGCTACTTAAAGCTGTAAAGTTAATTGATTTCACCCCATTGCAATGTTTACGTTTCTCGCTCTCAAAATACAAAGTGAAGTAGTTGATGTTGATTTATTAGAAATAATAGAATGGCACAGGTGGTGGAACTTCAATTTTAATAGTATAAGAAAGAGGTAATTATTATTTTTTTATAATGTTTCCAAATTTCAATATAACAAATTTTCAATTAACAATACCTTAACAATAATATTGAACACTTTTTTATAGCAACAAAATTTAAGTTCCGCTATTTAACCTGCCATTATATACTAAAGGTGAATTCAACGACCGCAAAAATAAATTTGTGAAAACAACGACTTCCCTCTCTTGTTCAAAGGCCACGCCCAAGTACCACCCACAGTAACGCCCTGGTCGTGGAACCTTAACATTTACCAAATTCGATTTTCAATAATATATATCTAATAAATTATGAATGAATATTAAAATATAAGAAAGAAATATATTAATTATTAACTTTTTACAAATAATTTTGTTAATTAAAACAAATTTTCATTGTCAAGTTTTAAAACATAAAATTAAAAGTTTCCTTACTTTTCTTAATAGTTTTTAAAAGAATTCTAAACTAAATAATTCAATAAGAAATAAATACAAAATAAATAAAAATATAAAACAATAAATTAAAAATAAATTAAAAAAATAAACTAAGATTTAATAAAAAACTAAACTAAATTGTAAAAAAAATTCTGGATACTCAGTAAAAAGAGGGTTATTGAGCAAGCATTTTGGCTAGTTGAGCAAGCCATCTATTTTAGCTATTAATTCAAAATTATCGGCTTTTGAATAAATGAGATTACAAATACCATATACTGCATTTTTTTCTTAATTTATTACCCAGGACTAAGAACAATAGTAGGAATAAGTAAAGTAGACCTAAGTGTTTTTGAGATTGCTAATATTGAATCTACTTTCAGACTTTTAAAATTCAGAATGTCGGATCGAATACAGAGGATGACGTGAATAATAATTGAACAAATCGGCTTGGATTACGTATAGTCGCTCAGGTCGCTGATTATGTATACTAAGATAGTTTTTTAAAATTCAAAATAACGGATCCAATATGGTGGATGACATAAATAAAAATTTTAAATTTCAAAATCATTCACTGTGAGTTGTGGATACCACGGCCGTTTTGAATACCATGACCGCTGTGGGCTCCACGACAATTGGTGGTACCACGACCGTTGGTGGTACCACGACCGTTGTGGATATCACGACAATTGTGATATCCACTACGACACCACAATCGTAGTGGATACCAGGACTGCTGTGAATTCCAAGACCGTTGGTCGTGGTATCCACAAAACGGCCACGAAATCCACTACGGTCGTGGCATCTACAACGGTCGCGGAGACCTCCACGGTCGTGGTATCCACATCGGTCGCGAAAATTACCACGGTCGTGGTATCCACAACGGTCGCGGAAACCACCACGGTCGCTCAGTGGGCCAGACTACCCGAAAACTTGACCAAAAGTCCACCACAGGATACAGAAAAAAGAATATACTAGCCGTTCACAACAAATTTCAGGATAACTGAAATTCAATTTTCATAAAATTATAATAGTTTTTTGTACTATTTTTAGATGCTTTTAAATTGAAAATTTAAACAAAATCAGTAGTTTACGTTTTAACACAATAACTTATTTATTTTTCTGTTATCAAGCAAAATTAATTTTCTTATGGCTAATTTTACTTTAATATAATAAAAAACTTTAATTTAATAAAAAAAATTAAAACCTAAAAAAACTCACTTTTTTATTATATCAATTTTTTAACGTGCAAACTATTAATTTTTATGTCATGGGCGAGTTTGGTTTTCATCGACACTCAAACTTCACATCCAAATGAGACAAATGAGATGTCATTTTGTTCAGTAGAATGTGCACTTTTGATTGAGCATACAAAACTTTTCAGATTTTTAATAATTTTCCTAACTTTATTGAAATTTTACTTAACTGCACACTTGACATTTTTTGTAATATACACATTAAATTAAATTTTTTCAGATTTATAAATTTTGTATTTTTATAAATATATATATAAATTATTTACTCTCCCTTACGGGTTCGAGGGCCTACGCTCCCTTTACAATTCTTACAATTATTTGCTTACGCGAACTTTTACAATATTCTGCGATAGCTTAACCTCTAAACAATATTCTTAAAACTAACTATTGTAACCGCTCTAAACGCCTTTGCCTGTGCCTGGGCTTCCGTTTCCTCTTACCTTTTCTTTCCATTCTAAATTTGCGTTTAACCTTTATTTTTACTTTTTTCTGTTTTCTCTTTTTCTTGGCTTTATTTAAAATCATTTTCTCCCTCTTACACTCTAACTCTCTCATCCATTTCTCTCCCAATCCACTTTCCTGCAACTTTTCGCACACTCTCTCCTAAACCTCTATTCCCATCTTCCTCTACCATACACATATCCAGTACATGCGCCCAATCTTCCAATTCAAACATGCAAACTCTAAAATTTCTCACCTCCATTTCCTTCCAATATTTGCACTCATTCGTACCTTCCCCCATCCTAAACCTAATCACTCTATCCAATTTACCCTCTGTTTTCAGCTTATCTAAGTATTCTGGCCTTCCTTCTCTCTCAACCATTTTGTATCATCTGTTGTACCTCGATTCATTTATCTTTTCCCACCTTTTCCCCTTATCCTTGTTTACTAATCTTTTTTTTTTATTTCCGTCCATCCTCCTGCTTTATATTTATCCCGGGCAATTGTAGCTCACTCCCATCGTCCATCTCAAAAATCTCTTATGCATACGCTCCATACCTTTCTCTTCCTTCCATCCCCATACTTTCACTCCATAACACATAACAGACCACACTAACATATCAAACATCCACACTCTTTTGTTCCAGTCATTCCTAAATCTTCTTTTTCCTCTCCCCCACACCTGCCCTATCACATTACTTGCCCTTTCTATTCTTTTTCTCGCATTTAACTTTCCACTTCTATTACTTTCAAACCAGTATCCCAAGGAGCAAAATTCACTCACTTCTTCCACGAATTTTCCATTTAGCTTATATACTTCACTCATACTCTTCACACTCTTTCTAAATCTCATTATCTTCGTTTTCATCACATTCACCCACAGATCTTTCTCACTCACATACTTCTCAAACTCTTTTATCATCAATCTCATACTACTCTCATCTTCCGCCAGTAGCACCACGTCATCCGCATACGCCAGGGAATACCACGACCGTTGTGGATACCACGACCGTTGTGGATACCACGACCGTGGTGGCTACCACGACCGTTGTGGATACCACGACAGTTGTAGATACCACGACCGTTGTGGATACCACGACCGTTTGAATTCCACGACACTTGTGAAAACAGAGACCACTTTTGGTCCACTTTTGGTCCGTAACATCTGTTACGGATGTTACGTCTGTGGAGGATACCACGATTGTTGAGGGGGAGTATCGCCCGAGCCTCCGTGGTCCAGTGACCCCAAAGTTTGGGAAAACGATGCACATTAAATAATGCTTATCTTATGCACTTGAAAATATATTATACCCTAACTTCCCCCCGCCCCACTGTTTATCAGAGCATGATTGAAGATATTAGTCTATTTTTATAAGTAGGATAGGTAATATGAATAATTAATTGTTTAAGCAATTCGAATTTGTTAATTTGTTGATAAGCTGTATGGTTGTATGTAAATTCGGACTGCCCGTCCGACTTTTGCAAAACCGAGACGAAGCCAAGGTTTTTGCTGGTCGGTGCGGGCATCAACAAAAGTAAAAACATAAAATAAGGTAAATATCATGTCAGTCGTTTACAATTTTTATTTATTTTTATTATAATAGGCACAACCCAAGGCACAACCTTTTCAGTATATAATTTGTCAAAACATCAGAGACAATTCGTTATTGTTTTGTCCCCTCTGACAGATGATTTACAATATATTTTTAGTTATTTTAAGTTATATGTGACTGATATGACACTTATCTGAGAAGTTATGATTAAGAATAAACCATTTTTTTAATCCTTTTTTTGTGAATATTGCTCGATTAATAAGCTGAAAATAGTTCCTGTCAAAAATCGCAACATATGCGCCTTGATGAAGTTTGCAATGATACCAAGCCACAAAATCTCATAGACAATCAGAGCGCACGAGAGCTCAAGCAGGCCACAAAAGTCGCTGTTCCTGGAGCAAAATTTTGCCAGAAAGAGCGTACTTTCGGATACGGGATGAAAAAAATGCGATTTTTTAGAATAAATGTAATTCTAGTTAAACAAGAATACATAGTAAACTGAGCATTATACCTAAAATAGTTATGGGGTTGATGATTACGATTTTCGTTTTTTTTTAAAATTAATTATAGACTCGTTTTTCGGCTTTACGCTCACACAAGTGTTTCTTGTGAAATTTTTCCTTCAATCTGTTATATTGTTCATACTTTAAACAGTAGAATTAAGTGTTTTTGCGTCTACAGAACGGCTTGAAATTAGGAGTACTCGCATTTGCCAGGACCACCCAATACAGTAATCCCTCGATAGTCGTGACAGCCTATGAAATTTTCCCACCCCTTAACCTCAATAGTCGTACACCGTAGAAGTCACGCCTCTTTGACGATTTCAGAAACGTATGCTTTATAAATTTCTCCCGGAGACAGACGACAATTATAGAATTATTTTTTAAGAATTGATATTATAGTATTAATAATAATTAATATAATTATTAAAAAGATATAAACATTTGAGAAAATTAGAGCTTCTGTGTAAAAAATTTGAATGCAATTAAAATTAAAAAAATTTTAAAGAGTTTGAAAATATAGATTTATTAAAAACTGTGGATGAATTTAAATTCGAATAGTTTGAAATCTGATTTAATTAAATAAAATTTGTTCTTAAAATTCAAACTTATTTCTAAATACCTGAATTTAATAAATAACTAGAAAAAAAAAGCGCGCGCTAAATGTATAATTATGTGAAATAAAAAAAATACACAATATAATAAAAAAAAAATTAATGATAAGAAGACATTGCAATAAATTTAAATTGATGTGATCTTCGATTCATCGTGTATATCAATTTGCAAATTTTGATTAATTAAAAATTATTTAAATAAAATAAAGATAAAGAATAAAATGAAGAATATAAGGAATAATTGCAAAAATTATGATATACCGTAAAACAGGGTAATTTCGCTCAAATTTTCATGTTTTTTTAAAAAAAGTATACGAAAAAGTTAATAATAAATTTTGGTACTGAAAATATATAATCTCTGACTCTTCCTCTTTAATTTCACAAAATAAAAAAATTACTATATATTGCGTAAACCTATTTAATATACCTTTTTATTGTGAGCGAAATTACACCTCAATGTGGGGTAATTTCGCTCAACTTTAATGACTTTAATTTTTAACAACAAAAATATGTTAGTTTACAAGCTATAATCACTTTATAAAATCATTATAAATAAAATAATGTTATTTAATTGGGAGATTCACGATTCATCCCCAACTTATTCCCGTGCACCTGCTCGGCGAGGAAAACTCATTCCGGGCCTACTCCCACTCTTGGGCCCTGCCTACCCCTCCGTCCAAATAACCCGTTTAAATTTACTACTGCCAAATACCCCATTCTTTCTATGTACAGTCAAATTTTAGTGCAGTCATAGAATGTGACGGTATATAAAAAATGTGGAGTATGTTTTTATTAATGATTATTACTATCAGTGCTGTTTTAAGTAGAACTATAGTTGCTGCTAATCCTAATAAGCTAAATAGAGCGACTATTCGTACAGAAAATTACCACAGTATTTCTTTTTGTAAAAATCGCTGTTATCCCAGTATCTTTTGGTGAAAAGAACAATTGTAGGTATCACAAGTATCCCCCGGTACCTCTTAAAAAAAATTTAAAATTTGTTTTTACAGACGAATTTGAAGCATTAACCGGTGAAAAGCCTGGTATGAATGTTTTGCACGAATCACTGTAACTACACCGTTGAAAATATTGTGTTTTTGTGACTTGGAAAGTTAAAATGGACCTTACGTCAAAAAATCGATTTTTTTGACGCAAGGTCCCTTTTAACTTTCCAAGTCACATTTGTGTAACAATCGGTTCTTGTTAAATTTGTTATGCCAAAATTTAACATTTTCCGTGTGTGGATTTAATACTTCCTTTAAATGTCATTCGATTCTTGAGCATAACCTCTAATTTTTTAGTAATAACACTGTAATTTACACTTAACTTTTTGTGGTAAAACGTAAATTTCATATTGAAAATTCATTTTAATAAGCAAAAGGTGGAGTTCAATACTAATTGAATAAAATGTACTCCTTAACTCAACACGATTATAATTTACTTCTGCCAAGCAAACGATAAACATAACAACATAAATCCCTGTGTTAAAAATTAACACAAAAGATTGGACCGTTTGGGACATGTAATTTATGTTAAATAAAACATGAACATTTTTAACTGTGTAGCTGCAATTATTACAGTAGAAGAAGTCGGTCGAAGGGATAGGTAGGGCCAAAGAGTGGGAAAAAGAAATTACAAAAAATAGTGAGCCAGACAAAAATTTGTTAACACCTCTAATCAGAAAATTAAAAAAAAGTAGAGAAAAAAATATAAAAAAGCTATCGTCAAAGATAAAATTTGAAACAGAAGATGTGCCATGATAAGGAGGAAAATAATGAAATACTATATTAAAAAAATATTCAGGAGAAAGATGTAAGAATTTGTGATGAAAAAATGAAAAAAGTCACGCAAAATAGCAAAAACAGTAACGTAAGAGATTAAAATTAAAAAGAAACGTAATCCACGAGGAAAAAATAGATGTTTTGAAACATACACGTAAAAAAATGGAGTCACTTATGCGAATGAAAATATTGATATTCGTAATTTTGCTTATGCAGAAAAAAATATCAATAGCATACATGTTCCAAGTTATAACGAACATTATCTTTGTAAAATGTCATTTTTTTGCAAAAAATGCAAGGCTAAACATTTTGAGAAAGAAAAAGTTCAAAAGAAATTAACTTATAATTATTGTTGCAGTCATGGCCATTTTGGGAATAATAGAAAAAGACTTTACAATAATTTATTTGCTTTTGCATCTTATAATGTCAATGTTAGTCAATGTAGTTAAGGACGTTGGAACTCGAAGCTGAGAGTGGTGTAGAAACACTTTTTCCTCCTTTGCTCAAAAATTTCCCTTTTATAAATTTTTTTTAGAAACACTGGACACTTTTTCAAAAAAAGGGCTATGGTAGACAAAAGTATTTGAGATAAGAAATTTTTTAAACATTTGTTTTATGCAAACAAATGTGCCTACAAGCGTCAAAATTAACTCCCGTTTTGACATTGCAAGATTTTCCGTAAAAGATGGCCGCTGCCATCTCACTTGAGGCCCATGTCACGTAGCCTGTGCCCAGCTGACGAGCGCGGCCATCTTTTACGGAAAATCTTGCAATGTCAAAACAGGAGTTAATTTTGACGCTTGTAGGCACATTTGTTTGCATAAAACAAATGTTTAAAAAATTCCTTATCTCAAATACTTTTGTCTACCATAGCCCTTTTTTTCAAAAAGTGTCCAGTGTTTCTAAAAAAAATTCATAAAAGGGAAATTTTCGAGCAAAGGAGGAAAAAGTGTTTCTACGCCACTCTCAGCTTCGGGTTCCAACGTCCTTAACTACATTGACTAACATTGACATTATAAGATGCAAAAGCAAATAAATTATTGTAAAGTCTTTTTCTATTATTCCCAAAATGGCCATGACTGCAACAATAATTATAAGTTAATTTCTTTTGAACTTTTTCTTTCTCAAAATGTTTAGCCTTGCATTTTTTGCAAAAAAATGACATTTTACCAAGATAATGTTCGTTATAACTTGGAACATGTATGCTATTGATATTTTTTTCTGCATAAGCAAAATTACGAATATCAATATTTTCATTCGCATAAGTGACTCCATTTTTTTACGTGTATGTTTCGAAACATCTATTTTTTCCTCGTGGATTACGTTTCTTTTTAATTTTAATCTCTTACGTTACTGTTTTTGCTATTTTGCGTGACTTTTTTCATTTTTTCATCACAAATTCTTACATCTTTCTCCTGAATATTTTTTTAATATAGTATTTCATTATTTTCCTCCTTATCATGGCACATCTTCTGTTTCAAATTTTATCTTTGACGATAGCTTTTTTATATTTTTTTCTCTACTTTTTTTTAATTTTCTGATTAGAGGTGTTAACAAATTTTTGTCTGGCTCACTATTTTTTGTAATTTCTTTTTCCTAATATCTCCTTCATCTTCTTTAAGATAATTTAAATGACTTTCAACATTTTTTGATATTCTGCACGACTTTCTTTACTTGTCTCATTACAATCGCTAAAAATGAATTACTTTTGAATGCCCTTAAGATTTTCTCAATAACAACCCCCCATAGAGATTCCAGCGCGTGGTGCTGTCCACTACCGACGCGTGTCCAACGACCTAATTGTGTTCCACGACGTACGTTAGTTCCACGACCTATGTGTCTTTCACAACCAGATTAGGTTTCACGTTAAGAGTGAACCAGGCATGTGACCTTGAAAAAAAAACAACAATTTTAATTTTATCTTAACTAAAACATTCACTTAAATCAGTAATTTTTAATTATTAACTATCGGCTGTTTATCTGATACCACTAACGCTAACAACTTTGAGATTTAAATAATTAAAATCCGAAATTTTAAATTTTCAAATACTTATTTTAGTTTAAAAATTATCATCGACAAAAGCTTCTAGATGAGATGTCGGATTTTATACAAACAATTGTTTAGATTATCGTTCGCCACGTTGGGCCCGCTATTTCAAAATTCCGAAAGTTATTTTTATTATCAAAAGGATCAAGAAGATAAACCTCATATTTCTACATTTACAAGAATCAGATAACACTGTAAGATAAGAAAAAATTGCTTTAAATCGGATATAGCCTAAGTTGTTCGTCATGAGATTAAAAAAAAAAGGTGTTTATTGAATTTCCCTGCACCCCACAATGGTTATTCTGGTGTTAAAAACCAGTGTCTGCAGTTTTTAGTATAAAATCTACTGTTATTCTGTCATTTTTTAATCGATGTTAAAATGTTTTTTTTATTTAATGTTAAAAAAAAGGTTTTTTTAAACTTAGAGCTGTTTAACGTTTTAGATAAAATTAAAGGTAGAAAAAGAAAAGAAATTTCAAAAATTGCTAATTTTTTAGAATTGTTTTAACTTTGAAAATGATTAATGGACTAATTTTATTCAGAACGTTTCTTTCTGTGCTCAATTATTAAAGTGTATTTAACTGCTCGTCGAAATTCCGTTTTTTAATAAAATAGGTGATAAATTGACTGGGTTATTGCATTTTTCGTGCATAGGCTTGCAGTAGGCTATTAAACGGCGATTCTCCCGAAACATTACTTTTGAATGCGCTTTAGATTTTCTCAATAATTAGAATACTCTATGACTAGTCATCTTTGTATGTCGTAGTTTACTACTTTTTTTTAAATTCCTGCAACGAATTTTTTTATTCGTTCAATATAAAGTAACTAATGTGCCAAGACATGCAATCTCCGTTCCTTAATGACATTTATAATCTAATATAATATCTAAGCTTTTACAATCATAACAGAAACCACGAAACGGTATGGTTAACAACCCCCCATAGAGAATCCAGCGCGTGGTGCTTTCCACTACCTAGGCGTGTCCAACGACCTAATTGTGTTCCACGACCTATGTGGCTTTCACAACCAGATTAGGTTTCACGATAAGAGTGAACCAGGCATGTGATCTTGAAAAAAAAAACAATTTTAATTTTTTCTTAACTAAAACATTCACTTAAATCAGTAATTTTTAATTATTAACTATCGGCTCTTTATGTGTTACCACTAACGCTAACGACTTTGAGATTTAAATAATTAAAATCCGAAATTTTAAATTTTCAAATACTTATTTTAGTTTCAAAATTATCATCGACAAAAGCTTCTAGATGAGATGTCGGATTTTATACAAACAATTGTTTATATTATCTTTCGCCACGTTAGGCCCGCTATTTCAAAATTCCGAAAGTTATTTTTATTATCAAAAGGATCAAGAAGATAAACCTCATATTTCTACATTTACAAGAATCAGATAACACTGTAAGATAAGAAAAAATTGCTTTAAATCGGATATAGCCTAAGTTGTTCGTTATGAGATTAAAAAAAAAAGGTGTTTATTGAATTTCCCTGCACCCCACAATGGTTATTCTGGTGTTAAAAACCAGTGTCTGCAGTTTTTAGTATAAAATCTACTGTTATTCTGTCATTTTTTAATCGATGTTAAAATGTTTTTTTTATTTAATGTTAAAAAAAAAAGGTTTTCTTAAACAAAGAGCTGTTTTACGTTTTAGATAAAAATAAAGGTAGAAAAAGAAAAGAAATTTCAAAAATTGCTAATTTTTTTAGAATTGTTTTAACTTTGAAAATGATTAATGGACTAATTTTATTTAGAACGTTTCTTTCTGTGCTCAATTATTAAAGTGTATTTAACTCCACGTCGAAATTCCGTTTTTTAATAAAATTGGTGATAAATAAGAATACTCTATGACTAGTCCTCTTTGTATGTCGTAGTTTACTACTTTTTTTAAATTCCTGCCACGAATTTATTTATTTGTTTAATATAAAGTAACTAATGTGCCAAGACATGCAATCTCTGTTCCTTAATGACATATTTAAGCAAATGGAATATCTAAGCTTTTACAATCATGACAGAAACCACGAAACGGTGTGGTTAACAATCCTACAGAGAGATTCCAGCGCGTGGTTTCTTTCACTACCTAGGCGTGTCCAACGACCTAATTGTGTTCCACGACCTACGTTCGTTCCACGACCTATGTGGCTTCTACAACCAGATTATATTTTACGATAAGAGTGAACGAAGCATGTGAAATTGAAAAAAAAACTACAATTTTAATTTTATATTAACTAAAACATTCACTTAAATCAGTAATTTTTAATTTTTAACTATCGGCTCTACATCTGTTACCAGCAACGCCATCAACTTTGAGATTTAAAAAATTAATATCTGAAATTTAAAATTTTTAAATACTTACTTTAGTTTTAAAATTATCATCTACAAAAGCTTCTAGATGAGCTGTTGGATTTTATACAAAAAATTGTTTAGATTATTGTTCGCTACATTGGGCCCGCTATTTCAGAATTCCGAAAGTTATTTTTATTTTTAAAAGGATCAAGAAGATAAACCTTATATTTCTACATTTACAAGGATCAGATAATACTGTAAGAAAAAATTGCTTTAAATCGGATATAGCCTAAGTTGTTCGTCATGAGATTCTAAAAAAAATGGTGTTTATTGAATTTTTCTGCACCCCTTAATGGTTATTCTGGTGTTAAAAAACAGTTTCTGCAGTTTTTAGTATAAAAAATACTGTTACTGTGTCATTTTTTAATCGATGTTAAAATGTTTTTTTTTATTTAATGCTTAAAAAAAAGGTTTTCTTAAAGTTAGAGCTGTTTTACGTTTTAGATAAAATTAAATGTAGAAAAAGAAAAGAGATTTTAAAAATTGCTAATTTTTTAGAATTTTTTTAATTTTGAAAATGATTAATGGACTTATTTTATTTAGATCGTTCCTTTCTGTGCTCAATTATTTAAGTGTATTTAATCCCACGTCGAAATTCCGTTTTTTAATTTAATTGGTCATAAATTGACTGGGTTATTGCATTCTTCATGCATACGCTTGCAGTAGGCTATTAAGCGGCGATTCTCCCGAAACATTACTTTTGAATGCCCTTAAGATTTTCTTAATAGTTAGAATACTCTATGGCTAGTCCTCTTCGTCTGTCGTAGTTTACTACTTTTTTTTAAATTCCTGCAAAGAATTTATTTATTTGTTCAATTTAAAGTAACTAATGTGCCAAGACATGCAATCTCTGTTCCTTAATGATATATTCAACTAAATGGATTATCTAAGCTTTTACAATCATGACAGAAACCACGAAACGGTGTTGTTAACAACTCCCCATAGAGATTTCAGCGCGTGGTGCTTTCCACTACCTAAGCGTGTCAATAATTAGAATACTCTATGACTAGTCCTCTTTGTATGTCGTAGTTTACTACTTTTTTTAAATTTCTGCAAAGAATTTATTTATTTGTTCAATATAAAGTAACTAATGTGCCAAGACATGCAATCTCTGTTCCTTAATGACATATTTAAGCAAATGGAATATCTAAGCTTTTACAATCATGACAGAAACCAAAAATTTGGTTGGGTATTTTTAAAAATCCCTGTGTCACAATTTAGATATTCATTAGCTTAATAAGTCATCCAAATTTTATTGGAATCCGTTGAAGCGTTCTCGAGAAATCTTGTACACAAAAAACGCTATGCACATATACACAAACATACATACACACACATACATCTGGACATTCGCTTAGGAATGAAAATTTACGTTTTTTAGATGCAAATAAGTCGATTTAGACTATGTTTGTAAAATCGAAAATCTTAACGATCACAAGTTTCCTCTATGAGGAAGCAAAATGAATAACTATAACAGTGATTCACAAATTAACTAGAAAAAAGGGTCATTAAAGGCAGAACTTAATGTTTTTTTAAATAAATTAGCTCAGAAAAAAACATTCTAAACAAAATTCGTCCGTAAATCTCGGTCACAATGGACAAAATTTCAAAAATTTGACAATTTTCTAACTTTTTTTCTCTTTTTGTACTGTAAATTTGACTGGAAACATACAATTTTTATTAGGTATAGAAAGCCTTGTTTTTTAGCCTTCAATAAAAAGTAATTTAAAAGAGGACAAAAGATGACAAAGTAACAGTACTTATATTTTTTACAAAAACTGCAGAAAAACTATTTTTTAGCTCTGAAATTAAATTTTAGTGGCGAGGGGAGGAAGTTAATACATTTTTTTTCTTAGTTTTTTTATTACAATTTATTTAGGTGAGGTCTGATTCAATATAAATTTTCTTCGTCATTTTTGGTAACACAGTATAATTTTTTTCAAAATTGACTTCGTAATTAGTGACCTCTAAAAGTATGTAATGTGTCAAGACATGCAATCTTTGTTTCTTAACGAAATATTTTACTAAATATTATATATAAGCTTCCACAAGCGATGTGATTACCACCCCCGATACAGATACTAGCGCGTGGCGCATTCCACGGTCTAGGTGGGTTCCAAGACCAGAGAGATTTACACGACCAGAGGTCACATCGTGCTAGTGTGTTGGGATAAGAAATGAATAATTGTAATTTTTTACTAATAACACCGGCACACAAAAAAATAGATTCTCTGAGCTCGAGATCATACCATTACTACTTTATGTTTTTGGAGTCGCTAAAGCCGAATCTGAAGTCTATTTAAACCCATCACATCATACTTTTGACATAATCTAAAAAAAAAAAAAAAAAATTTGACCTCAAAATTTTGAAATAAAGACTCAGATTTATAAGTTTGACTATGACTGCCTTATGTTTATTGGGTCGCTGAAGTTGAATCTGAGGTCCACTTAATCCCATCACGTAATACTTTTGAAATAACCTTAAAAAAAAAAAAACCCCAAATTTTAACCTCAAAATTTTGAAGTCAAGAAAAATTTAGATTTATAAGTCTGACTAGGACTGCTTTATGCTTTTGGGATTACTGCAACCGAATTTAAAGTCAATTTAACCCAATCACGTTAGGATTTAAACATAACCTCAAAATTTGACTGCAAAAATTTGCAATCCAGAAAAATTCTGATCTCTAATTCTAACTATGACTGCTTTATGTTTTTAGTGTCGCTGAAGCTGAATCTAAAGTCTACTTAACCCAATCACGTCATACTTTAGACATAACCTTAAATAAACCCAAAATTTTGGTTTAAAAATTATGAAATCAACAAAAAATAGTGATTTATAAGCCTGACTATAACTTTTTTATGTTTTTAAGGTCGCTGATGCCGAATCTAAAATCCATTTAACCCCATCACATCAGGATTTTAACATAACCTCAAAAACCTCGAAATTTGACTAAAAAATTTTGAAACCCAGAAAAAATTATATTTAAAAGTCTCACTATGGCTACTTTATGTTTTTGGGGTCGCTGAAACCGAATCTAAACTCTATTTAAACCCATCTCGTCATAATTCTTACATAACCTGAAAAAAAAACCCAAAAAAATAACATTACAATTTGGAAGTCAACAAACATTAGGATTTTTAAGTCTGACTAGAAACTGCTTTATGATTTTGGGGTCGCTGAAGTTGAATTTGAAGTTAATTTAACACCACCACATCATACTTTTGACATAACCTAAAAAAAACACCAATATTTGCCTAAAAATTTCGAAATCAAAAAAAAATTTAATTTATAATTCCTAGTGTAACTGCTGTATGTTTTTGAAGTCAATATTTGGTGTTTATTTTAGGTCGTATTAAAATCCTGAGATGATGGGGTTAAATGTACTTCAGATTCGGTTTTATCGACCCCATAAACATAAAGTAGTTATAGTCAGACTTATAAATCTAATTTTTTTTTTGATTTAAAAATTTTCGAACCAAAATTTTGGGTTTATTTGAGGTTATGTCAAAGGTATGACGTGATAGGTTAAGAGGACCTGAGATTCGGCTTTAGCGACCCCAAAAACATAAGGCAGTCATAGTTAGACTGATAAATCTACATTTTTCTTGATTTCAAAATTTTGAGGTCCACTAACGAGTGGACTACAATATATTGTTTTTCCTTATATCAGAGAAACTGCAGTTTTTACAGGAATTCTTGTGTTTGAACTAAAGTATTTTCAAACAGTCCGTCAAGTTTATTAAAACTTTGAGATTCTGGTATAAATACCTTTAAATAAGACAAGTAAAAAAAAGATATTTAATAAATAATACAAGTAAATGATATATTCCAATTAAAGTAGGACTCATTAAATAATATCAACTTTTTATTAGAAATTTTAGAAGTATAAACGATTATAAGGTTTTAACAAAAAGTAAGAAACTATCTGAGGAATTTGACATGAAGGTTTTTAATCATTACTGGTCGTGAAAGAATCTAACGCTAGTAGTTTTGAACACATTATATAGAATAATTTAAAGTTTGATATGCGGTTTCTAATTTAATTTCAGAATTATAATATATAAACTATAAGAAATTGTTAACTGCAATAAAAGTTTTTAAATGAAAACACAACAAGAAGAACGAAAGCGTAAAAATTTATAATATTTATATATATATATATATATATATTTAATATTGAATTGCAGTAAAGGAGATTTGAAACAAGACAGTAGAACAAAACAACTAAAGTGAGACATTTATTTTCTTCGCATATCTATCTGTTTCTACTGACTGGTTTGAAATTACCCTTATTGTTTGTCTAACAAATACATGCATATTAGTGTGGTCCAAAAGCAACCCTGTGAAATAATAAACATGATTATATTTTTCAAAATTTTAAAGTTACTTGACGATTCTATAGTAAATTTACAAAACAGTACTTTTTAAATAAAAAATAAAGGTATATTTGATAGGTTGCTAAACATTTTTCGTTTAGAGAGAAATAATTAAAGATACAGATATGCCACAGATATGTGGCACTCAAACCTTAGAATTTCCATTTCAATTTTATGTTTCAGTACGATTGACTTTACAAATAAGCAATAAAAAGCAAAAACTATAAAATTATGCAATAGAAAATATAAAAAAATTTCCTTTCAAGCATTTCATTTTCACTCAAAGATTTTTATGTATTTGAAATAATGATTTTATTCGTGTCGGGGTCAACTATTGTAGTACGAATGACTGTTTTGTTCCTTCTTCTAGAAGGGAAGGTGATTAGTTACAGAACTATTCTATTTTTTATATTTTCAGACCACCATAATATGTATATATGTATATAATTAATTAATCTTTTATTTTTAAAACTTTAAAAGAAAAACAAAATTCCCAGCCAGCCTGAGAAATCCAACAAGTAAAAAAAAACCTTTGAGATTTAGTTAAAAATAATAAAAATGAAAATTTAACTTTCTTGGATTTTAAAAGTTGCTACGTTTTTTTATGTAGTGATGAATCCAAGATTTGATAGTTGCTACACTTCTGTGCTGTAGACATTTAGTTCTGGCTTGCAGTTTGGATACATCTTCACCGGATGGTAATGCATTAGAATTAATATGATCCTGAAATGCATTTAATACAGCATCGACTTCTGCTTGGCTCCAACGATTTTTTTTAACTTTTTCAGTCTTCACTTTTGGATTAGAAGACTTTGGATTAGAACATTTCGGTATTTTCTCATTCTGCCCGGCATCCTCTTCCAGGTCGGAAAATTCACATTTTCTTTTCCTATTTTCACCTAATATTAAAAAAACAGAAAAAATTATTTCTCAATGATTATTAAAGATTAGAATATCAGTTAAAGATTTTTACTGGTTGGTCGCAGTTTGGAAAGAATTACAAGGAGGAATCACAGTAAAGGCAGAAACGTAGAAAAGATGATATGGGGAGAGAAGAAACGAATCGAACCAAGATTGAAGAAAGATGTTCAGAAAACAGTGGAATGCATGAATATTAAGAACGTAAAGAAGTTAACAGAAATAGGGTAGATGTACCTATTACTGCGAATTCACCAATTACTGCAATTTTTTTGAAAAACGTTTTTGCACTCTTTTTAAGAATTTAAAATTAATTTAAATTAATTAAAAAAAATTATTTGAAACCTTACTCGATACAATTGCCAATAAAGATATACATTTAAATAATTAATTATTTAATTATAGTTAAGTTTAAATTACAACTTACCGCAGTAATTGGAACATACACGGGTCTTTATTATTGCTGATAATCTAACCTTTAAATACACGTTATTCTCGTCGCAGTAATTAGGATACAGTAATTGGTGCAGACCCGTAGTAATACCAGCACAGTGTTTTTTTATAAATAATAATAATTCTTGTTTTTGAGCAGTTTTTAAAATTATCTCAAAAACTTCAGCCAATTTTAGCCACTTCTGAATTCAGGTTCGGATTCAGCCATGACACTTTTTTTGTGAGCCTGTGTAATTGATTTGTATAAGGAAAGAGTGTAAGAGGCAGACTGGAAGGTTTTAAAAGATTAGAAGAATTTTGAGAAAGGTGAAAAACAATTGCCAGAAAAGTATTTTAGTAAATGGAGAGGAGAATTGGATGATGATGTAAGGAGGTGAAAGATAAAAATTTTAGGAAGTTCGAAGCACAAAGAGAAATCTAGTGACAATTTTACGAAGAATAGAGAAAAATAGAATAAAGGGATGTATATAAGGACATACAAAATTAAAATGAATGAAGAGAAAATAAACAAAGTTCAAGAGAAAGGTACCTAAAAGGAATAACTAAGGACACGGATGAGGAGATCGGTTCGAATACAAGCTCAAAATTATTTAAGTAAATTTAAAGTCTAAACGAAATTCCTTGTATTCACTTTTAAAATTCCTTGTCTGTTTCGAATTTTCTTGCCATAATGTGAAGAAACTAATAAAAATACGTATCGTATATAATATAGGAAAGTACGTGAGTCTACAGAACTTTCATGTAATTGCTATTAAAAATGGATATAAACTGCAATTTTTATCTAATTCTGACAAATAATAGCTTATTTTTCTCGTTCAAACATTCTCTAAAATTTTATGTTAGATTTTGTAATATAATATTCTGCTAAAAAAATACGTGAAGAACAAATTTTATTTGTTTAATAACTTTTAAACAAAATATTAATTAGCAAAACCCAACAAATAAAATTTTAGAGAATGTTTAAACGAGAAAAACAAGCTATTACTTGTCAGAATTAGATGAAAATTGGAGTTGTTCTTTGAATTTAAAGAAATAACATAAAATGTTAGATAACTATTATTTAAGAACAAATTTTAGCTTAACCTAATTTTTTCTGAAAAATGTACAACTGGAACTTTCAAAATTTGGGGCAATTAATTTAAATAATATTTTTATTTGGAGATAAAAACGACTTTCTAGTTTGAGGTTCTGTAAGTGGAGAGAACCTTCTTAAGAACGTATACTATATACGATAATATTTTTTTTTATTTTTAAAATAAATATTTATTTATTTAAAAACGTCGTTAACTAAAACCCTTCAAAAAAAGCACTTAGGTGGTGTGATGGATTTCTACTTTTCAATTAATATGGAAAAGAAAAACCAAGGAAATTATTAATCAGATTGAGTGATGATATGGGTGGAACTAGAAAAAAAAGTATTGAAAAATCCGACAAGAACTCCTTAAACCTCTGACTACCGTGACTTCCCCTCTCTTGCTACTTACAGATAGTTTCCCATAGTCCCCGCCAGGCGTCCAAATTGTCGATTTTTGTCGTTAACCGTCAACTCAGTAGGCAGAGAGTTAATTTTTATTTTGCACGCTATGCGGAAAGTAAGCATTTCTCGCACAGCGAGAACTGCTAACTTTCCGTATAGCGTGCGAAAAAATATCGTATGACACGCGTGCGGATAATTTGTCGATTCCTAAGAGTGTGAGCTACCACACTCTACGAATCGCCAAATTACCGCACTTGTATCATAATGTACTATTAACTATATGAGCTAGAGATTTAAAATTTTCTACTAGGAAATGTTTTTAAAAAAGTAATTTATATTAAACAATAAACAAAATTATATTGGTACCAATTTTTAACACTATAAGCCAAAACTTTTGCAGGTGAGAGGTGTAATCTACACGTCAATCTACCTATGCATGCCAAATTTCAGCATTCTAAGTCAAAAACTTTGTCCGCCAAGAGGAAGGAACATGGTCTCTTTTTTGCATTTTTGGCCAAAATTTGTGGTTTTTGCTAGATTTTATCATGTTCATGAGCTTGAATCACGTTTTACATTTCATTTTATTTCATTTGGAAGTTAAGGGGAGTGCGAAAACGGACATGCATAGTGATTTTAATATGGTTCCGTTTTACGGTACAGAACCCTAAAAACTGACAAAATGGCGTGCATTTGACACTCGGACTCTAAAAACATGCTCCCTTTTTATTAATTTTCTGGTGTGAAAAGTACGAACTTTAAAAAAATGGTTCTAGTTCCAGCCATAGCCACTGGTGTCCTGAATAACATATCCAAATTTCAAGTGATTCGGTTGAATAGTTTTTTCTTATCCATAACACCAGTACAAACAGAGTAATTTCCAGATGAATGTTTTAACCCATTAACGCCTAAAATCTGAAAATGGTAGTCTTACTTTGAAATAGTACTACAAGTAGGAAAAGTTTTTGTAAAATATGAGAATAGCGTTTCTTTATATCCAAGAATTATTTCCTTCAATTGTAGTTTTATTTGAAAGAGCGAGTAAATGATCGTAGGAAGGTCAAATAGAATAAAAAACTCCAATTTTTCACTACGTTTCGTCGACCTGGGTTTGTCGACCTCATCAGGCTGTAATATTTCTTGCACACTTCAAACAAACAGTTACACAAATTTTATAAAATAAGGAAACAAAGATTATAATACCTATTTAGTTAAAACATTACACACACTGTTTTAACATGTCAATCAATAAAAAAATAAGCTGTCAAAAATTAAAAGAGTTTTTTTAAAAAAGTATAAGATCTTCGCTTCATTCTCGTCAACGGTTGAACGATAACTAAAGTTCGAAGTGGTAAACGTGACAAACTATATTTTAAATCAAAACAAAGTCGACGACATTTGTAAGTCAATGAACTCAAAGCAAAATAAACGCACGTGGGTCTAAGAATACAATCTACTAATCAACGGAAAATAAATCTTATTCAACGAAAAAGCATCATCCTTTAATCCTTAATCTGGATCATTTCAGAAATTCTCCGCCTTTTCCAATCCGATTCAAAATCAAGAATAATCGCGTTATCGCAATCAAATTTATGGCCGATTGAGACTTGGTGGTAACGTACAACAGTGTCCACATTTCTGGTTTTATGTTCATTAATACGTTCACGCAAAGTACGTTTAGTTTCACCGATATATGAAGCTGAACAATCCTTGCAATCGGACTTGTAAACCACGTTTGTACGATCCCATTTTTTCATAGTGTCTTTTCCCAATTTAACAATTGAAATAGTATATTTTTTTAAACAAGGAATTAGAGAAACTTGAAATTCTTTCAAAATGTTCGACATTTTGTCGATTTTTTCCTTTGATGGAAAATTTTACCAACAAACTCATAGAACTCCTATGGGTTCGCCGATTTCCCCCTTGTTCGCAGACATGGTTATGGATGATCATATACGTATTTTAAAAGATAAATATAATATTATACCAGTTTTTTATTATAGATATGTTGACGACATAATTTTGTGTATTAAAAAAGAACATTTACATCTAGTCTTAAAAGTTTTTAACAATTATGACAAAAATTTACAATTTACTTTTGAACTGGAAGACAATAACAAAATCAATTTTTTAGATTTGACTTTAATTAAAGATAATAGTAAACTTATCACAAATTGGTATAGAAAACCGTCGTCGTCAGACAGATTAATTAACTTTTACTCTAATCATCCTCTCCAACAAAAGAAAAACATTGTTTTCAACCCAGTTGACAGATCTATCTTATTATCTAATAAAAAGTTTCATTTTACTAATTTAAATAAGATAATACACAAAATTATGACGTCAACATATCTATAATAAAAAACTGGTATAATATTATACTTATCTCTTAAAATACGTATAAGATCATCCATAACCATGTCTGCGAACAAGGGGGAAATCGGCGAACCCATAGGAGTTCCATGAATTTGTTGGTAAAATTTTCCATCAAATAAAAAAATCGACAAAAATGTCGAACATTTTTAAAGAATTTCAAGTTTCTCTAATTCCTTGTTTAAAAAAATATACTATTTCAATTGTTAAATTGGGAAAAGACACTATGAAAAAATGGGATCGTACAAACGTGGTTTACAAGTCCGATTGCAAGGATTGTTCAGCTTCATATATCGGTGAAACTAAACGTACTTTGCGTGAACGTATTAACGAACATAAAACCAGAAATGTGGACACTGTTGTACGTTACCACCAAGTCTCAATCGGCCATAAATTTGATTGGGATAACGCGATTATTCTTGATTTTGAATCGGATTGGAAAAGGCGGAGAATTTCCGAAATGATCCAGATTAAGGATTAAAGGATGATGCTTTTTCGTTGAATAAGATTTATTTTCCGTTGATTAGTAAATTGTATTCTTAGACCCACGTGCGTTTATTTTGCTTTGAGTTCATTGACTTACAAATGTCGTCGACGTTGTTTTGATTTAAAATATAGTTTGTCACGTTTACCACTTCGAACTTTAGTTATCGTTCAACCGTTGACGAGAATGAAGCGAAGATCTTATACTTTTTTAAAAAAACTCTTTTAATTTTTGACAGCTTATTTTTTTATTGATTGACATGTTAAAACAGTGTGTGTAATGTTTTAACTAAATAGGTATTATAATCTTTGTTTCCTTATTTTATAAAATTTGTGTAACTGTTTGTTTGAAGTGTGCAAGAAATATTACAGCCTGATGAGGTCGACAAACCCAGGTCGACGAAACGTAGTGAAAAATTGGAGTTTTTTATTCTATTTGACCTTCCTACGATCATTTACTCGCTCTTTCAAATAAAAGCGTTTCTTTATGTTTTTGGGGTCGCTCTACAAGATTCCAGGCTTACATTTTATTTTTGATTATGTAAATGCAAAACCAATTTGGCTTTTTAAAGCTAAGATCCTTTTTCTCGCGAGAAGCCACACATTAGTTTTTGTAATTAGTATTAAATTTTTGAGTCTTTAAGAAACTTATAATTTATAAAATCGCTCAAAATCTAGTACAATTCGCTAACAAGTTAAAAAAAAAATAAATCAAAATGTTTATCTTAAAAAACGGAAAATTTTTAGAAGTTCAAGAATTTGAGGAAAAATGGAGACGCATGAATAGGTTCTAATACCGATTAGTTCAAACTTTCATTTGTCCGAGTTCCATTAACGATAACATTCTTTTAGCCGAAATGTCATTTCATTGAAATAATATTTGCCATATTAGAATCCATATATAACCAAAGTTTCATCTGACAGAATTCATATTTGATCGAAATTTCATTTAACAGAAAGCCCAGGTGATCGAATTTCTATTTTATAAAATCGAAACATGAGCGAAGTTTTATTTTCTCGAATTTCGATTTACACGAAGTAATACATCATAGAATCCTTATTAAAACTAAATATTATTTGATATAATTCCCATTTCATCAAATATTTATTTAGTAGAATGTACATGTAAATGAAATTTTATTTAATAGAGTTAATATTTGGTCGAATGTCTATTTTATAGAATCGACATTTAAACGAAGTTTCATTTGCCCGCATAGCTAATTCACAGAATTGGCATATAACAGAATATTAATTTAGCAGAATGTTTAAGTGATAGAATGTCCATTTGTCCATTTCGCGCCAAAATCTTTCTGACGAATGTTTATTCGGACATTTGCTGATTCGGCCAAATGAAAATTCGGCGTTTTAAGGATTTTATAAAGTATTACTTGGTGTAAATCGGAATTCGGGCAAATGAAACTTGGCCCAAATGGGCATTGTCACTTAAACATTCTGCTAAATTGAAATTCTGTTATATGCCAATTTTGTGAATTAGAGATTCGGGCAAATGAAACTTCGTTTAAATGTCTATTCTATAAAATAGACATTCGTTCACTTGAGAATTCTGTTAAATGAAAATTCGACCAAATATGAATTCTAATAAATAAACGTTTACTTATCTGTACATTCTACTATTTAAATATTCGATGAAATAGAAATTATATCAAATAATTTTCGTTTTAATAAAGATTTAATTATATAGAAATTGTATTAAAAATGCATTTACTCAATTAGAAGTTCTTTTAAACTGACATTCTATAAAATAAAAATTCGATCACCTGTGAATTCTGTTAAATGAAAATTCAAACAAATATTAATTCTATTAAATAAAATTTCACTCACCTGTACATTCTACTATATAAATATTCGATGAAATAGGAATTATATCAAATAATATTCAGTTTTAATAAGAATTTTATAAAGTATAACTTTGTGTATATCGAAATTCGGGAAAATGAAACTTCGTTTAAATGTCGATTCTATAAAATAGAAATTCGATCACCTGAGAGTTTACTTATATAAGAATTCAATCAAATACGAATTCTATTAAATAAAAGTTCACTTATCTATACATTCTATTATATAAATATTCAATGAAATAGGAATTATAACAAATAATATTTCTTTTTAATAAAGAATGTATGAAGTATTACTTCGTGTAAATCGAAATTTGGGCAGGTCGCCATCATTTAGTCCAAAACTCAGTTTTCAGAATCTCCAAAAGGCTGAAATTTATTTTTCAGAATATCCCATTCTTCGAATCTCCATTTGTCAGAACTTTCAACATTCCAAACCTCCAACTCTCAGAATATCCATCTCTCCAAATCTCCATTTGTCAGAACTTTCAACAGTCCAAACCTTCAATTCTCAGAATATCTAACTCTCCGAATCTTTATTTGTCAGAACTTTTAACACTCCGGCTACTTAGCATACAAAATCTCCATCTGTCAGACCAAAAGAATGTAGAATGTCTAAAAAAGCTTACTAATTAACTGGTAATTTTTCCGGTAACATTTCCTGCCAATCAGAACGCTCTTTTAGAAATTCTACATTCTTTTGGTCTGACAAATGGAGATTCTGTATGCTGAGCAGTCGGAGTGTTAAAAGTTCTGACAAATGGAAATTCGGAGTGTGGGATATTTTGAGAGCTGGAGGTTTGGGGTTTTAAAAGTTCTGACAAATGGAAATTTGGAGAGTTGGATATTCTGAAAGTTGGAGGTTCTAGGTTTTAAAAGTTCTGACAAATGTGACTTTCCATGAGAAAACGTGCCTTAGCTCCTAAACGTCAATTTTACAGGATGAGCGATTAAAGTTGCAGCAATGCATTGAAACTAATGCAATAGACCTACGCTCCTTGCTTAATATTACATAAAGTTCTTTAAAACAAGAATTTTTTATTTTTGGAAATGAAAGCGCAAGTAAAAATCTGTCGGTTGAAATTAAAAAATCAAAATTTATTTTTTGGAGCTAAGGCACGTTTTCTCACGGACAGTCACAAATGGAGATTCGGAGAGTTGGATATTCTGAGAGTTGGAGGTTTGGGGTTTTAAAAGTTCTGACAAATGACGATTCGTGGAGTTGAATATTCTGAGAGTTGGAGGTTTGGGGTTTTAAAAGTTCTAAAAAAGAACGATTGAGAGTTAAATATTCTGACATATGGATATTCGAAAATTTAAAAGTTCGGACAAATGGAGATTCGGAGAGTTGGATATTCTGACAAATAAATTTCGGCCTTTTGGAGATTCTGACAACTGAGTTTTGGACTAAATCATAGCTCGGCTCGAAGTCCCCTGGATCGGCGCGTAAGCGCTATACGAGAGGCCTTGCTTCTAACGCCAAGAGCTGGTTTTTTGATCAGAAGCCTCATTTGGCTTCTTTCAAATATTATTTAGATGAAAGAGAATTCGTCTAAAAAAATGTTCTGGTTAATAAAATTAGGCCAAATGAAAGTTCGAACTAATCTGAATTAGAACATTTTCTTGCGTCTCAAAAAATCAAGACAAACTAACGATTTTTTCAATACATCTAAATCGTGTCAATCATTTACAAGTACGTACCTTTATTAGAAGTCTGAGCCCTTTTTAATACATCTGACATTCCAACAATATCAATAGCAGCCGTAGGAAGTTCGTAAATATCTTTATGAATTTTTAAGTCATGGCCCATAAAGTTTGCCACTTGGCCAATTTCTTTTTCGGAACATTTGGTGGCACAAGTTGTTGCTAAATGTTTGCGAAGAGTCGTTCCTCTGATGGTGTTAGGCTTTTTCGCACCACATAGTTTGGAGTATTTTCTCATCATTTCGCAAGCTTCCAACGATCTAAACCTAGTTGTAAACTGTCACAGTTGGAAAAAAGTTTGCGAAACTGTCACAGTTGACCGAAAGTGATACGCATGAAGTATTAAAAAAATTTTTTTGTAAACTGTCACAGTTGGAAAAATTTCATGTTAAAGTGTCACATATGAACCAAAAGTGATACGCATGAAGTAGGCGAAAAACGTTTTCAAAACTGTCACAGTTGAAAAAATAGTTTGTGAAAATTTTACAGTTGGACCGAAACTGATACGCGTGTAGTACTCGAAACAAAATTTTGTAAACTGTCACAGTTGGAAAAGAAGTTAGTGAAAGTGTAACAGTTAGACTGAGAATTTGTTAAACTGTCACAGTTGACCGAAAGTGATACGCAGGAAGTACTCGAAACAAATTTTTGTAAAGTGTTACAGTTGAACCTAAAGTCATACGCGTTAAGTATAAAAAAATTTTTTTCTAAACTGTCACAGTTGAAGTGAAAGTCATACGCGTAAAGTATGAAAAAAAATTTTGGTAAACTGTCACAGTTGGAAAAAAAGTTTGTGAAACTGTCACAGTTAGACTGAGAATTTGTTAAAGTGTCACAGTAGAACCGCAAAGTCATACGCGTGAAAAGGGAAAATTTTTTTTGTAAACTGCCACAGTTGAAAAAAAAATTTGTGAAACTGTCACAGTTGACCGAAAGTGATACGCATGAAGTATTAAAAGAAATTTTTTGTAAACTGTCAGTTGGAAAAATTTCATGTTAAAGTGTCACAGATAAACCAAAAGTGATACGCATGATGTAGGCGAAAATCTTTTTGAAAACTGTAACAGTTGGAAAAAAAAGTTTGTGAAACTGTCACAGTTGACCGAAAGTGATACGCATGAAGTATTAAAAAAAATTTTTTGTAACCTATCACAGTTGGAAAAATTTCATGTTTAAGTGTCACATATAAACCAAAAGTGATACGCATGAAGTAGGCAATAAACTTTTTCAAAACTGTCACAGTTGAAAAAATAGTTTGTGAAAATGTCACAGTTGGACCGAAACTGATACGCGTGTAGTACTCGAAACAAAATTTTGTAAACTGTCACAGTTGGAAAAGAAGTTAGTGAAAGTGTAACAGTTGGACTGAGAATTTGTTAAACTGTCACAGTTGAACTTAAAGTCATACGCGTGAAGTAGGGAAAAAATTTGTTGTAAACTGTCACTGTTGGAAAAATACTTTATGAAAGTGTCACAGTTGAACCGCAAGTCATACGCGTAAAGTAGGGAAAAATTTCCATGTAAACTATCACAGTTGGACCGAAAGTGATACGCGTGTAGTACTCGAAACAAAATTTTGTAAACTGCCACAGTTGGATAAAAAGTTTGTGAAAGTGTCACAGTTGGACTGAGAATTTGTTAAAGTGTCACAGTTGAAACAGAAGTCATACGCACGAAGTAGGAAGAAAAATTTTTATAAACTGTCACAGTTTGAAAAATACCATGTTAAAGTGACACAGTTGAACATAAAGACATACGCGTGAAGTAGGGAAAAAGTTTATGTAAACTGTCACAGTTGGAAAAAAGTTTGAGAAACTGTCACAGTTGACCGAAAGTGATACGCATCAAGTATTAAAAAAATTTTTTTGTAAACTGTCACAGTTGGAAAAATTTCATGTTAAAGGGTCACATATGAACCAAAAGTGATACGCATGAAGTAGGCGAAAAACGTTTTCAAAACTGTCACAGTTGAAAAAATAGTTTGTGAAAATGTCACAGTTGGACCGAAACTGATACGTGTGTAGTACTCGAAACAAAATTTTGTAAACTGTCACAGTTGGAAAAAAAGTTTGTGAAAGTGTCACAGTTAGACTGAGAATTTGTTAAAGTGTCACAGTAGAACCGCAAAGTCATACGCGTAAAGTAGGGAAAAATTTTTATGTAAACTGTCACAGTTAGACCGAAAGTAATACGCGTGTAGTACTCGAAACAAACTTTAGTAAACTGTCACAGTTGGAAAAAAAGTTTGTGAAAGTGTCACAGTTGGACTATGAATTTGTAAAAGTGTCACAGTTGAACTTAAAGTCATACGCGTGAAAAGGGAAAAATTTTTTTGTAAACTGCCACAGTTGAAAAAAAAATTTGTGAAACTGTCACAGTTGACCGAAAGTGATACGCATGAAGTATTAAAAAAAAATTTTTGTAAACTGTCAGTTGGAAAAATTTCATGTTAAAGTGTCACAGATAAACCAAAAGTGATACGCATGGTGTAGGCGAAAATCTTTTTGAAAACTGTAACAGTTGGAAAAAAAAGTTTGTGAAACTGTCACAGTTGACCGAAAGTGATACGCTTGAAGTATTAAAAAAAATTTTTTGTAACCTATCACAGTTGGAAAAATTTCATGTTTAAGTGTCACATATAAACCAAAAGTGATACGCATGAAGTAGGCAATAAACTTTTTCAAAACTGTCACAGTTAAAAAAATAGTTTGTGAAAATGTCACAGTTGGACCGAAACTGATACGCGTGTAGTACTCGAAACAAAATTTTGTAAACTGTCACAGTTGGAAAAGAAGTTAGTGAAAGTGTAACAGTTGGACTGAGAATTTGTTAAACTGTCACAGTTAAACTTAAAGTCATACGCGTGAAGTAGGGAAAAAATTTGTTGTAAACTGTCACTGTTGGAAAAATACTTTATGAAAGTGTCACAGTTGAACCGCAAGTCATGCGCGTAAAGTAGGGAAAAATTTTCATGTAAACTATCACAGTTGGACCGAAAGTGATACGCGTGTAGTACTCGAAACCAAATTTTATAAACTGCCACAGTTGGATAAAAAGTTTGTGAAAGTGTCACAGTTGGACTGAGAATTTGTTAAAGTGTCACAGTTGAAACAGAAGTCATACGCACGAAGTAGGAAGAAAAATTTTTATAAACTGTCACAGTTTGAAAAATACCATGTTAAAGTGACACAGTTGAACCTAAAGTCATACCGGTGAAGTAGGGAAAAAGTTTTTTGTAAACTGTCACAGTTGGAAAAAAGTTTGTGAAACTGTCACAGTTGACTGAAAGTGATACGCATGAAGTATTAAAAAAAATTTTTTGTAAACTGTCACTGTTGGAAAAATTTCATGTTAAAGTGTCACAGATGAACCAAAAGTGATACGCATGAAGTAGGCGAAAAACTTTTTCAAAACTGTCACAGTTGGAAAAGAAGTTAGTGAAAGTGTAACATTTGGACTGAGAATTTGTTAAAGTGTCACAGTTGAAACAGAAGTCATACGCACGAAGTAGGAAGAAAAATTTTTATAAACTGTTACAGTTTGAAAAATACCATGTTAAAGTGACACAGTTGAACATAAAGACATACGCGTGAAGTAGGGAAAAAGTTTATGTAAACTGTCACAGTTGGAAAAAAAAGTTTGTGAAACTGTCACAGTTGACCGAAAGTGATACGCATGAAGTATTAAAAAAAATTTTTTGTAAACTGTCACAGTTGGAAAAATTTCATGTTAAAGAGTCACAGATAAACCAAAAGTGATACGCATGAAGTAGGCGAAAAACTTTTTGAAAACTGTCACAGTTGGAAAAAAAAGTTTGTGAAACTGTCACAGCTGAACTGAGAATTTGTTAAAGTGTCACAGTTGAACCTACAGTCATACACGTGAACTATGAAATTTTTTTTTTCTAAACTGTCACAGTTGGAAAAATACCATGTTAAAGTGCCACAGATGAACCAAAAGTGATACACATAAAGTAGGCGAAAATCTTTTTGAAAACTGTCAGTTTGAAAAGAAAGTTTGTGAAACTGTCACAGTTGGACGGAAAGTGAAACGTATAAAGTACTCGAAACAAATTTTTGTAAAGTGTCACCGTTGAACCTAAAGTCATACGCGTCAAGTATAAGAAAAAATTTCTAAACTGTCATAGTTGGAGCGAAAGTCATACGCGTAAGGTATGAAAATTTTTTTTTGTAAACTGTCACAGTTAGAAAAAAAGTTTGTGAAACTGTCACAGCTGAACTGAGAATTTGTTAAAGTGTCACAGTTGAACCTACAGTCATACACGTGAACTATGAAATTTTTTTTTTCTAAACTGTCACAGTTGGAAAAATACCATGTTAAAGTGTCACAGATGAACCAAAAGTGATACACATAAAGTAGGCGAAAATCTTTTTGAAAACTGTCAGTTTGAAAAGAAAGTTTGTGAAACTGTCACAGTTGGACGGAAAGTGAAACGTATAAAGTACTCGAAACAAATTTTTGTAAAGTGTCACCGTTGAACCTAAAGTCATACGCGTCAAGTATAAGAAAAAATTTCTAAACTGTCACAGTTGAAGCGAAAGTCATAGGCGTAAAGTATGAAAAAAATATTTTGTAAACTGTCACAGTTGGAAAAAAGTTTGTGAAACTGTCACAGTTGACTGAAAGTGATACGCATGAAGTATTAAAAAAAATTTCTTATAAACTGTCAGAGATGGAAAAATTTCATGTTAAAGTGTCACAGATAAACCAAAAGTGATACGCATGAAGTAGGCAATAAACTTTTTCAAAACTGTCACAGTTGAAAAAATAGTTTGTGAAAATGTCACAGTTGGACCGAAACTGATACGCGTGTAGTACTCGAAACAAAATTTTGTAAACTGTCACAGTTGGAAAAGAAGTTAGTGAAAGTGTAACAGTTGGACTGAGAATTTGTTAAACTGTCACAGTTGAACTTAAAGTCATACGCGTGAAGTAGGGAAAAAATTTGTTGTAAACTGTCACTGTTGGAAAAATACTTTATGAAAGTGTCACAGTTGAACCGCAAGTCATACGCGTAAAGTAGGGAAAAATTTCCATGTAAACTATCACAGTTGGACCGAAAGTGATACGCGTGTAGTACTCGAAACAAAATTTTGTAAACTGCCACAGTTGGATAAAAAGTTTGTGAAAGTGTCACAGTTGGACTGAGAATTTGTTAAAGTGTCACAGTTGAAACAGAAGTCATACGCACGAAGTAGGAAGAAAAATTTTTATAAACTGTCACAGTTTGAAAAATACCATGTTAAAGTGACACAGTTGAACATAAAGACATACGCGTGAAGTAGGGAAAAAGTTTATGTAAACTGTCACAGTTGGAAAAAAGTTTGAGAAACTGTCACAGTTGACCGAAAGTGATACGCATCAAGTATTAAAAAAATTTTTTTGTAAACTGTCACAGTTGGAAAAATTTCATGTTAAAGTGTCACATATGAACCAAAAGTGATACGCATGAAGCAGGCGAAAAACGTTTTCAAAACTGTCACAGTTGAAAAAATAGTTTGTGAAAATGTCACAGTTGGACCGAAACTGATACGTGTGTAGTACTCGAAACAAAATTTTGTAAACTGTCACAGTTGGAAAAAAAGTTTGTGAAACTGTCACAGTTAGACTGAGAATTTGTTAAAGTGTCACAGTAGAACCGCAAAGTCATACGCGTAAAGTAGGGAAAAATTTTTATGTAAACTGTCACAGTTAGACCGAAAGTAATACGCGTGTAGTACTCGAAACAAACTTTAGTAAACTGTCACAGTTGGAAAAAAAGTTTGTGAAAGTGTCACAGTTGGACTATGAATTTGTAAAAGTGTCACAGTTGAACTTAAAGTCATACGCGTGAAAAGGGAAAAATTTTTTTGTAAACTGCCACAGTTGAAAAAAAAATTTGTGAAAATGTCACAGTTGACCGAAAGTGATACGCATGAAGTATTAAAAAAAATTTTTTGTAAACTGTCAGTTGGAAAAATTTCATGTTAAAGTGTCACAGATAAACCAAAAGTGATACGCATGAAGTAGGCAATAAACTTTTTCAAAACTGTCACAGTTGAAAAAATAGTTTGTGAAAATGTCACAGTTGGACCGAAACTGATACGCGTGTAGTACTCGAAACAAACTTTAGTAAACTGTCACAGTTGGAAAAAAAGTTTGTGAAAGTGTCACAGTTGGACTATGAATTTGTAAAAGTGTCACAGTTGAACTTAAACTCATACGCGTGAAAAGGGAAAATTTTTTTTGTAAACTGCCACAGTTGAAAAAAAAATTTGTGAAACTGTCATAGTTGACCGAAAGTGATACGCATGAAGTATTAAAAAAAATTTTTTGTAAACTGTCAGTTGGAAAAATTTCATGTTAAAGTGTCACAGATGAACCAAAAGTGATACGCATGAAGTAGGCGAAAAACTTTTTCAAAACTGTCACAGTTGGAAAAGAAGTTAGTGAAAGTGTAACAGTTGGACTGAGAATTTGTTAAAGTGTCACAGTTGAACCTACAGTCATACACGTGAAATATGAAAATTTTTTTTTCTAAACTGTCACAGTTGGAAAAATACCATCTTAAAATGTCACAGATGAACCAAAAGTGATACGCATGAAGTAGGCGAAAAACTTTTTCAAAACTGTCACAGTTGAAAAAATAGTTTGTGAAAATGTCACAGTTGGACCGAAAGTAATACGTGTGTAGTACTCGAAACAAACTTTAGTAAACTGTCACAGTTGGAAAAAAAGTTTGTGAAAGTGTCACAGTTGAACTTAAAGTCATACGCGTGAAAAGTTTTGTGTCACAGTTGACCGAAAGTGATACGCATAAAGTATTAAAAAAAATTTTTTGTAACCTATCACAGTTGGAAAAATTTCATGTTTAAGTGTCACATTTAAACCAAAAGTGATACGCATGAAGTAGGCAATAAACTTTTTCAAAACTGTCACAGTTGAAAAAATAGTTTGTGAAAATGTCACAGTTGGACCGAAAGTGATACGCGTGTAGTACTCGAAACAAAATTTTGTAAACTGCCACAGTTGGATAAAAAGTTTGTGAAAGTGTCACAGTTGGACTGAGAATTTGTTAAAGTGTCACAGTTGAAACAGAAGTCATACGCACGAAGTAGGAAGAAAAATTTTTATAAACTGTCACAGTTTGAAAAATACCATGTTAAAGTGACACAGTTGAACATAAAGACATACGCGTGAAGTAGGGAAAAAGTTTATGTAAACTGTCACAGTTGGAAAAAAGTTTGAGAAACTGTCACAGTTGACCGAAAGTGATACGCATGAAGTATTAAAAAAATTTTTTTGTAAACTGTCACAGTTGGAAAAATTTCATGTTAAAGTGTCACATATGAACCAAAAGTGATACGCATGAAGTAGGCGAAAAACGTTTTCAAAACTGTCACAGTTGAAAAAATAGTTTGTGAAAATGTCACAGTTGGACCGAAACTGATGCGCGTGTAGTACTCGAAACAAAATTTTGTAAACTGTCACAGTTGGAAAAAAAGTTTGTGAAACTGTCACAGTTAGACTGAGAATTTGTTAAAGTGTCACAGTAGAACCGCAAAGTCATACGCGTAAAGTAGGGAAAATTTTTTATGTAAACTGTCACAGTTAGACCGAAAGTAATACGCGTGTAGTACTCGAAACAAACTTTAGTAAACTGTCACAGTTGGAAAAAAAGTTTGTGAAAGTGTCACAGTTGGACTATGAATTTGTAAAAGTGTCACAGTTGAACTTAAAGTCATACGCGTGAAAAGGGAAAAATTTTTTTGTAAACTGCCACAGTTGAAAAAAAAATTTGTGAAACTGTCACAGTTGACCGAAAGTGATACGCATGAAGTATTAAAAAAAATTTTTTGTAAACTGTCAGTTGGAAAAATTTCATGTTAAAGTGTCACAGATAAACCAAAAGTGATACGCATGAAGTAGGCGAAAAACTTTTTCAAAACTGTCACAGTTGGAAAAGAAGTTAGTGACAGTGTAACAGTTGGACTGAGAATTTGTTAAAGTGTCACAGTTGAACCTACAGTCATACACGTGAAATATGAATATATTTTTTTCTAAACTGTCACAGTTGGAAAAATACCATGTTAAAGTGTCACAGATGAACCAAAAGTGATACGCATGAAGTAGGCGAAAAACTTTTTCAAAACTGTCACAGTTGAAAAAATAGTTTGTGAAAATGTCACAGTTGGACCGAAAGTAATACGCGCGTAGTACTCGAAACAAACTTTAGTAAACTGCCACAGTTGGAAAAAAAGTTTGTGAAACTGTCACAGTTGACCGAAAGTGATACGCATGAAGTATTAAAAAAAATTTTTTGTAACCTATCACAGTTGGAAAAATTTCATGTTTAAGTGTCACATATGAACCAAGAGTGATACGCATGAAGTAGGCAATAAACTTTTTTAAAATTGTCACAGTTGAAAAAATAGTTTGTGAAAATGTCACAGTTGGACCGAAACTGATACGCGTGTAGTACTCGAAACAAAATTTTGTAAACTGTCACAGTTGGAAAAGAAGTTAGTGAAAGTGTAACAGTTGGACTGAGAATTTGTTAAAGTGTCACAGTTGAAACAGAAGTCATACGCACGAAGTAGGAAGAAAAATTTTTATAAACTGTCACAGTTTGAAAAATACCATGTTAAAGTGACACAGTTGAACATAAAGACATACGCGTGAAGTAGGAAAAAAGTTTATGTAAACTGTCACAGTTGGAAAAAAGTTTGCGAAACTGTCACAGTTGACCGAAAGTGATACGCATGAAGTATTAAAAAAATTTTTTTGTAAACTGTCACAGTTGGAAAAATTTCATGTTAAAGTGTCACATATGAACCAAAAGTGATACGCATGAAGTAGGCGAAAAACGTTTTCAAAACTGTCACAGTTGAAAAAATAGTTTGTGAAAATGTCACAGTTGGACCAAAACTGATACGCGTGTAGTACTCGAAACAAAATTTTATAAACTGCCACAGTTGGATAAAAAGTTTGTGAAAGTGTCGCAGTTGGACTGAGAATTTGTTAAAGTGTCACAGTTGAAACAGAAGTCATACGCACGAAGTAGGAAGAAAAATTTTTATAAACTGTCACAGTTTGAAAAATACCATGTTAAAGTGACACAGTTGAACCTAAAGTCATACCGGTGAAGTAGGGAAAAAGTTTTTTGTAAACTGTCACAGTTGGAAAAAAGTTTGTGAAACTGTCACAGTTGACTGAAAGTGATACGCATGAAGTATTAAAAAAAATTTTTTGTAAACTGTCACTGTTGGAAAAATTTCATGTTAAAGTGTCACAGATGAACCAAAAGTGATACGCATGAAGTAGGCGAAAAACTTTTTCAAAACTGTCACAGTTGGAAAAGAAGTTAGTGAAAGTGTAACAGTTGGACTGAGAATTCGTTAAAGTGTCACAGTTGAAACAGAAGTCATACGCACGAAGTAGGAAGAAAAATTTTTATAAACTGTTACAGTTTGAAAAATACCATGTTAAAGTGACACAGTTGAACATAAAGACATACGCGTGAAGTAGGGAAAAAGTTTATGTAAACTGTCACAGTTGGAAAAAAGTTTGTGAAACTGTCACAGTTGACCGATACGCATGAAGTATTAAAAAAAATTTTTTGTAAACTGTCACAGTTGGAAAAATTTCATGTTAAAGAGTCACAGATAAACCAAAAGTGATACGCATGAAGTAGGCGAAAAACTTTTTGAAAACTGTCACAGTTGGAAAAAAAAGTTTGTGAAACTGTCACAGTTGAACCTAAAGTAATACGCGTCAAGTACGAATAATTTTTTTTTTAAACTGCCACAGTTGGATAAAAAGTTAGTGAAAGTGTCACAGTTGGACTGAGAATTTGTTAAAGTGTCACAGTTGAAACAGAAGTCATACGCACGAAGTAGGGAAAAAGTTTTATGTTAACTGTCACAGTTGGAAAAAAGTTTGTGAAACTGTCACAGTTTACTGAAAGTGATACGCATGAAATATTAAAAAAATTTTTTTGTAAACTGTCACAGTTGGAAAAATTTCATGTTAAAGTGTCACAGATGAACCAAAAGTGATACACATAAAGTAGGCGAAAATCTTTTTGAAAACTGTCAGTTTGAAAAGAAAGTTTGTGAAACTGTCACAGTTGGACGGAAAGTGAAACGTATAAAGTACTCGAAACAAATTTTTGTAAAGTGTCACCGTTGAACCTAAAGTCATACGCGTCAAGTATAAGAAAAAATTTCTAAACTGTCATAGTTGGAGCGAAAGTCATACGCGTAAGGTATGAAAATTTTTTTTTGTAAACTGTCACAGTTAGAAAAAAAGTTTGTGAAACTGTCACAGCTGAACTGAGAATTTGTTAAAGTGTCACAGTTGAACCTACAGTCATACACGTGAACTATGAAATTTTTTTTTTCTAAACTGTCACAGTTGGAAAAATACCATGTTAAAGTGTCACAGATGAACCAAAAGTGATACACATAAAGTAGGCGAAAATCTTTTTGAAAACTGTCAGTTTGAAAAGAAAGTTTGTGAAACTGTCACAGTTGGACGGAAAGTGAAACGTATAAAGTACTCGAAACAAATTTTTGTAAAGTGTCACCGTTGAACCTAAAGTCATACGCGTCAAGTATAAGAAAAAATTTCTAAACTGTCACAGTTGAAGCGAAAGTCATAGGCGTAAAGTATGAAAAAAATATTTTGTAAACTGTCACAGTTGGAAAAAAGTTTGTGAAACTGTCACAGTTGACTGAAAGTGATACGCATGAAGTATTAAAAAAAATTTCTTATAAACTGTCAGAGATGGAAAAATTTCATGTTAAAGTGTCACAGATAAACCAAAAGTGATACGCATGAAGTAGGCAATAAACTTTTTCAAAACTGTCACAGTTGAAAAAATAGTTTGTGAAAATGTCACAGTTGGACCGAAACTGATACGCGTGTAGTACTCGAAACAAAATTTTGTAAACTGTCACAGTTGGAAAAGAAGTTAGTGAAAGTGTAACAGTTGGACTGAGAATTTGTTAAACTGTCACAGTTGAACTTAAAGTCATACGCGTGAAGTAGGGAAAAAATTTGTTGTAAACTGTCACTGTTGGAAAAATACTTTATGAAAGTGTCACAGTTGAACCGCAAGTCATACGCGTAAAGTAGGGAAAAATTTCCATGTAAACTATCACAGTTGGACCGAAAGTGATACGCGTGTAGTACTCGAAACAAAATTTTGTAAACTGCCACAGTTGGATAAAAAGTTTGTGAAAGTGTCACAGTTGGACTGAGAATTTGTTAAAGTGTCACAGTTGAAACAGAAGTCATACGCACGAAGTAGGAAGAAAAATTTTTATAAACTGTCACAGTTTGAAAAATACCACGTTAAAGTGACACAGTTGAACATAAAGACATACGCGTGAAGTAGGGAAAAAGTTTATGTAAACTGTCACAGTTGGAAAAAAGTTTGAGAAACTGTCACAGTTGACCGAAAGTGATACGCATCAAGTATTAAAAAAATTTTTTTGTAAACTGTCACAGTTGGAAAAATTTCATGTTAAAGTGTCACATATGAACCAAAAGTGATACGCATGAAGTAGGCGAAAAACGTTTTCAAAACTGTCACAGTTGAAAAAATAGTTTGTGAAAATGTCACAGTTGGACCGAAACTGATACGTGTGTAGTACTCGAAACAAAATTTTGTAAACTGTCACAGTTGGAAAAAAAGTTTGTGAAACTGTCACAGTTAGACTGAGAATTTGTTAAAGTGTCACAGTAGAACCGCAAAGTCATACGCGTAAAGTAGGGAAAAATTTTTATGTAAACTGTCACAGTTAGACCGAAAGTAATACGCGTGTAGTACTCGAAACAAACTTTAGTAAACTGTCACAGTTGGAAAAAAAGTTTGTGAAAGTGTCACAGTTGGACTATGAATTTGTAAAAGTGTCACAGTTGAACTTAAAGTCATACGCGTGAAAAGGGAAAAATTTTTTTGTAAACTGCCACAGTTGAAAAAAAAATTTGTGAAACTGTCACAGTTGACCGAAAGTCATACGCATGAAGTATTAAAAAAAATTTTTTGTAAACTGTCAGTTGGAAAAATTTCATGTTAAAGTGTCACAGATAAACCAAAAGTGATACGCATGATGTAGGCGAAAATCTTTTTGAAAACTGTAACAGTTGCAAAAAAAAGTTTGTGAAACTGTCACAGTTGACCGAAAGTGATACGCATGAAGTGTTAAAAAAATTTTTTGTAACCTATCACAGTTGGAAAAATTTCATGTTTAAGTGTCACATATAAACCAAAAGTGATACGCATGAAGTAGGCAATAAACTTTTTCAAAACTGTCACAGTTGAAAAAATAGTTTGTGAAAATGTCACAGTTGGACCGAAACTGATACGCGTGTAGTACTCGAAACAAACTTTAGTAAACTGTCACAGTTGGAAAAAAAGTTTGTGAAAGTGTCACAGTTGGACTATGAATTTGTAAAAGTGTCACAGTTGAACTTAAACTCATACGCGTGAAAAGGGAAAATTTTTTTTGTAAACTGCCACAGTTGAAAAAAAAATTTGTGAAACTGTCATAGTTGACCGAAAGTGATACGCATGAAGTATTAAAAAAAATTTTTTGTAAACTGTCAGTTGGAAAAATTTCATGTTAAAGTGTCACAGATGAACCAAAAGTGATACGCATGAAGTAGGCGAAAAACTTTTTCAAAACTGTCACAGTTGGAAAAGAAGTTAGTGAAAGTGTTACAGTTGGACTGAGAATTTGTTAAAGTGTCACAGTTGAACCTACAGTCATACACGTGAAATATGAAAATTTTTTTTTCTAAACTGTCACAGTTGGAAAAATACCATCTTAAAATGTCACAGATGAACCAAAAGTGATACGCATGAAGTAGGCGAAAAACTTTTTCAAAACTGTCACAGTTGAAAAAATAGTTTGTGAAAATGTCACAGTTGGACCGAAAGTAATACGTGTGTAGTACTCGAAACAAACTTTAGTAAGCTGTCACAGTTGGAAAAAAAGTTTGTGAAAGTGTCACAGTTGAACTTAAAGTCATACGCGTGAAAAGTTTTGTGTCACAGTTGACCGAAAGTGATACGCATGAAGTATTAAAAAAAATTTTTTGTAACCTATCACAGTTGGAAAAATTTCATGTTTAAGTGTCACATTTAAACCAAAAGTGATACGCATGAAGTAGGCAATAAACTTTTTCAAAACTGTCACAGTTGAAAAAATAGTTTGTGAAAATGTCACAGTTGGACCGAAAGTGATACGCGTGTAGTACTCGAAACAAAATTTTGTAAACTGCCACAGTTGGATAAAAAGTTTGTGAAAGTGTCACAGTTGGACTGAGAATTTGTTAAAGTGTCACAGTTGAAACAGAAGTCATACGCACGAAGTAGGAAGAAAAATTTTTATAAACTGTCACAGTTTGAAAAATACCATGTTAAAGTGACACAGTTGAACATAAAGACATACGCGTGAAGTAGGGAAAAAGTTTATGTAAACTGTCACAGTTGGAAAAAAGTTTGAAAAACTGTCACAGTTGACCGAAAGTGATACGCATGAAGTATTAAAAAAATTTTTTTGTAAACTGTCACAGTTGGAAAAATTTCATGTTAAAGTGTCACATATGAACCAAAAGTGATACGCATGAAGTAGGCGAAAAACGTTTTCAAAACTGTCACAGTTGAAAAAATAGTTTGTGAAAATGTCACAGTTGGACCGAAACTGATGCGCGTGTAGTACTCGAAACAAAATTTTGGTAAACTGTCACAGTTGGAAAAAAAGTTTGTGAAACTGTCACAGTTAGACTGAGAATTTGTTAAAGTGTCACAGTAGAACCGCAAAGTCATACGCGTAAAGTAGGGAAAATTTTTTATGTAAACTGTCACAGTTAGACCGAAAGTAATACGCGTGTAGTACTCGAAACAAACTTTAGTAAACTGTCACAGTTGGAAAAAAAGTTTGTGAAAGTGTCACAGTTGGACTATGAATTTGTAAAAGTGTCACAGTTGAACTTAAAGTCATACGCGTGAAAAGGGAAAAATTTTTTTGTAAACTGCCACAGTTGAAAAAAAAATTTGTGAAACTGTCACAGTTGACCGAAAGTGATACGCATGAAGTATTAAAAAAAATTTTTTGTAAACTGTCAGTTGGAAAAATTTCATGTTAAAGTGTCACAGATAAACCAAAAGTGATACGCATGAAGTAGGCGAAAATCTTTTTGAAAACTGTAACAGTTGGAAAAAAAAGTTTGTGAAACTGTCATAGTTGACCGAAAGTGATACGCTTGAAGTATTAAAAAAAATTTTTTGTAACCTATCACAGTTGGAAAAATTTCATGTTTAAGTGTCACATATAAACCAAAAGTGATACGCATGAAGTAGGCAATAAACTTTTTCAAAACTGTCACAGTTGAAAAAATTTTTTTTTTGAAAATGTCACAGTTGGACCGAAACTGATACGCGTGTAGTACTCGAAACAAAATTTTGTAAACTGTCACAGTTGGAAAAGAAGTTAGTGAAAGTGTAACAGTTGGACTGAGAATTTGTTAAACTGTCACAGTTAAACTTAAAGTCATACGCGTGAAGTAGGGAAGAAATTTGTTGTAAACTGTCACTGTTGGAAAAATACTTTATGAAAGTGTCACAGTTGAACCGCAAGTCATACGCGTAAAGTAGGGAAAAATTTTCATGTAAACTATCACAGTTGGACCGAAAGTGATACGCGTGTAGTACTCGAAACAAAATTTTATAAACTGCCACAGTTGGATAAAAAGTTTGTGAAAGTGTCACAGTTGGACTGAGAATTTGTTAAAGTGTCACAGTTGAAACAGAAGTCATACGCACGAAGTAGGAAGAAAAATTTTTATAAACTGTCACAGTTTGAAAAATACCATGTTAAAGTGACACAGTTGAACCTAAAGTCATACCGGTGAAGTAGGGAAAAAGTTTTTTGTAAACTGTCACAGTTGGAAAAAAGTTTGTGAAACTGTCACAGTTGACTGAAAGTGATACGCATGAAGTATTAAAAAAAATTTTTTGTAAACTGTCACTGTTGGAAAAATTTCATGTTAAAGTGTCACAGATGAACCAAAAGTGATACGCATGAAGTAGGCGAAAAACTTTTTCAAAACTGTCACAGTTGGAAAAGAAGTTAGTGAAAGTGTAACAGTTGGACTGAGAATTTGTTAAAGTGTCACAGTTGAAACAGAAGTCATACGCACGAAGTAGGAAGAAAAATTTTTATAAACTGTTACAGTTTGAAAAATACCATGTTAAAGTGACACAGTTGAACATAAAGACATACGCGTGAAGTAGGGAAAAAGTTTATGTAAACTGTCACAGTTGGAAAAAAGTTTGTGAAACTGTCACAGTTGACCGAAAGTGATACGCATGAAGTATTAAAAAAAATTTTTTGTAAACTGTCACAGTTGGAAAAATTTCATGTTAAAGAGTCACAGATAAACCAAAAGTGATACGCATGAAGTAGGCGAAAAACTTTTTGAAAACTGTCACAGTTGGAAAAAAAAGTTTGTGAAACTGTCACAGTTGAACCTAAAGTCATACGCGTCAAGTACGAATAATTTTTTTTTTAAACTGCCACAGTTGGATAAAAAGTTAGTGAAAGTGTCACAGTTGGACTGAGAATTTGTTAAAGTGTCACAGTTGAAACAGAAGTCATACGCACGAAGTAGGGAAAAAGTTTTTTGTTAACTGTCACAGTTGGAAAAAAGTTTGTGAAACTGTCACAGTTTACTGAAAGTGATACGCATGAAATATTAAAAAAATTTTTTTGTAAACTGTCACAGTTGGAAAAATTTCATGTTAAAGTGTCACAGATGAACCAAAAGTGATACACATAAAGTAGGTGAAAATCTTTTTGAAAACTGTCAGTTTGAAAAGAAAGTTTGTGAAACTGTCACAGTTGGACGGAAAGTGAAACGTATAAAGTACTCGAAACAAATTTTTGTAAAGTGTCACCGTTGAACCTAAAGTCATACGCGTCAAGTATAAGAAAAAATTTCTAAACTGTTATAGTTGGAGCGAAAGTCATACGCGTAAGGTATGAAAATTTTTTTTTGTAAACTGTCACAGTTAGAAAAAAAGTTTGTGAAACTGTCACAGCTGAACTGAGAATTTGTTAAAGTGTCACAGTTGAACCTACAGTCATACACGTGAACTATGAAATTTTTTTTTTCTAAACTGTCACAGTTGGAAAAATACCATGTTAAAGTGTCACAGATGAACCAAAAGTGATACACATAAAGTAGGCGAAAATCTTTTTGAAAACTGTCAGTTTGAAAAGAAAGTTTGTGAAACTGTCACAGTTGGACGGAAAGTGAAACGTATAAAGTACTCGAAACAAATTTTTGTAAAGTGTCACCGTTGAACCTAAAGTCATACGCGTCAAGTATAAGAAAAAATTTCTAAACTGTCACAGTTGAAGCGAAAGTCATAGGCGTAAAGTATGAAAAAAATATTTTGTAAACTGTCACAGTTGGAAAAAAGTTTGTGAAACTGTCACAGTTGACTGAAAGTGATACGCATGAAGTATTAAAAAAAATTTCTTATAAACTGTCAGAGATGGAAAAATTTCATGTTAAAGTGTCACAGATAAACCAAAAGTGATACGCATGAAGTAGGCAATAAACTTTTTCAAAATTGTCACAGTTGAAAAAATAGTTTGTGAAAATGTCACAGTTGGACCGAAACTGATACGCGTGTAGTACTCGAAACAAAATTTTGTAAACTGTCACAGTTGGAAAAGAAGTTAGTGAAAGTGTAACAGTTGGACTGAGAATTTTTTAAACTGTCACAGTTGAACTTAAAGTCATACGCGTGAAGTAGGGAAAAAATTTGTTGTAAACGGTCACTGTTGGAAAAATACTTTATGAAAGTGTCACAGTTGAACCGCAAGTCATACGCGTAAAGTAGGGAAAAATTTTCATGTAAACTATCACAGTTGGACCGAAAGTGATACGCGTGTAGTACTCGAAACAAAATTTTGTAAACTGCCACAGTTGGATAAAAAGTTTGTGAAAGTGTCACAGTTGGACTGAGAATTTGTTAAAGTGTCACAGTTGAAACAGAAGTCATACGCACGAAGTAGGAAGAAAAATTTTTATAAACTGTCACAGTTTGAAAAATACCATGTTAAAGTGACACAGTTGAACATAAAGACATACGCGTGAAGTAGGAAAAAAGTTTATGTAAACTGTCACAGTTGGAAAAAAGTTTGCGAAACTGTCACAGTTGACCGAAAGTGATACGCATGAAGTATTAAAAAAATTTTTTTTTGTAAACTGTCACAGTTGGAAAAATTTCATGTTAAAGTGTCACATATGAACCAAAAGTGATACGCATGAAGTAGGCAAAAAACGTTTTCAAAACTGTCACAGTTGAAAAAATAGTTTGTGAAAATGTCACAGTTGGACCGAAACTGATACGCGTGTAGTACTCGAAACAAAATTTTGTAAACTGTCACAGTTGGAAAACAAGTTAGTGAAAGTGTAACAGTTAGACTGAGAATTTGTTAAACTGTCACAGTTGACCGAAAGTGATACGCAGGAAGTACTCGAAACAAATTTTTGTAAAGTGTTACAGTTGAACCTAAAGTCATACGCGTTAAGTATAAAAAAATTTTTTTCTAAACTGTCACAGTTGAAGTGAAAGTCATACGCGTAAAGTATGAAAAAAAATTTGGTAAACTGTCACAGTTGGAAAAAAAGTTTGTGAAACTGTCACAGTTAGACTGAGAATTTGTTAAAGTGTCACAGTAGAACCGCAAAGTCATACGCGTAAAGTAGGGAAAAATTTTTATGTAAACTGTCACAGTTAGACCGAAAGTAATACGCGTGTAGTACTCGAAACAAACTTTAGTAAACTGTCACAGTTGGAAAAAAAGTTTGTGAAAGTGTCACAGTTGGACTATGAATTTGTAAAAGTGTCACAGTTGAACTTAAAGTCATACGCGTGAAAAGGGAAAAATTTTTTTGTAAACTGCCACAGTTGAAAAAAAAATTTGTGAAACTGTCACAGTTGACCGAAAGTGATACGCATGAAGTATTAAAAAAAATTTTTTGTAAACTGTCAGTTGGAAAAATTTCATGTTAAAGTGTCACAGATAAACCAAAAGTGATACGCATGGTGTAGGCGAAAATCTTTTTGAAAACTGTAACAGTTGGAAAAAAAAGTTTGTGAAACTGTCACAGTTGACCGAAAGTGATACGCTTGAAGTATTAAAAAAAATTTTTTGTAACCTATCACAGTTGGAAAAATTTCATGTTTAAGTGTCACATATAAACCAAAAGTCATACGCATGAAGTAGGCAATAAACTTTTTCAAAACTGTCACAGTTGAAAAAATAGTTTGTGAAAATGTCACAGTTGGACCGAAACTGATACGCGTGTAGTACTCGAAACAAAATTTTGTAAACTGTCACAGTTGGAAAAGAAGTTAGTGAAAGTGTAACAGTTGGACTGAGAATTTGTTAAACTGTCACAGTTAAACTTAAAGTCATACGCGTGAAGTAGGGAAAAAATTTGTTGTAAACTGTCACTGTTGGAAAAATACTTTATGAAAGTGTCACAGTTGAACCGCAAGTCATACGCGTAAAGTAGGGAAAAATTTTCATGTAAACTATCACAGTTGGACCGAAAGTGATACGCGTGTAGTACTCGAAACAAAATTTTGTAAACTGCCACAGTTGGATAAAAAGTTTGTGAAAGTGTCACAGTTGGACTGAGAATTTGTTAAAGTGTCACAGTTGAAACAGAAGTCATACGCACGAAGTAGGAAGAAAAATTTTTATAAACTGTCACAGTTTGAAAAATACCATGTTAAAGTGACACAGTTGAACCTAAAGTCATACCGGTGAAGTAGGGAAAAAGTTTTTTGTAAACTGTCACAGTTGGAAAAAAGTTTGTGAAACTGTCACAGTTGACTGAAAGTGATACGCATGAAGTATTAAAAAAAATTTTTTGTAAACTGTCACTGTTGGAAAAATTTCATGTTAAAGTGTCACAGATGAACCAAAAGTGATACGCATGAAGTAGGCGAAAAACTTTTTCAAAACTGTCACAGTTGGAAAAGAAGTTAGTGAAAGTGTAACAGTTGGACTGAGAATTTGTTAAAGTGTCACAGTTGAAACAGAAGTCATACGCACGAAGTAGGAAGAAAAATTTTTATAAACTGTTACAGTTTGAAAAATACCATGTTAAAGTGACACAGTTGAACATAAAGACATACGCGTGAAGTAGGGAAAAAGTTTATGTAAACTGTCACAGTTGGAAAAAAGTTTGTGAAACTGTCACAGTTGACCGAAAGTGATACGCATGAAGTATTAAAAAAAATTTTTTGTAAACTGTCACAGTTGGAAAAATTTCATGTTAAAGAGTCACAGATAAACCAAAAGTGATACGCATGAAGTAGGCGAAAAACTTTTTGAAAACTGTCACAGTTGGAAAAAAAAGTTTGTGAAACTGTCACAGTTGAACCTAAAGTCATACGCGTCAAGTACGAATAATTTTTTTTTTAAACTGCCACAGTTGGATAAAAAGTTAGTGAAAGTGTCACAGTTGGACTGAGAATTTGTTAAAGTGTCACAGTTGAAACAGAAGTCATACGCACGAAGTAGGGAAAAAGTTTTTTGTTAACTGTCACAGTTGGAAGAAAGTTTGTGAAACTGTCACAGTTTACTGAAAGTGATACGCATGAAATATTAAAAAAATTTTTTTGTAAACTGTCACAGTTGGAAAAATTTCATGTTAAAGTGTCACAGATGAACCAAAAGTGATACACATAAAGTAGGCGAAAATCTTTTTGAAAACTGTCAGTTTGAAAAGAAAGTTTGTGAAACTGTCACAGTTGGACGGAAAGTGAAACGTATAAAGTACTCGAAACAAATTTTTGTAAAGTGTCACCGTTGAACCTAAAGTCATACGCGTCAAGTATAAGAAAAAATTTCTAAACTGTCATAGTTGGAGCGAAAGTCATACGCGTAAGGTATGAAAAATTTTTTTTGTAAACTGTCACAGTTAGAAAAAAAGTTTGTGAAACTGTCACAGCTGAACTGAGAATTTGTTAAAGTGTCACAGTTGAACCTACAGTCATACACGTGAACTATGAAAATTTTTTTTTCTAAACTGTCACAGTTGGAAAAATACCATGTTAAAGTGTCACAGATGAACCAAAAGTGATACACATAAAGTAGGCGAAAATCTTTTTGAAAACTGTCAGTTTGAAAAGAAAGTTTGTGAAACTGTCACAGTTGGACGGAAAGTGAAACGTATAAAGTACTCGAAACAAATTTTTGTAAAGTGTCACCGTTGAACCTAAAGTCATACGCGTCAAGTATAAGAAAAAATTTCTAAACTGTCACAGTTGAAGCGAAAGTCATAGGCGTAAAGTATGAAAAAAATATTTTGTAAACTGTCACAGTTGAAAAAAAGTTTGTGAAACTGTCACAGTTGACTGAAAGTGATACGCATGAAGTATTAAAAAAAATTTCTTATAAACTGTCAGAGATGGAAAAATTTCATGTTAAAGTGTCACAGATAAACCAAAAGTGATACGCATGAAGTAGGCGAAAAACTTTTTGAAAACTGTCACAGTTGGAAAAAAAAGTTTGTGAAACTGTCACAGTTGGACGGAAAGTGATACTCATAAAGTACTTGAAACAAATTTTTGTAAAGTGTCACAGTCAAACCGAAAGTCATACGCACAAATTAGGAAGAAAAATTTTTATTAACTGTCACAGTTAAAAAAAAAATTTGTAAAAGTGTCACAGTTGAGACGAAAGTCAAACGCACAAAGTAGGAAGCAAAATTTTTGGAAACTGTCACAGTTGGAAAAATACTTTATGAAAGTGTCACAGTTGAACCTAAAGTCATACGCGTCAAGTATGAAAATTTTTTTTTTTAAACTGTCACAGTTGGATAAAAAGTTTGTGAAAGGGTCACAGTTGGACTGAGAAATTGTAAAAGTGTCACAGTTGAAACAGAAGTCATACGCACGAAGTAGGAAGAAAATTTTTTATTAACTGTCACAGTTGGAAAAATACCATGTTAAAGTGTCACAGTTGAACCTAAAGTCATACGCGTGAAGTAGGGAAAAAATTTTTTGTAAACTGTCACTGTTGGAAAATAAGTTTGTGAAACTGTCACAGTTGTACTGAGAAATTGTTAAAGTGTCACAGTTGAACCTACAGTCATACACGTGAAATATGGAATTTTTTTATTCTAAACGGTCACAGTTGGAAAAATTTCATGTTAAAGAGTCACAGATGAACCAAAAGTAATACGCACAAATTAGGAAGAAAAATTTTTATTATTTGTCACAGTTGAAAAAATAATTTGTAAAAGTGTCACAGTTGAGACGAAAGTCAAACGCACAAAATGGAAAGAAAATTTTTTGGAAACTGTCACAGTTAGAAAAATACTTTATGAAAGTGTCACAGTTGAACCTAAAGTGAAACGCGTGAAGTAGGGAAAAAATTTTTTGTAAACTGTCACTGTTGGAAAAAAAGTTTGTGAAACTGTCACAGTTGACCGAAAGTGATACGCATGAAGTAGGCGAAAAACTTTTTCAAAACTGTCACAGTTGGAAAAGAAGTTAGTGAAAGTGTAACAGTTGGACGGAAAGTGATATGTATAAAGTAAGCAAAACAAATTTTTGTAAAGTGTCACAGTTGAACATAAAGTTGTACGCGTCAAGTATGAAAAAAAATGTTTCTAAACTGTCACAGTTGGAAAAATACTTTATGAAAGTGTCACAGTTGAACCTAAAGTCATACGCGTCAAGTACGAATAATTTTTTTTTTAAACTGCCACAGTTGGATAAAAAGTTAGTGAAAGTGTCACAGTTGGACTGAGAATTTGTTAAAGTGTCACAGTTGAAACAGAAGTCATACGCACGAAGTAGGGAAAAAGTTTTTTGTTAACTGTCACAGTTGGAAAAAAGTTTGTGAAACTGTCACAGTTTACTGAAAGTGATACGCATGAAATATTAAAAAATTTTTTTTGTAAACTGTCACAGTTGGTAAAATTTCATGTTAAAGTGTCACAGATGAACCAAAAGTGATACACATAAAGTAGGCGAAAATCTTTTTGAAAACTGTCAGTTTGAAAAGAAAGTTTGTGAAACTGTCACAGTTGGACGGAAAGTGAAACGTATAAAGTACTCGAAACAAATTTTTGTAAAGTGTCACCGTTGAACCTAAAGTCATACGCGTCAAGTATAAAAAAAAATTTCTAAACTGTCATAGTTGGAGCGAAAGTGATACGCATGAAGTAGGCGAAAAACTTTTTGAAAACTGTCACAGTTGGAAAAAAGTTTGTGAAACTGTCACAGTTAAACCGCAAGTCATACGCGTAAAGTAGGGAAAAATTTTTATCTAAACTGTCACAGTTGGACCTAAAGTGATACGCGTGAAGTAGGGAAAAATTTTTTGTAAACTATGACAGTTGGAAAAAAAGTTTGTGAAAGTGTCACAGTTGGACTGAGAATTTGTTAAAGTGTCACAGTTGAACCTAAAGTCATACGCGTGAAGTAGGGAAAAAGTTTTTTGTAAACTGTCACAGTTGGAAAAAAATTTTGTGAAACTGTCACAGTTGGACGGAAAGTGATACGTATAAAGTACTCGAAACAAATTTTTGTAAAGTGTCACAGTTGAACCTAAAGTTATACGCGTTAAGTATGAAAAAAATTGTTTCTAAACTGTCACAGTTGAAGCGAAAGTCATAGGCGTAAAGTATGAAAAAAATATTTTGTAAACTGTCACAGTTGGAAAAAAGTTTGTGAAACTGTCACAGTTGACTGAAAGTGATACGCATGAAGTATTAAAAAAAATTTCTTATAAACTGTCAGAGATGGAAAAATTTCATGTTAAAGTGTCACAGATAAACCAAAAGTGATACACATAAAGTAGGCGAAAATCTTTTTGAAAACTGTCAGTTGGAAAAAAAAGTTTGTGAAACTGTCACAGTTGGAAAAATACTTTATGAAAGTATTACAGTTAAACCTAAAGTCATACGCGTGAAGTAGGGAAAAAATTTTTTGTAAACTGTCACTGTTGGAAAATAAGTTTGTGAAATTGTCACAGTTGACCGAAAGTGATACGCATGAAGTATTAAATAAAATTTCTTGTAAACTGTCACAGTTCGAAAAATTTCATGTTAAAGAGTCACAGATGAACCAAAAGTGATACGCACATATTAGGAAGAAAAATTTTTATTAACTGTCACAGTTGGAAAAATAATTTGTAAAAGTGTCACAGTTGAGACGAAAGTCAAACGCACAAAGTGGGAAGAAAATTTTTTGGAAACTGTCACAGTTAGACCGAAAGTGATACTGCGTGTAGTACTCGAAACAAATTTATGTAAACTGTCACAGTTGGAAAAAAAGTTTGTGAAAGTGTCACAGTTGGACTGAGAATTTGTTGAAGTTTCACAGTTGAAACAGAAGTCATACGCACGATGTAGGAAAAAAAAAATTTTATAAACTGTCACAGTTGGACTGAGAATTTGTTAAAGTGTCACAGTTGAACTTAAAGTCATACGCGTGCAATTTGAAAAAAAATGTTTTGCAAACTGTCACAGTTGGAAAAATACTTTATGAAAGTGTCACAGTTGAACCTAAAGTCATACGCGTCAAGTATGATAAAGTTTTTTTTTAAACTGTCACAGTTGGATAAAAAGTTTGTGAAAGGGTCACAGTTGGACTGAGAATTTGTTAAAGTGTCAGAGTTGAAACAGAAGTCTACGCACGAAGTAGGAAGAAAATTTTTGTAAACTGTCACTGTTGAAAAAATACTTTATAAAAGTGTCACAGTTGAACCGCAAGTCATACGCGTAAAGTAGGGAAAAATTTTTATGTAAACTGTCACAGTTGGACCGAAAGTGATACTGCAGGTAGTACTCGAAACAAATTTTTGTAAACTGTCACAGTTGGAAAAGTAGTTTGTGAAAGTGTCACAGTTGAACCTAAAGTCATACGCATCAAGTATGAAAATTTTTTTTTTAAACTGTCACAGTTGGATAAACAGTTTGTGAAAGTGTCACCGTTGAGACGAAAGTCATACACACAAAGTAGGAAGAACAATTTTTGGAAACTGTCACAGTTGGACCAAAAGTGATACGCGTGTAGTACTCGAAACAAATTTTTGTAAACTGTCACAGTTGGATGAAAAGTTTGTGAAAGTGTCACCGTTGAGACGAAAGTCATACACACAAAGTAGAAAGAAAAATTTTTGGAAACTGTCACAGTTGGAAAAAAGTTTGTGAAACTGTCACAGTTGAGCCGCATGTCATTCGCACAAAGTAGGAAAGAAATTTTTGTAAACTGTCACAGTTGGAAAAATACTTTATGAAAGTGTCACAGTTGAACCTAAAGTCATACGCGTAAAATATGAAAATTTTTATTTCTAAACTGTCACAGCTGGAAAAATATTATGTTAAAGTGTCACAGTTGAGACGAAAGTCATACGCACAAAGTAGGAAGAAAAGTTTTTGGAAACTGTCACAGTTGGAAAAATACTTTATGAAAGTGTCACAGTTAAACCTAAAGTCATACGCGTGAAATATGAAAATTTTTATTTCTGAACTGTCACAGCTGGAAAAATACCATGTTAAAGTGTCACAGTTGAGACGAAAGTCATACGCACGAAGTAGGAAGAAAAATTTTTGAAAACTGTCACAGTTGGAAAAATACTTTATGAAATTGTCACTGTCGAACCGAAAGTCATACGCACAAATTAGAAAGAAAAATTTTTGTAAACTGTCACAGTTGGAAAAATAATTTGTAAAAGTGTCACAGTTGAGACGAGAGTCATACGCACCAAGTAGAAAGAAAAATTTTTATAAACTGTCACAGTTGCAAAAATACCATGTTAAAGTGTCACAGATGAACCTAAAGTCATACGCGTGAATAGGGAAAAATTTTTTTGTACACTGCCACAGTCGGAAAAAAAGTTTGTGAAACTGTCACAGTTAGACTAAGAATTTGCTAAAGTGTCACAGTAGACCAGCAAGTCCTACGCGTAAAGTAGGGAAAAATTTTTATGTAAACTGTCACAGTTCGACCGAAAGAAATACGCGTGTAGTACTCGAAACAAACTTTAGTAAACAGTCACAGTTGGAAAAAAAGTTTGTGAAACTGTCACAGTTGAGCCGCATGTCATTCGCACAAAGTAGGAAAAAAAATTTTTGTAAACTGTCACAGCTGGAAAAATAACATGTTAAAGTGTCACAGTTGAGACGAAAGTCATACGCACGAAGTAGGAAGAAAAATTTTTGAAAACTGTCACAGTTGGAAAAATAATTTATGAAATTGTCACTGTCAAACCGAAAGTCATACGCGTGAAGTAGGGAAAAAATTTTTTGTAAACTGCTACAGTTGGAAAAAAAGTTTCTAATACTATCACAGTTGGCCGAAAGTGATACGCATGAAGTATGAAAAAAAATTTTTGAAAACTGTCACAGTTGGAAAAATACTTTATGAAAGTGTCACTGTCAAACCGAAAGTCATACGCGTTAAATATGAAAAAAATGTTTTGCAAACTGTCACAGTTGGAAAAATAATTTGTAAAAGTGTCACAGTTGAGACGAGAGTCATACGCACCAAGTAGAAAGAAAAATTTTTATAAACTGTCACAGTTGCAAAAATAAAATGTTAAAGTGTCACAGATGAACCTAAAGTCATACGCGTGAATAGGGAAACATTTTTTTGTAAACTGCCACAGTCGGAAAAAAAATTTGTGAAACTGTCACAGTTGACCGAAAGTGATACGCATGAAGTACTCGAAACAAATTTTTGTAAAGTGTTACAGTTGAACCTAAAGTCATACGCGTTAAGTATAAAAAAAATTTTTTCTAAACTGTCACAGTTGCAGTGAAAGTCATACGCGTAAAGTATGAAAAAAAATTTTTGTAAACTGTCACAGTTGGAAAAAAAGTTTGTGAAACTGTCACAGTTAGACTGAGAATTTGTTAAAGTGTCACAGTAGACCAGCAAGTCCTACGCGTAAAGTAGGGAAAAATTTTTATGTAAACTGTGACAGTTCGACCGAAAGTAATACGCGTGAAATATGAAAAAAATGTTTTGCAAACTGTCACAGTTGGAAAAATAATTTGTAAAAGTGTCACAGTTGTGACGAAAGTCATACGCACAAAGTAGAAAGAAAAATTTTTGGAAACTGTCACAGTTGGAAAAATACTTTATGAAAGTGTCACAGTTAAACCTAAAGTCATACGCGTGAAATATGAAAATTTTTATTTCTAAACTGTCACAGCTGGAAAAATACCATGTTAAAGTGTCACAGTTGAGACGAAAGTCATACGCACAAAGTAGGATGAAAAATTTTTGAAAACTGTCACAGTTGGAAAAATACCATGTTAAAGTGTCACAGTTGAACCTAAAGTCATACGCGTGAATAGGGAAAAATTTTTTTGTAAACTGCCACAGTCGGAAAAAAAATTTGTGAAACTGTCACAGTTGACCGAAAGTGATACGCATGAAGTACTCGAAACAAATTTTTGTAAAGTGTTACAGTTGAACCTAAAGTCATACGCGTTAAGTAAAAAAAAAATTTTTTCTAAACTGTCACAGTTGGAGTGAAAGTCATACGCGTAAAGTATGAAAAAAAATTTTTGTAAACTGTCACAGTTGGAAAAAAAGTTTGTGAAACTGTCACAGTTAGACTGAGAATTTGTTAAAGTGTCACAGTAGAACCGCAAGTCCTACGCGTAAAGTAGGGAAAAATTTTTATGTAAACTGTCACAGTTAGACCGAAAGTAATACGCGTGTAGTACTCGAAACAAACTTTAGTAAACTGTCACAGTTGGAAAAAAAAGTTTGTGAAAGCGTCAGAGTTGAGACGAAAGTCATACGCACAGGCGCGTCCGTGTTTAAAGTGCAGTGCCCACCTTTACGGGTCTATACCACACTGCCCGCCATAGTCATAAGCACAAAGTAGTATACGCTTGAAGTAGGCGAAAAACTTTTTGACAACTGTCACAGTTGGAAAAATTTTATGTTAAAGTGTCACAGATGAACCAAAAGTGATACACATAAAGTAGGCGAAAATCTTTTTGAAAACTGTCAGTTTGAAAAGAAAGTTTGTGAAACTGTCACAGTTGGACGGAAAGTGAAACGTATAAAGTACTCGAAACAAATTTTTGTAAAGTGTCACCGTTGAACCTAAAGTCATACGCGTCAAGTATAAGAAAAAATTTCTAAACTGTCATAGTTGGAGCGAAAGTCATACGCGTAAGGTATGAAAATTTTTTTTTGTAAACTGTCACAGTTAGAAAAAAAGTTTGTGAAACTGTCACAGCTGAACTGAGAATTTGTTAAAGTGTCACAGTTGAACCTACAGTCATACACGTGAACTATGAAAATTTTTTTTTCTAAACTGTCACAGTTGAAAAAATACCATGTTAAAGTGTCACAGATGAACCAAAAGTGATACACATAAAGTAGGCGAAAATCTTTTTGAAAACTGTCAGTTTGAAAAGAAAGTTTGTGAAACTGTCACAGTTGGACGGAAAGTGAAACGTATAAAGTACTCGAAACAAATTTTTGTAAAGTGTCACCGTTGAACCTAAAGTCATACGCGTCAAGTATAAGAAAAAATTTCTAAACTGTCACAGTTGAAGCGAAAGTCATAGGCGTAAAGTATGAAAAAAATATTTTGTAAACTGTCACAGTTGGAAAAAAGTTTGTGAAACTGTCACAGTTGACTGAAAGTGATACGCATGAAGTATTAAAAAAAATTTCTTATAAACTGTCAGAGATGGAAAAATTTCATGTTAAAGTGTCACAGATAAACCAAAAGTGATACGCATGAAGTAGGCGAAAAACTTTTTGAAAACTGTCACAGTTGGAAAAAAAAGTTTGTGAAACTGTCACAGTTGGACGGAAAGTGATACGCATAAAGTACTTGAAACAAATTTTTGTAAAGTGTCACAGTCAAACCGAAAGTCATACGCAGAAATTAGGAAGAAAAATTTTTATTAACTGTCACAGTTAAAAAAAAAATTTGTAAAAGTGTCACAGTTGAGACGAAAGTCAAACGCACAAAGTAGGAAGCAAAATTTTTGGAAACTGTCACAGTTGGAAAAATACTTTATGAAAGTGTCACAGTTGAACCTAAAGTCATACGCGTCAAGTATGAAATTTTTATTTTTTTTAACTGTCACAGTTGGATAAAAAGTTTGTGAAAGGGTCACAGTTGGACTGAGAAATTGTAAAAGTGTCACAGTTGAAACAGAAGTCATACGCACGAAGTAGGAAGAAAATTTTTTATTAACTGTCACAGTTGGAAAAATACCATGTTAAAGTGTCACAGTTGAACCTAAAGTCATACGCGTGAAGTAGGGAAAAAATTTTTTGTAAACTGTCACTGTTGGAAAATAAGTTTGTGAAACTGTCACAGTTGTACTGAGAAATTGTTAAAGTGTCACAGTTGAACCTACAGTCATACACGTGAAATATGAAATTTTTTTTTTCTAAACGGTCACAGTTGGAAAAATTTCATGTTAAAGAGTCACAGATGAACCAAAAGTAATACGCACAAATTAGGAAGAAAAATTTTTATTATTTGTCACAGTTGAAAAAATAATTTGTAAAAGTGTCACAGTTGAGACGAAAGTCAAACGCACAAAATGGAAAGAAAATTTTTTGGAAACTGTCACAGTTAGAAAAATACTTTATGAAAGTGTCACAGTTGAACCTAAAGTGAAACGCGTGAAGTAGGGAAAAAATTTTTTGTAAACTGTCACTGTTGGAAAAAAAGTTTGTGAAACTGTCACAGTTGACCGAAAGTGATACGCATGAAGTAGGCGAAAAACTTTTTGAAAACTGTCACAGTTGGAAAAAAAAGTTTGTGAAACTGTCACAGTTGGACGGAAAGTGATATGTATAAAGTAAGCAAAACAAATTTTTGTAAAGTGTCACAGTTGAACATAAAGTTATACGCGTCAAGTATGAAAAAAAATGTTTCTAAACTGTCACAGTTGGAAAAATACTTTATGAAAGTGTCACAGTTGAACCTAAAGTCATACGCGTCAAGTACGAATAATTTTTTTTTTAAACTGCCACAGTTGGATAAAAAGTTAGTGAAAGTGTCACAGTTGGACTGAGAATTTGTTAAAGTGTCACAGTTGAAACAGAAGTCATACGCACGAAGTAGGGAAAAAGTTTTTTGTTAACTGTCACAGTTGGAAAAAAGTTTGTGAAACTGTCACAGTTTACTGAAAGTGATACGCATGAAATATTAAAAAATTTTTTTTGTAAACTGTCACAGTTGGTAAAATTTCATGTTAAAGTGTCACAGATGAACCAAAAGTGATACACATAAAGTAGGCGAAAATCTTTTTGAAAACTGTCAGTTTGAAAAGAAAGTTTGTGAAACTGTCACAGTTGGACGGAAAGTGAAACGTATAAAGTACTCGAAACAAATTTTTGTAAAGTGTCACCGTTGAACCTAAAGTCATACGCGTCAAGTATAAAAAAAAATTTCTAAACTGTCATAGTTGGAGCGAAAGTCATGCGCGTAAGGTATGAAAAAATTTTTTTGTAAACCGTCACAGTTAGAAAAAAAGTTTGTGAAACTGTCACAGCTGAACTGAGAATTTTGTTAAAGTGTCACAGTTGAACCTACAGTCATACACGTGAACTATGAAAATTTTTTTTTCTAAACTGTCACAGTTGGAAAAATAACATGTTACAGTGTCACAGATGAACCAAAAGTGATACGCATGAAGTAGGGAAAAATTTTTTGTAAACTGTGACAGTTGGAAAAAAAGTTTGTGAAAGTGTCACAGTTGGACTGAGAATTTGTTAAAGTGTCACAGTTGAACCTAAAGTCATACGCGTGAAGTAGGGAAAAAGTTTTTTGTAAACTGTCACAGTTGGAAAAAAATTTTGTGAAACTGTCACAGTTGGACGGAAAGTGATACGTATAAAGTACTCGAAACAAATTTTTGTAAAGTGTCACAGTTGAACCTAAAGTTATACGCGTTAAGTATGAAAAAAATTGTTTCTAAACTGTCACAGTTGAAGCGAAAGTCATAGGCGTAAAGTATGAAAAAAATATTTTGTAAACTGTCACAGTTGGAAAAAAGTTTGTGAAACTGTCACAGTTGACTGAAAGTGATACGCATGAAGTATTAAAAAAAATTTCTTATAAACTGTCAGAGATGGAAAAATTTCATGTTAAAGTGTCACAGATAAACCAAAAGTGATACACATAAAGTAGGCGAAAATCTTTTTGAAAACTGTCAGTTGGAAAAAAAAGTTTGTGAAACTGTCACAGTTGGAAAAATACTTTATGAAAGTATTACAGTTGAACCTAAAGTCATACGCGTGAAGTAGGGAAAAAATTTTTTGTAAACTGTCACTGTTGGAAAATAAGTTTGTGAAATTGTCACAGTTGACCGAAAGTGATACGCATGAAGTATTAAAAAAAATTTCTTGTAAACTGTCACAGTTCGAAAAATTTCATGTTAAAGAGTCACAGATGAACCAAAAGTGATACGCACATATTAGGAAGAAAAATTTTTATTAACTGTCACAGTTGGAAAAATAATTTGTAAAAGTGTCACAGTTGAGACGAAAGTCAAACGCACAAAGTGGGAAGAAAATTTTTTTGAAACTGTCACAGTTAGACCGAAAGTGATACTGCGTGTAGTACTCGAAACAAATTTATGTAAACTGTCACAGTTGGAAAAAAAGTTTGTGAAAGTGTCACAGTTGGACTGAGAATTTGTTGAAGTTTCACAGTTGAAACAGAAGTCATACGCACGATGTAGGAAAAAAAAAATTTTATAAACTGTCACAGTTGGACTGAGAATTTGTTAAAGTGTCACAGTTGAACTTAAAGTCATACGCGTGCAATTTGAAAAAAAATGTTTTGCAAACTGTCACAGTTGGAAAAATACTTTATGAAAGTGTCACAGTTGAACCTAAAGTCATACGCGTCAAGTATGATAAAGTTTTTTTTTAAACTGTCACAGTTGGATAAAAAGTTTGTGAAAGGGTCACAGTTGGACTGAGAATTTGTTAAAGTGTCAGAGTTGAAACAGAAGTCTACGCACGAAGTAGGAAGAAAATTTTTGTAAACTTTCACAGTTGAAAAAATACTTTATAAAAGTGTCACAGTTGAACCGCAAGTCATACGCGTAAAGTAGGGAAAAATTTTTATGTAAACTGTCACAGTTGGACCGAAAGTGATACTGCAGGTAGTACTCGAAACAAATTTTTGTAAACTGTGACAGTTGGAAAAGTAGTTTGTGAAAGTGTCACAGTTGAACCTAAAGTCATACGCATCAAGTATGAAAATTTTTTTTTTAAACTGTCACAGTTGGATAAACAGTTTGTGAAAGTGTCACCGTTGAGACGAAAGTCATACACACAAAGTAGGAAGAAAAATTTTTGGAAACTGTCACAGTTGGACCAAAAGTGATACGCGTGTAGTACTCGAAACAAATTTTTGTAAACTGTCACAGTTGGATGAAAATTTTGTGAAAGTGTCACCGTTGAGACGAAAGTCATACACACAAAGTAGAAAGAAAAATTTTTGGAAACTGTCACAGTTGGAAAAAAGTTTGTGAAACTGTCACAGTTGAGCCGCATGTCATTCGCACAAAGTAGGAAAAAAATTTTTGTAAACTGTCACAGTTGGAAAAATACTTTATGAAAGTGTCACAGTTGAACCTAAAGTCATACGCGTAAAATATGAAAATTTTTATTTCTAAACTGTCACAGTTGGAAAAAAAGTTTGTGAAACTGTCACAGTTGAGCCGCAAGTTATACGCACAAAGTAGGAAAAAAAATTTTTGTAAACTGTCACAGTTGGAAAAATACTTTATGAAAGTGTCACAGTTGAACCTAAAGTCATATGCATCAAGTATGAAAATTTTTTTTTTAAACTGTCACAGTTGGATAAAAAGTTTGTGAACTGTTACAGTTTAGCCGCATGTCATTCGCACAAAGTAGGAAAAAAAATTTTTGTAAACTGTCACAGTTGGAAAAATACTTTATGAAAGTGTCACAGTTGAACCTAAAGTCATACGCGTAAAATATGAAAATTTCTATTTCTAAACTGTCACAGCTGGAAAAATATTATGTTAAAGTGTCATAGTTGAGACGAAAGTCATACGCACAAAGTAGGAAGAAAAATTTTTGGAAACTGTCACAGTTGGAAAAATACTTTATGAAAGTGTCACAGTTGAACCTAAAGTCATACGCGTAAAATATGAAAATTTTTATTTCTAAACTGTCACAGCTGGAAAAATATTATGTTAAAGTGTCACAGTTGAGACGAAAGTCATACGCACAAAGTAGGAAGAAAAATTTTTGGAAACTGTCACAGTTGAAAAAATACTTTATGAAAGTGTCACAGTTAAACCTAAAGTCATACGCGTGAAATATGAAAAATTTTTATTCTAAACTGTCACAGCTGGAAAAATAACATGTTAAAGTGTCACAGTTGAGACGAAAGTCATACGCACGAAGTAGGAAGAAAAATTTTTGAAAACTGTCACAGTTGGAAAAATAATTTATGAAATTGTCACTGTCAAACCGAAAGTCATACGCGTGAAGTAGGGAAAAAATTTGTTGTAAACTGCTACAGTTGGAAAAAAAGTTTCTAATACTATCACAGTTGGCCGAAAGTGATACGCATGAAGTATGAAAAAAAATTTTTGAAAACTGTCACAGTTGGAAAAATACTTTATGAAAGTGTCACTGTCAAACCGAAAGTCATACGCGTTAAATATGAAAAAAATGTTTTGCAAACTGTCACAGTTGGAAAAATAATTTGTAAAAGTGTCACAGTTGAGACGAGAGTCATACGCACCAAGTAGAAAGAAAAATTTTTATAAACTGTCACAGTTGCAAAAATAAAATGTTAAAGTGTCACAGATGAACCTAAAGTCATACGCGTGAATAGGGAAAATTTTTTTTGTAAACTGCCACAGTCGGAAAAAAAATTTGTGAAACTGTCACAGTTGACCGAAAGTGATACGCATGAAGTACTCGAAACAAATTTTTGTAAAGTGTTACAGTTGAACCTAAAGTCATACGCGTTAAGTATAAAAAAAATTTTTACTAAACTGTCACAGTTGGAGTGAAAGTCATACGCGTAAAGTATGAAAAAAAATTTTTGTAAACTGTCACAGTTGGAAAAAAAGTTTGTGAAACTGTCACAGTTAGACTGAGAATTTGTTAAAGTGTCACAGTAGACCAGCAAGTCCTACGCGTAAAGTAGGGAAAAATTTTTATGTAAACTGTCACAGTTCGACCGAAAGTAATACGCGTGAAATATGAAAAAAATGTTTTGCAAACTGTCACAGTTGGAAAAATAATTTGTAAAAGTGTCACAGTTGTGACGAAAGTCATACGCACAAGGTAGAAAGAAAAATTTTTGGAAACTGTCACAGTTGGAAAAATACTTTATGAAAGTGTCACAGTTAAACCTAAAGTCATACGCGTGAAATATGAAAATTTTTATTTCTAAACTGTCACAGCTGGAAAAATACCATGTTAAAGTGTCACAGTTGAGACGAAAGTCATACGCACAAAGTAGGATGAAAAATTTTTGAAAACTGTCACAGTTGGAAAAATATTTTATGAAATTGTCACTGTCGAACCAAAAGTCATACGCACAAATTAGAAAGAAAAATTTTTGTAAACTGTCACAGTTAGAAAAATAATTTGTAAAAGTGTCACAGTTGAGACGAGAGTCATACGCACAAAGTAGAAAGAAAAATTTTTATAAACTGTCACAGTTGGAAAAATACCATGTTAAAGTGTCACAGTTGAACCTAAAGTCATACGCGTGAATAGGGAAAAATTTTTTTGTAAACTGCCACAGTCGGAAAAAAAATTTGTGAAACTGTCACAGTTGACCGAAAGTGATACGCATGAAGTACTCGAAACAAATTTTTGTAAAGTGTTACAGTTGAACCTAAAGTCATACGCGTTAAGTAAAAAAAAAATTTTTTTTAAACTGTCACAGTTGGAGTGAAAGTCATACGCGTAAAGTATGAAAAAAAATTTTTGTAAACTGTCACAGTTGGAAAAAAAGTTTGTGAAACTGTCACAGTTAGACCGAAAGTAATACGCGTGTAGTACTCGAAACAAACTTTAGTAAACTGTCACAGTTGGAAAAAAAAGTTTGTGAAAGCGTCAGAGTTGAGACGAAAGTCATACGCACAGGCGCGTCCGTGTTTAAAGTGCAGTGCCCACCTTTACGGGTCTATACCACACTGCCCGCCATAGTCATAAGCACAAAGTAGTATACGCTTGAAGTAGGCGAAAAACTTTTTGACAACTGTCACAGTTGGAAAAAAGTTTGTGAAACTGTCACAGTTGAGCCGCAAGTTATACGCACAAAGTAGGAAAAAAAATTTTTTAAACTGTCACAGTTGGAAAAATACTTTATGAAAGTGTCACAGTTGAACCTAAAGTCATACGCATCAAGTATGAAAATTTTTTTTTAAACTGTCACAGTTGGATAAAAAGTTTGTGAACTGTCACAGTTGAGCCGCATGTCATTCGCACAAAGTAGGAAAAAAAATTTTTGTAAACTGTCACAGTTGGAAAAATACTTTATGAAAGTGTCACAGTTAAACCGCAAGTCATACGCGTAAAGTAGGGAAAAATTTTTATGTAAACTGCCACAGTTGGACCGAAAGTGATACGCGTGTAGTACTCGAAACAAATTTTTGTAAACTGTCACAGTTGGAAAAGAAAGTTTGTGAAAGCGTCAGAGTTGAGACGAAAGTCATACGCACAGGCGCGTCCGTGTTTAAAGTGGAGTGCCCACCTTTACGGGTCTATACCACACTGCCCGCCATAGTCATAAGCACAAAGTAGTATACGCTTGAAGTAGGCGAAAAACTTTTTGACAACTGTCACAGTTGGAAAAAAGTTTGTGAAACTGTCACAGTTGAGCCGCAAGTTATGAGCACAAAGTAGGAAAAAAAATTTTTTAAACTGTCACAGTTGGAAAAATACTTTATGAAAGTGTCACAGTTGAACCTAAAGTCATACGCATCAAGTATGAGAATTTTTTTTTTAAACTGTCACAGTTGGATAAAAAGTTTGTGAACTGTCACAGTTGAGCCGCATGTCATTCGCACAAAGTAGGAAAAAAAATTTTTGTAAACTGTCACAGTTAGAAAAATACTTTATGAAAGTGTCACAGTTGAACCTAAAGTCATACCCGTAAAATATGAAAATTTTTATTTCTAAACTATCACAGCTGGAAAAATATTATGTTAAAGTGTCACAGTTGAGACGAAAGTCATACGCACAAAGTAAGAAGAAAAATTTTTGGAAACTGTCACAGTTGGAAAAATACTTTATGAAAGAGTCACAGTTAAACCTAAAGTCATACGCGTGAAATATGAAAATTTTTATTTCTAAACTGTCACAGCTGGAAAAATACCATGTTAAAGTGTCACAGTTGAGACGAAAGTCATACGCACGAAGTAGGAAGAAAAATTTTAAAACTGTCACAGATGGAAAAATACTTTATGAAATTGTCACTGTCGAACCGAAAGTCAGACGCACAAATTAGAAAGAAAAATTTTTGTAAACTGTCACAGTTGGAAAAATACTTTATGAAAGTGTCACAGTTAAACCTAAAGTCATACGCGTGAAGTAGGGAAAAAATTTTTTGTAAACTGCTACAGTTGGAAAAAAAGTTTCTAATACTATCACAGTTGGCCGAAAGTGATACGCATGAAGTAGGCGAAAAACTTTTTTAAAACTGTCAGAGTTGGGAGAAAAAGTTTGTGAAACTGTCACAGTAGGACGGAAAGTGATACGCATAAAGTACTCGTAAAGTGTCACAGTTGAACCTAAAGTGATACGCGTCAAAAATGAAAAAATTTTTTTCTAAACTGTCACAGTTGGAAAAAAAGTTTGTGAAACTGTCACAGTTGGACTGAGAATTTGTTACAGTGTCACAGTTGAACCTTAAGTCATACGCGTGAAATATGAAAATTTTTTTTTCTAAACTGTCACAGTTGGAAAAATACCATGTTAAAGTGTCACAGATGAACCAAAAGTGATACGCATGAAATTAGCGAAAAACTTTTTGAAAACTGTCACAGTTGGATAAATAATTTGTAAAAGTGTCACAGTTGAGACGAAAGTCATACGCACAAAGTAGGAAGAAAAATTTTTGGAAACTGTCACTTTTGGAAAAATACTTTATGAAAGTGTCACAGTTGAACCTAAAGTCATACGCGTCAAGTATGATAAAGTTTTTTTTGAAACTGTCACAGTTGGATAAAAAGTTTGTGAAAGTGTCACAGTTGAGACGAAAGTCATACGCACAGGCGCGTCCGTGTTTAAAGTGCAGTGCCCACCCGTACGGGTCTATACCACACTGCCCACCATAGTCATACGCACAGGCGCGTCCGTGTTTAAAGTGCAGTGCCCACCCGTACGGGTCTATACCACACTGCCCGCCATCGGGCATGGAGCCGAGATACGCTTGGCCAACGCGAGCCTGGAACAAGTCCAAGCTCTACCAATTTCTGCAAAGTTTGGCAAGAACCTTGCAGCCCCTTGGTGAGGGTCGGGACGTTTCCTATCCCTGACGGCTATGCAGGCCGCCACCCGAGTTGAGACCGCAACTCACACGTCGTAACTCCAGAGGTGGAGTCGTCCCGCTAATGTCGAAAGACATCCAAAGGATCCCCCCACTCTGGAGCTACTTGCCCTAAGCGATATGGGCTCGCAACCACTGCCACCACGAGTCCAACCCAATTGACCGGGCGAGGACGAATCCTCGGGCTAACCCGGTCTCCCGTGGTACCTTTATACTCTGGTGTGAGTACCGGTTGGGAATCCTGCCATTCCCGGCACCGGCAGCCAATAAGGAACAGACACCGTTCTCACAATCCAATATTAAATACCACAACTCCCATACACTCGATCATAACATTCAATCTATTTGTACATTCTTTAGCTCTACTCTACATCTCCCAATCATTTTCCCCATCCTGATGTCACCAACACACTCACTTTCATACTCAACACCTCCCCAAACCTTACCCCAGTCACATATGCATACTTACGCATACTCACTACATATGTTCAACTTCTCGCAATTATCCATGTTCTAGTTCTATACGCTCTCTTCACAAAATCACACAAGCATTCATAAGATTCACTCGTACTCAACACTCGATCCACCATATATCTACCATTTCTCATATACACATTCATTCCATCTAGATCTCTAAAAGCAAAATACAAATCACATTCACACAATACATGTATCCAATCCTCACTCTCACCTCCACACAGGCACTTAGGGGAATCCAAGCGCTGAATCCTATGCAGGTAAGCGTTCAGACTCCCATGTCCCGTGAGGAGGTAGCACAACTGCAAATCCGGTTCAAATCTTTTCCTCCTGTCCGCAAATTTCACATCCTTGATCCATTCATAAGTAACTCTTCCCTTCTCACATTCATTCCATTCTCTCTGCCACTTTTCATATGCTCTCTTTTTAATCAACACTTTCTTCTCAATCACACTCATTCCATTTACTTCTTCATCACTAACAAAATCCCATGTACTCATCTTAATATTCTTTCGTGCTTTAAATTCATTCGCTCTCTTCTTACACTCTAGGTCCCATGGAAGCGACCCGTAAATAACCTGCATCGCCTCCACGGAGACCGTTCTACACACTCTCGTACAGGCATACAGAGCAATACGCTGACATCTATTCAGTTCCACACGTACCGTCTTCAATTTTAGCAACTCCACCCATACACTCGCTCCATACATCACGGTAGGCACCAACATTCCATTCAAAATTACCTTTATCACACTTCTTTTTAAGCCCCATTCCTTCCTCAACACTCTGCGCAAACATCCAATCACGTTATGTACCTTCTGTCTCATCCGATCAACATGTACTCTAAATTTCATATTCACACTCATTTTCACACCTAAATATTCGAAGCTCTCAACAAATTTCAACATTCTGACATCATTCTCATTCAATTTTACATATACTCTTCTATTCATCATTTGCAACCCACCCTTGAGCACCATACATACCGTCTTTTTATCATTCACTTCCACACCAACACTAGTTCCCCATTCATACACTAATCGCATAACCATACTCGCAGTCTCTTCCACCTCACTTCTTGTCCTACCCTCAATCCTAATAACTAAATCATCCGCATACCCAACCACTTTTATACTCATACTCTACAACATCTCAAGAAACTCATTCAGGCAGAGATTCCACACAGTTGGTCCACAAATGGACCCCTGCGGGCAACCCCTGACAACCTCTTTCTCAACTTCATCCATACCATTTAACATTCGCGCAGTTCTGTCCTTAAAATAACTCTTCCATACCATCAATTCCTCATTCGTACAACCAGCCTCTCTCAGATTTTTTAATGCGATCTCCCATAACACATAGTTAAATGCACCCTTAAAATCCACAAATATACCGATCACATGCTTACTCTTAGATTCATCCACTATCTCCTTCAACTTTATCCACGCATCCTCCGTACTCTTCTCTCGCACAAATCCATACTGACATTCACTCCACTTACCTTTCATACTCAGCAGCAGCCTCTCAACCATCATTCTCTCCAAGATCTTACCTAGGCCACTAAGCAGACTAATAGGTCTGTATGACCCGGGATCCGATCTTGGTTTTTTCCCATTTTTCAGTAGCGCAACCACCCTCGCATCCTTCCATTCCTTGGGAAAGACACCCTCATTCATACAAGAATCATACATACTTTTCATGAAAAGAGGCATGGCTCTAAACACATGCCTCAACATTCTATTCGTTAGTCCATCCATACCCGGTGCCTTTCCCATTTTCATTTTAGCAATTGAGCTAACAAGTTCATCCATCCCAAAGATACACAAATTCTCACTTACACTATTCACACTATCCTCCTCCTCGACAGCCATAGAGGCGTTGTCGAGGGAGGGGAAGAATTCATCCATCAGCACACTCGCACTCTCCTTCCACGTCTTTGTATATACACCATCCTTTTCCATTCCAGCTAAGCCATATCTTTTAAATTTACCCATACATATCTTATACACAGAGCCCCAAGGATTCTTGGAGCTCTGCTTTCTTACAAATTCATGCCAGTCATTCTCTTTCGCACTCTTCATCACACATCTATACTCTTTCTTACATTTCATCCACTCTTTCCATTTTCTCTTCTCAGGGTCACCAGTTCTCGCTCTCTCCTGCTGATATTTCTTCCTTTTCTTCCTCACCTCTTTCCTTTTCACACTCAAGCTCTCATTCCACCAGTTCACTCTATCCTTTTTCTTACTCACACTCAGTCTCTTCATACATCTATCATTTGCGTCTTCAACCCATTCATACATTAATCTCACTTTTTCCTCTACCGGCAACCCGCAGTACTTTTCGTATCCGAAACCCCGAGCAGAGAAATCCAAAAACGCCTCATACGAATCCCAATTGCAACCTTTTTCACACCATCTTTTTAATACAATCACACTACTATCAGTTTCACTTACCTCAACATATACACGCATAAAAATCATATTATGGTCACTCACTCCTTTCTCGTCAGACACTCTCCACTCAATGTAACATTCATCCCCTCTGTGAAGGGAAACGTCTATGTCACTTCGGCCTCTCGGCCCATCGAATGTATAGATGGGTGAGGGCTCATTCAACACAGACACATCCCTCCACAGGATCCAATTAGTCAATATCTCACCACGTCCGAGTGTACGCCAACTCCGACCCGCACTTTTACTGTGCCATAGGTCAGAGGCAGCGTTCGCATCCATACCAATCAGCACCCGCTTGTTCCCAGCCATCCGCAATACTCCATTCAAATATTCCAGACATTCCTCCAAGTTTCCTTTCGGTCGACAATACAGACTTACCACAACCATTTCACCAATTGCACCCTTCAGCCAAACACACACACCATCAATAAACTTGCACTCCTCTATAACCATACATTCATATTCATTGTCAAACACAGCCACACACGTACCATCAGATTCACTTGAAAACACTCTGGATCCTGCAGGCAACCCACACACACCACCAACTCCTGTATACGGCTCCTGGAGAAGGCATACTTGTATACCTTCCTCGAGCACACATTCACTCAGATCGGTCATGACGTCATACGCGCCATTACAGTTCAGCTGCAGGATCCTTACACTCATACTACACACTATTCCATTTACACTTGTTTTATCAGCCATTCTGGAATTTGGATCGCAGCACATCTACTCTCCATACATACTCCGGACACCGGTATGACATAGCCGCATACTGCAGCAACGTGACCGGGATGACAACACCTCCAACACACTCGTTCATTCTTGCACTCACTCAGTCTGTGTCCAAACTCCAGACACGAGAAGCATCTATTCACTTTCACCCATTCTTTCACCCTAAATGACTCCCAAAACACATACACTCGCTCACGCTTCAATAGAACATTTACACAACTCAAGGGCATTTCAATCACTACATTACCTACTTTCGATTTTTCTCTGCCAAATCTTCTCACAACCTTTGCTCTCTTCCTAAATTCCTCCTCACTAATTACATCACTCACATTCCTCTCATACACTTCATTTAGCAGTTCTTCATCCTTCAGTTCGTGGGGGACGTCGTAAGCGAGGATACGAGGGTCCAACGTCCTAGGCCGTGTGACGTTAAGTCCGGCCTGCCTAAAGGTAGGGCAGGACGTCAGGGCATCTCGATCCCGCCTCGACGCCACCTCCACGACAATTCCTCCACCTTTCGCAGGTCTCACCTTCCTCACACATACTTTCATTCCATCACATCCAGCTTCACTCATCCTCTCCTTCACCTCTCTCGCTGTAAAACTCCTCATTCTTTCCTTTTACTATCACCGCGTAACTTTCTTTAACTTCAATCGTTTTACTCCCTACCATTCCTCCATTACTAGACAGCTCCCTATACAACTGCACCTCATCACTCATCCTATCCACATTTTCACTCACCTTCTTCACACAATCACTCACCTTTTTCACATTCTCCTCCATTTTCACCCTTTCCTCAAGTCTACCTTCCAATCTTTCATTCTTCATCAGTAACCTCTGTATGAGGTCCTCGTACCTTGTGATCTTTTTAAGGATCATCTCACCTACATACTTGGGGACTTTATTTCCATCCAACATAATACATTCATAAAGCTCATGCGTTATCAATCGTGCTTTATCTAAATCATCCATCTCATCTTCACTCATTCTCTCATCCTCATCAATTCTTCCACCACTCGCTCCATCCTTCTCCAAGCAAATCTTCTTCGTTCGTTTGTCAACACTATCATCTCCATTTGTCTTTTCCCCTCTCATACCTCCTACCAACTTAAATTCTTTTTCCTTATCCGATTTCTTCATGAAATCCTCCCTCTGAATCTTCTTCTCCCTATCAGTCTTTGCTTCTCTCTTTAATACCTTCTTATCTGTCTTGGACAGCCTTTCGCTACTAGGAAGCCCTTCCAGACTCCTAGATCTTTCTTTCTCGCCTCTATCAGCAGTGTCTGAACTGCTATCCTCCCCACTAGACTCTACATCCGCATCAGCAGATCTCTCCACGCTCTCGTAATTCAAAGCTTCGCTTTGATTTTTGTTTTTGCTTTTGTTTTTATTAGATTTCACCATTATTAATCCCACGAGTATCGAAGAAGGTCAACAGTCGACCCTGGCAGAGCTTCGTTTACCAGGGCAAGGCAATTATTACACCGGGAGGGCGCCCGGTATCCCGGGACAAACCACCGTTGCATGCGCCCCCACTACCGCCCCAAGAGACACCCGGAGCCAGGCCCCCCGACACCTCCACCCGAGCGATTACACTGAGCGTTACAGTGCTCTACTCGGATTTCAATGGCGGGAAGCCCTTCCCAGTCACCTCCCAGTGCGGGTAAGTTTGTCACCCTAGCGCCTTTCATCTTTACGGGCACGATGAACACCACCAGAATGGGTTGGGCTGCTTCTTAGTTCGGTGGCCACTCACAGGAGTAGCCTGTGAATGGTCACCTTTAAGCCCCTTCACCTACGACAAGGTCTTGCAGCCCCTAGAAGGGGAGTCATACGCACAAAGTCGTATACGCTTGAAGTAGGCGAAAAACTGTTTGAAAACTGTCACAGTTGGAAAAAAAGTTTCTAAAACTATCACAGTTGGCCGAAAGTGATACGCATGAAGTATGAAAAAAATTTTTTGAAAACTGTCACAGTTGGAAAAATACTTTATGAAAGTGTCACAGTCGAACCGAAAGTCATACGCGTGAAATATGAAAAAAATGTTTTGCAAACTGTCACAGTTGGAAAAATAATTTGTAAAAGTGTCACAGTTGAGACGAGAGTCATATGCACAAAGTAGAAAGAAAATTTTTATAAACTGTCACAGCTGGAAAAATACCATGTTAAAGTGTCACAGTTGAGACGAAAGTCATACGCACAAAGTAGGAAGAAAAATTTTTGGAAACTGTCACAGTTGGAAAAATACTTTATGAATGTGTCACAGTTGAATCAAAAGTCATACGCGTGAAATATGAAAATTTTTTTTTCTAAACTGTCACAGTTGGAAAAATACCATGTTAAAGTGTCACAGATGAACCAAAAGTGATACGCATGAAACAAGCGAAAAACTTTTTGAAAACTGTCACAGTTGGAAAAATACTTTATGAAAGTGTCACAGTCGAACCGAAAGTCATACGCGTGAAATATGAAAAAAATGTTTTGCAAACTGTCACAGTTGGAAAAATAATTTGTAAAAGTGTCACAGTTGAGACGAAAGTCATACGCACTAAGTAGGAAGAAAAATTTTTGGAAATTGTTACAGTTGGAAAAATACTTTATGAATGTGTCACAGTTGAACCAAAAGTCATACGCGTGAAATATGAAAATTTTTTTTTCTAAACTGTCACAGTTGGGAAAATACCATGTTAAAGTGTCACAGATGAACCAAAAGTGATACGCATGAAAAAAGCGAAAAACTTTTTGAAAACTGTCACAGTTGGAAAAATGATTTGTAAAAGTGTCACAGTTGAGACGAAAGTCATACGCACAAAGTAGGAAGAAAAATTTTTGGAAACTGCCACAGTTGCAAAAATACTTTATGAAAGTGTCACAGTTGAACCTAAAGTCATACGCGTGAAATATGAAAATTTTTATTTCTAAACTGTCACAGCTGGAAAAATACCATGTTAAAGTGTCACAGTTGAACCTAAAGTCATACGCGTGAAAAGGGAAAAATTTTTTTGTAAACTGCCACAGTTGAAAAAAAAATTTGTGAAACTGTCACAGTTGAACGAAAGTGATACGCATGAAGTATTAAAAAAAATTTTTTGTAAACTGTCACAGTTGGAAAAAAAGTTTGTGAAACTGTCACAGTTGGACGGAAAGTGAACGCATAAAGTACTCGAAACAAATTTTTGTAAAGTGTTACAGTTGAATCTAAAGTCATACGCGTGAAGTAGGAATGAATTTTTTTGTAAACTGTCACAGTTGGAAAAAAAGTTTGTGAAACTGTCACAGTTCACCGAAAGTGATACGGATGAAGTAGGCGAAAAACTTTTTTAAAACTGTCACAGTTGGGAAAAAAAGTTTGTAAAACTGTCACAGTTGGACGGCAAGTGATACGCATAAAGTACTCGAAACAAATTTTTGTAAAGTGTCACAGTTGAACCTAAAGTGATACGCGTCAAAAATGAAAAATTTTTTTTCTAAACTGTCACAGTTGGAAAAATACTATGTTAAAGTGTCACAGATGAACCAAAAGTGATACGCATGAAATAAGCGAAAAACTTTTTGAAAACTGTCACAGTTGGAAAAATAAATTGTAAAAGTGTCACAGTTGAGACGAAAGTCATATCCACAAAGTAGGAAGAAAAATTTTTGGAAACAGTCACTTTTGGAAAAATACTTTATGAAAGTGTCACAGTTGAACCTAAAGTCATACGCGTCAAGTATGATAAAGTTTTTTTTGAAACTGTCACAGTTGGATAAAAAGTTTGTGAAAGTGTCACAGTTGAGACGAAAGTCATACGCACAGGCGCGTCCGTGTTTAAAGTGCAGTGCCCACCCGTACGGGTCTATACCACACTGCCCGCCATAGTCATACGCACAAAGTAGTATACGCTTGAAGTAGGCGAAAAACTTTTGAAAAACTGTCACAGTTGGAAAAAAATTTTTTGAAAACTGTCACAGTTGGAAAAATACTTTATGAAAGTGTCACAGTCGAACCGAAAGTCATACGCGTGAAATATGAAAAAAATGTTTTGCAAACTGTCACAGTTGGAAAAATAATTTGTAAAAGTGTCACAGTTGAGACGAGAGTCATATGCACAAAGTAGAAAGAAAATTTTTATAAACTGTCACAGCTGGAAAAATACCATGTTAAAGTGTCACAGTTGAGACGAAAGTCATACGCACAAAGTAGGAAGAAAAATTTTTGGAAACTGTCACAGTTGGAAAAATACTTTATGAATGTGTCACAGTTGAATCAAAAGTCATACGCGTGAAATATGAAAATTTTTTTTTCTAAACTGTCACAGTTGGAAAAATACCATGTTAAAGTGTCACAGATGAACCAAAAGTGATACGCATGAAACAAGCGAAAAACTTTTTGAAAACTGTCACAGTTGGAAAAATACTTTATGAAAGTGTCACAGTTGAAACTAAAGTCATACGCATCAAGTATGAAAATTCTTTTTGTAAACTGTCACAGTTGGAAAAAAAGTTTGTGAAACTGTCACAGTTGGACGGAAAGTGAACGCATAAAGTACTCGAAACAAATTTTTGTAAAGTGTTACAGTTGAATCTAAAGTCATACGCGTGAAGTAGGAATGAATTTTTTTGTAAACTGTCACAGTTGGAAAAATACCATGTTAAAGTGTCACAGATGAACCAAAAGTGATACGCATGAAACAAGCGAAAAACTTTTTGAAAACTGTCACAGTTGGAAAAAGAATTTGTAAAAGTGTCACATTTGAGACGAAAGTCATACACACAAAGTAGGAAGAAAATTTTTTGGAAACTGTCACTTTTAGAAAAATACTTTATGAAAGTGTCACAGTTGAACCTAAAGTCATACGCGTCAAGTATGATAAAGTTTTTTTTTAAACTGTCACAGTTGGATAAAAAGTTTGTGAAAGTGTCACAGTTGAGACGAAAGTCATACGCACAAGCGCGTCCGTGTTTAAAGTGCCGTGCCCACCCGCACGGGTCTATACCACACTGCCCGCCATAGTCATACGCACAAAGTAGTATACGCTTGAAGTAGGCGAAAAACTTTTAAAAAACTGTCACAGTTGGAAAAAAGTTTGTGAAACTGTCACAGTTGAGCCGCAAGTTATACGCACAAAGTAAGAAAATAACTTTTTGTAAACTGTCACAGTTGGAAAAATACTTTCTGAAAGTGTCACAGTTGAAACTAAAGTCATACGCATCAAGTATGAAAATTCTTTTTTAAACTGTCACAGTTCGATAAAAAGTTTGTGAAACTGTCACAGTTGAGCCGCATGTTATTCGCACAAAGTAGGAAAAAAAATTTGTGTAAACTGTCACAGTTGTAAAAATAGCATGTTAAAGTGTCACAGTTGAACGTAAAGTCATACGCGTGAAGTAGGGAAAAAATTTTTTGTAAACTGCTACAGTTGGAAAAAAAGTTTCTAAAACTATCACAGTTGGCCGAAAGTGATACGCATGAAGTATGAAAAAAAATTTTTGAAAACTGTCACAGTTGGAAAAATACTTTATGAAAGTGTCACAGTCGAACCGAAAGTCATACGCGTGAAATATGAAAAAAATGTTTTGCAAACTGTCACAGTTGGAAAAATAATTTGTAAAAGTGTCACAGTTGTGACGAAAGTCATACGCACAAAGTAGAAAGAACAATTTTTGGAAACTGTCACAGTTGGAAAAATACTTTATGAAAGTGTCACATTTGAACCTAAAGTCATACGCGTGAAACATAAAAAAAATTTTTTTTAAACTGTCACAGTTGGAAACAAAATTTGTGAAACTGTCACAGTTGGACTGAGAATTTGTTAAAGTGTCACAGTAGAACCGCAAGTCATACGCAGAAAGTAGGGAAAATTTTTTATGTAAACTGTCACAGTTGGACCGAAAGTAATACGCGTGTAGTACTCGAAACAAACTTTAGTAAACTGTCACAGTTGGAAAAAAAGTTTGTGAAAGTGTCACAGTTGAGACGAAAGTCATACGCATATGCGCGTCCGTGTTTAAAGTGCAGTGCCCACCTTTACGGGTCTATACCACACTGCCCGCCACAGTCATACGCACAAAGTAGTATAAGCTTGAAGTAGGCGAAAAACTTTTTGAAAACTGTCACAGTTGGAAAAAAGTTTGTGAAAGCGTCACCTTTGAGACGACAGTCATACACACAAAGTAGGAAGAAAAATTTTTGAAAACTGTCACAGTTGGATAAAAAGTTTGTGAAAGTGTCACAGTTGGACTGAGAATTTGTTAAACTGTCACCGTTAAAACAGAAGTGTACGCACGAAGTAGGAAGAAAATTTTTGTAAACTGTCACAGTTGGAAAAATACTTTATGAAAGTGTCACAGTTAAACCGCAAGTCATACGCGTAAAGTAGGGAAAAATTTTTATGTTAACTGTCTCAGTTGAACTCAAAGTCATACGTGTGAAATATGAAAAAAATGTTTTGAAAACTCTCACAGTTGAAAAAATACTTTATGAAAGTGTCACAGTTGAACCTAAAGTCATACGCGTCAAGTATGAAAATTTATTTTTTTAAACTGTCACAGTTGGATAAAAAGTTTGTGAAAGTGTCACAGTTGGACTGAGAATTTGTTAAAGTGTCACAGTTGAAACAGAAGTCTACGCACAAAGTAGGAAGAAAATTTTTATAAACTGTCACAGTTTGAAAAATACCATGTTAAAGTGTCACAGTTGAACCTAAAGTCATACGCGTGAAGTAGGGAAAATTTTTTTTGTAAACTGCTACAGTTGGAAAAATACTTTATGAAAGTGTCACAGTTGAACCTAAAGTCAAACGCGTGAAATATGAAAATTTTTATTTCTAAACTGTCACAGCTGGAAAAATACCATGTCAAAGTGTCACAGTTAAACCTAAAGTCATACGCGTCAAGTATAAAAAAAAAATTTTCTAAACGGTCACAGTTGGAGCGAATGTCATACGCTTGAAGTATCAAAAAAATTTCTTGTAAACTGTCACAGTTGAACCTAAAGTGATACGCGTCAAAAATGAAAAATTTTTTTTCTAAACTGTGTAATGATAGGACTTTTTCTTAATTTAAAAAGTTGCTCCGGATTACGCTCGTCAGATTGTCCAGCGTCCATACCCTCAAAATTAAATGAAATTTTCATCCCAACGAAGACTATTGACTTAATTTCTAGCTGAAAATTAAAAGAAAGAAAGCAACTTGCAAATGAATCTTAGCCTGCTGGCTGACATTTAACGTTTACTTAATTTTCTTAAGAATAAGGATGGGATTAGTCAGAGAAAACTAAATATTCTTATTTTAAGAATTTTAAATAGAAAATATATTTAACAAAAATAAAATGTAAATTATACAAATAGAAAAATATAAAAATGTAAATGAATTTTCAATAAATCAACAAATTATTATAAAAATCCGACAATATTATTCGACAATAAATTTTTCCTGGTAAATTTAAACATTTTGTACCAAGTTGACGGACGCTTCTAGCCATCTTCTTTGTTATCGATTTTAAGCTTGGATCTGTAACAAAATTATTTCGCCTAGTCTTAACTAAAAATAATTACAAAATTTTCCCGATATATTAAATTTCCCTATTCTCAGTTTTCTGGTTAATACATTCTATACTTTCGACTAAATTAAATTTCACAAATTTTAAAATGCAATATTTCTAAATAATTATATATTACAATTTAAACCACCACCACCCACTACCGCCTATTTTCAACAAATCCCTCCAAGGGAAGAGTTGAGTCTATTCTTTGGGTAGAGAGAAAGCAAACAGGGGCACCTATATTTTTCTCTCTCTAGCCAAGAAACTGAGAACCTAGAAGAACACGAATTACAACGTCACGGGAGCACCCATAGACGTTGCAAGTCTCCATTTCCGTTCGCCAATCCGAAGAGGAGCACCTCTATCAGTTTGGTGAACGCCTAGGAAATCCTTCACCTCAAGGGTTCCGGATTTTACGTATGAGTTTTGAGAGAGGAGCACCTCTACTTAACCCCCACACGCTCTCAGCAGTCTATCTGACTTTACTAGTCACTCAAGGTAGTGGGGGAATGCGGCGGGGGCACCCACACGCATATCTCCGTTTACCTGAGCTTCCTAGCATGGGACCGAGGAGCACCTCGAGTCCCGATAGCCAGAAGACTCATTAATCGGCAGCGCGGGCCGACTAATATAATCGCAGCCCCATCACCTGTGCCGGTAAGCAAACGGGTGGGGAGCGGTACAAGCGGTAGGTAGGGAGCGGCACAGCTTGGTCGCATTGACGCGACGTCACAGCCGTCTAGAATTAAAATATATAGTAATGGCATGAATTAAAATATAATTCCCAATTTTCACGCCATTACATTTCCCCCCCACTTAAAAAAAGTGAAAAAAGTGAGCGATCAAAAACAAATAAAAAATTAAAACTCTTTTAAATGCCACTTACGTCATGAGGTCTTGTGATGTGTCTCACCATCCCATTGGACTGATAAAGTCGCAAGCCCCATTTTTTTCCGTTAGCTACAAACCGGTAGCGCTTCACCCCGACAGGAATTTGTACGCATGGTCCATTGGGGATTTTAGCAAAAACATATGGATAGTTCACGTGTCTATCGTCGAGAGGGATGAAATCCGTAGGCGCTGAGACGAGTGGTAAAATAGCAGCTAACTGCGATGTGGCGAGAACTTCCGATGATTCTTCTTAGACATCTGGTGTATAAATTACTTCCGGTGAGAGACCAACAACTTCCGTTTCTAAATTTGAAACCGCTGGTAATATTCCACTAGTCTCTTGAAGAATTTCTGGGGTGTCTGTCAGAAATTGCGTCACTTCCGGAAAATCTTCCGGAAAGTGTTCCATTGAAAAAAAAACTTCATCAGAATTTTCCCCTGCAGATAATGGATTTTCAGGAATTATTTCAGAATCCAGAATTTGTTGACTACAGTCCATAGCCTCGAAAACTGGATCCACATCAGTGCAATAATGTTGCAAATCAGACACGAGATCTTCTAATGTCTCTGGACGGAAAGGACTAGAGTCCAGCGAGCATTCAAGATGATCTTCCTTAATAACTTCAAAATCATCTTGACTAGATGCGAGATTGTCCAAGTCTCGACTACTAGAAGCGCAACTAGAATTAATTACTTTTTCAGTATATTCCAACTGACTAGAGGACCTAGGTAGACTTATAGGAAAGTCTAAGTTGCTCGTTTTAGAAATCTTATTTTTATTAATGGCTTTAGGTTTAATAATTGAAACTCTAGTTTTTATTGATCTAGTTTTTCTTTTTTCTATCTCTTTAATCATAATTGGGGCTTACCCAATAGGCATAGTTTTCTTACTCCATTTCCCAGAAGATAACGTAGATGTAGAACTAGTTGACGGTGAGGGCGAGACGTCAGGAAGGTTAAGCGAGGCTGCAGGAGTCAGTGCTGGTGCGGAGAGAGGGGCGTGTGATGCTAAGGCTTCTTCGGAGCGGGGAGCGGTGACCACTGGCGGCGAAGAGGGGGTAACTACTACACTCTCAATTTTACTTTGAGGCAAAAGAACCGCACTTTTTACAACTTTCTTATGTTTTAACTTATCTTTAGAAACAATGTCAATGAGTTTAAGAGTTTCACCAAACAACTCTTTATTTTTGGTTCCAGAAATGCAAGAAATGTTTTTAACTTTACAAGGAACCTCAAAACTAGGCGTTCGAGCTGGAGGCGTTATTATCTTCGAAAAACCACTTTTCCGCGCAATATTATTTTCTAAGATAACCGCACTTTGCACATTATTGTTAATAGTGTCTATATTATCTATATTAGTCTGTAAATCACAAATATTTGTTTCATTGTCTTTAGAAATAAACTTTTCTATCCTACCAAATTGTTTATTAAACAAATCATTAAATTGTTCCGCACTCATTGTGTCTTTAGACATTTTCAAAGAGAATTGTTAAATCAAATCACTATTAAGCACCAAAATTTTCGACTTTACTCGATCAGAAGCAAAACACAAGTGAATTTATTTTAGGAAATAATCGACGAATTTATGATGGTAACTAGATAAGAAGGGGAAGGGCAAACTTTATCTCCCGTCAACTTTGACAACTAGTAAACTTCTTCACGTCTTTCAGGTGCACGTGTTTATACCATTTACCCTTCTCATCGATTAAATCAAAAATAACTGGAGAAACTCTCTTTTTCACAACAAACGGACCAGAAAATTTTTCCAATAATTTAAAATTTTGTTTCTTCATTTTATTAGATAAATTGAAATTCCTTTTTAAACTTTTTCACCTATTTCAGGTGACCATTCTCTTTTACGTAAATTATAAAATTTTTGTTGTGACTGAAAATTTTTAGCGAGATTAATCCGCACTAATTCAAGAGCATCGGCAATTTTTTTCATTCTAGATTCCACCAAAACTGGATTAGAATTTAAACGGAAATCCTGAAAACCAGGCGGCAAAAATTCTCTACCGGTGTTAAACTACGCCGGAGTAAAGCCGGTTGCAGTATGTCGGGCGGTATTATACGCGAACTGCAATTCACATAGATAAAGATCCCAATTTGTTTCTCCTTTTCCTAAATATTGACGCATCATGGTCTTCATCACTTTGTTGACTCTTTCTACTGGATTGCATTGTGGCGAATAAGGCGGCGTTTTCCGATGTTGAATATTGTAGTCTGACAAGAAATCCGAAAAAACTTTTGAAATAAATTGTCGACCGTTGTCTGAAACGACTACTCTAGGGCATCCATGCTGTAGAATAATCTTTTCTTTGATAGTTTGTATTACCGTAGAACTAGTAGCACGGCGTAAAGGTTTTAATTCCACCCATTTAGTGAAACGATCTTGAATAACACAGAGAATGGTGTTTCCTGAATTTGTACGAGGAAGTGGTCCCACGAAATCTACTGAAATCATTTCCCAAGGTGTGTCCACTAGTGTTGCGTGCATTTTATTTGCTGGAGCTTGCTGCGAAGCTTTATTTTTCTGACAGTTCTCGCACGTTCTGACGTAGGTAGCTCCATCACGCAACATTCCTGGCCAATAAAAGAATTGTGCTAGTCTAGCTAAAGTTTTGGCAACACCTAAATGACCTGCTGTTGGATCATCATGCACTTTTTTTAGAATTTCAGGACGTTGAAATTTCGGCACACACAATTTCCACTGATCTTCATAGGCTGTATCATTAAAATCCACCGTATGAAGTACATGATGATATAATTTTCCTCCCTCAATCCTAAAATCAGGATTATTCTCAGAATCCTTTTTTACCTCTTTAAAAATCCGATGATACCAAGGACAATCAGAAATTTTATTTATTGTAGAAATTGGTAAAGGTGAGCGTGAAAGAAAATCTGGAAGACGATTTTCTATACCTTTCTTATAATGAACTTCAAAATCCCACTGTGATAATTCCATTATCCATCTCGCGAGACGTCCAGCGGGAGTTTCAATTGATTCCAGCCACTTCAAGGATTGGTGATCTGTAATCACTATAAAATAGTATCCTTCGAGGTAGTGACGCATCTTCCAAATACCCCACTTAACTGCCAGACATTCCAATTCTGTCGCTGAATAATTTTTTTCAGCCGGAGCTAGTGTTCTGCTGGCGTAAGCGATGATATTTTCCGTAGTATCCTCTCCTTGAGTCAGGACTACTCCTAGTCCTTCAAGACTGGCATCAGTTTGTAGAAAGAAAGTTTTACTCCAATCCGGGCACGCCAATACTGGGGCTTCAGTGAGACGTTTTTTAACTTCATCAAAAGCATTTTGTTGTGTTTCTTCCCACTTCCATGGTTCATCCTTCTTCAACAATTTTGTTAATGGTGAAATAGTCGCTGATATATTTTCAACGAAACGACGATACCAGGAAATCATTCCTAAGAATTGGCGAAGATCCTTTAGCGTAGCTGGTGGAGGCAAATCCAAGATGGCGGTGATCTTATCTGGATCCGGGTGAAGTCCATTTTCGTCGATTAAATGTCCTAAATAGCGAAGTTGATGACGTGCAAATTCGCATTTCTCAAAATTTGGAACGAGATTTGCTTCAAAAAGTCTAGAGAAAACTTCAGAGAGAAGTTTTAAATGTTCTTTAAACGTTTCAGAGTGAATGACGATGTCATCCAAATATGAAAACACATTTGGAGCCAGTTCTGGAGGAATAACCTGATCAATTAACCTTTGAAAAGTAGCAGGAGCAGAGTGTAGTCCGAAGGGCATTACAATAAATTCAAAAAGTCCTAAACCAGGAACTGTAAATGCGGTCAATGGACAGCTAGACTCAGTTAGTTTTACCTGCCAATATCTATTTTTTAGATCTATTGTTGATAAATATTTTGCTCCTTTTAATTGATCCAAAATTATGTTGATCCTAGGCAAAGGATAAGCATCCTTTTTAGTGACTTTATTTAAACGTCTGAAGTCAATGCAGAATCTCCATTTTCCATTCTTCTTCTTGACCATTACCACTGGAGAACTCCAGGGGCTTCGTGAACGACGAATAATTCCAGCTTCCAACATCTCATCTACTTCTTTCTTCATTAATTCTTGTACTTGTGGATTTCGGGGTTGATAACGTTGTTTTAGGGGTGTAGAGTCTTCCAGACGAATTTCATGTTCCAAAAGTGGAGTACTTCCTTGTACTTTCCTGAATTTCGCCTTTTGTGTTTCTAAAAACTCCTTCAAAACTTCCCTATCAGATTCCTGAAGTTTCGTTAGTCCCAAAGTTGAAATTGGTGTTATTTTAATTTTTTTAAAATCTTTAAATAAATCGATTCCATCGAGGAAAAATGAACAATTTAATTTATTTCTAATCACATCCATTCCCAAACCAATATCATGAGAAAGATCCTCCATCACCATTAATTTGTGCTTTATTCTTCTGCCATTTATCGTAATAAATGCATTAAAACTAAATTTAATTTCAATTTTAGTGCCTTGTGCCAATTCAGCAATACAATTTTCTCTATTTAACATCCCACCAGAAGCTATAAGTTTATGCGCGGTATAAAAATCAATAAAAGAATTCACTGCACCAGTGTCTAATAAAGCACACACTATATAATTATTACATGTAACCGGAATTACTATTCTAATGTCCTTACAAGAAGAACTGTTCTTTAATTCTCCTTCGGAACCCCGACAACTTCCCTTTGAGGATGGCAGTGACATTCTCTTGTCCAAATGTCTGTCTTACCGCAATATGAGCAAAACTTTAATTGTTTATTTTTGCACTGAGGTCTTCGATGTCCTCCTTGACTACATCTCCAACAGTGAGTTTTTGGATTATATGATGTAGCTACTGCTGCTACTTTTAGAACACTAATAGGTTGTGATGTCTTCTCTGTCTTATATACCTCTCCAAGGGTAATTACCACCTCTTCTACCCTTTGGATTAATGAATTTACTGTAGAAACTTCATTTCTTCTAACATAGAGTCGATATTTAGGAAGCATGTTCCTATAAATTATATCCAACTCTAACTTATTGGTATAAGCGCCATGTCTGCGCATAGAAGTTCTTAAAGTGTTCACAAAATCCCGAAAGGATTCCTGTTCCCCTTGAACTTTAGTAAAAATCGTTAATTCCAAATTATGTAACTCTAAAGGTGATAAAAAACATTGTCTTAAAGAGTCTATTAATTCTGTATACGTAGAAATGTACCGAATTTCATTCCGGTACCAAAGAAGTGCATCGCCTTTAAGTAATTCCGGGAAACCTCTAAGCATTTCCTCGTTGGTGAATCGGTACGCCGTCTGGAGTTCGTCCATTCGTTCCAGAAATGAGTAGGGGTCACGCCCATCAAAGTGACAACCCCACTTACGCATTTGGTCTATTACTTGCGTATTCATAGTGAACGCCGGTGTCGATTGTAAATTTCGCCGGCCCAACATGATTGGTGTTTCCTGGATTCTTCTTTCTCTGTCTTCGTTTCTCTCTCTTCCATTTCTTTCCTCTCGGTCTTCTCCTGCTCCTCCCATTTCTCCTGCGCCATCATAATTTTCTCTCTCCGGTCCTCTTCTTCCCTCTTCGTCCTTCTTCTTCTTTTCCTCCGCTGCCTCGTCTCTACTCATATCTTCTTCTTCATTATAATCTGCCGGATCTTCTGCTGTTTCGAAAAGCACCGGATTTGCTTTTACAAAAGCCACTAAACGTTGCCTTAATTTGCGCACTGTTCCTGATGAATCAACATTGATTCTTTTTAATTCGTCTTCCAACTGTTCCTTCGTTAAGTGGTAAATCCACGACACTCCCATTTTAAAGTTTTTCTTTTATTTTATTACAAAGAAAACTGTTACTTTTTACTCAAGTTTCTTAATAAACAAAAAAAAATTTTTGTTCTTTTACTAAGAACCTCACGACCCAAGTGGCTCAAGAAAACTGAAAAAAAATAAAACAACAAGAAAAATTATACCCTAGCTAGCGTTGTTTAGTTTTTAAACATCATATCAACTAATAAATACCACGGGGTTATTTAACCCCATAGGCGGGAGAAGGTGGTAATTTTTTTTTTTTTTTTAAACCTAGAAAAGAATTCACTAAATACAAAAAACAAACTTAGTACTTATATTTCTGAATGCATATTACCGAGCTAGAAAACCAGAAAAATGAGAATTAAACTTTCGATCAACTAGAATTTTGGTTCTAAAAAAAAAAATATTGAACAGAACTCAACTACTTACTATTAAATTCTTAAATGCGGATTTTCTATTGTACCATTTTGCGTTTGATCCCACCTAGCTAGATAACGAATATTAACCATTCTAGTTACTATATTTTCAAGATTATCATCCCACATTCTAAATTTAAAGTAAATATAATCAAACGTTTGAATTCTAGTGTGATCCGTCATGATACTACTGATACTGCCGATTTTTACTGAAGCTACTACTTATATAATCAATTTTACTAAAACCGTTTCGGGCGCCATGTAATGATAGGACTTTTTCTTAATTTAAAAAGTTGCTCCGGATTACGCTCGTCAGATTGTCCAGCGTCCATACCCTCAAAATTAAATGAAATTTTCATCCCAACGAAGAATATTGACTTAATTTCTAGCTAAAAATTAAAAGAAAGAAAGCAACTTGCAAATGAATCTTAGCCTGCTGGCTGACATTTAACGTTTACTTAATTTTCTTAAGAATAAGGATGGGATTAGTCAGAGAAAACTAAATATTCTTATTTTAAGAATTTTAAATAGAAAATATATTTAACAAAAATAAAATGTAAATTATACAAATAGAAAAATATAAAAATGTAAATGAATTTTCAATAAATCAACAAATTATTATAAAAATCCGACAATATTATTCGACAATAAATTTTTCCTGGTAAATTTAAACATTTTGTACCAAGTTGACGGACGCTTCTAGCCATCTTCTTTGTTATCGATTTTAAGCTTGGATCTGTAACAAAATTATTTCGCCTAGTCTTAACTAAAAATAATTACAAAATTTTCCCGATATATTAAATTTCCCTATTCTCAGTTTTCTGGTTAATACATTCTATACTTTCGACTAAATTAAATTTCACAAATTTTAAAATGCAATATTTCTAAATAATTATATATTACAATTTAAACCACCACCACCCACTACCGCCTATTTTCAACAAATCCCTCCAAGGGAAGAGTTGAGTCTATTCTTTGGGTAGAGAGAAAGCAAACAGGGGCACCTATATTTTTCTCTCTCTAGCCAAGAAACTGAGAACCTAGAAGAACACGAATTACAACGTCACGGGAGCACCCATAGACGTTGCAAGTCTCCATTTCCGTTCGCCAATCCGAAGAGGAGCACCTCTATCAGTTTGGTGAACGCCTAGGAAATCCTTCACCTCAAGGGTTCCGGATTTTACGTATGAGTTTTGAGAGAGGAGCACCTCTACTTAACCCCCACACGCTCTCAGCAGTCTATCTGAATTTACTAGTCACTCAAGGTAGTGGGGGAATGCGGCGGGGGCACCCACACGCATACCTCCGTTTACCTGAGCTTCCTAGCATGGGACCGAGGAGCACCTCGAGTCCCGATAGCCAGAAGACTCATTAATCGGCAGCGCGGGCCGACTAATATAATCGCAGCCCCATCACCTGTGCCGGTAAGCACACGGGTGGGGAGCGGTACAAGCGATAGGTAGGGAGCAGCACAGCTTGGACGCATTGACGCGACGTCACAGCCGTCTAGAATTAAAATATATAGTAATGGCATGAATTAAAATATAATTCCCAATTTTCACGCCATTACAACTGTCACAGTTGGAGCGAAAGTTGTACGCGTAAAGAATTAAAAAATTTTTTTGTAAACTGTCACAGTTGGAAAAAAAGTTTGTGAAACTGTCACAGTTGGACTGAGAATTTGTTAAAGTGTAACAGTAGAACCGCAAGTCATACGCGTAAAGTAGGGAAAATTTTTTATGTAAACTGTGACAGTTGGACCGAAAGTAATTCGCGTGTAGTACTCGAAACAAACTTTAGTAAACTGTCACAGTTAGAAAAAAAGTTTGTGAAAGTGTCACAGTTGAGCCGCAAGTTATACGCACAAAGTATGAAAAAAAATTTTTGTAAACTGTCACAGTTGGAAAAAAAGTTTGTGAAACTGTTACAGTTGGACTGAGAATTTGTTACAGTGTCACAGTTGCACCAAAAGTCATACGCGTGCAAAGGGAAAATTTTTTTTGTAAACTGCCACAGTTGAAAAAAGAATTTGTGAACCTGTCACAGTTGACCGAAAGTGATACGCATGAAGTATTAAAAAAATTTTTTTGTAAACTGTCACAGTTGGAATAATTTCATGTTAAAGTGTGACAGATAAACCAAAAGTGATACGCATGATCTAGGCGAAAAACTTTTTGAAAACTGTCACAGTTGGAAAAAAAAGTTTGTGAAACTGTCACAGTTGGACGGAAAGTGATACGCAAATAGTACTCGAAACAAATTTTTGTAAAGTGTTACAGTTGAATCTAAAGTCATACGCGTTAAGTATGAAAAATTTTTTTTCTAAACTGTCACAGTTGGAAAAATAATTTGTAAAAGTGTCACAGTTGAGACGAAAGCCATACGCACAAAGTAGAAAGAAAATTTTTTATGTAAACTGTCACAGTTGGACCGAAAGTAATACGCGTGTAGTACTCGAAACAAACTTTAGTAAACTGTCACAGTTGGAAAAAAAGTTTGTGAAAGTGTCACAGTTGAGACGAAAGTCATACGCATATGCGCGTCCGTGTTTAAAGTGCAGTGCCCACCTTTACGGGTCTATACCACACTGCCCGCCATAGTCATACGCACAAAGTAGTATACGCTTGAAGTAGGCAAAAAACTTTTTGAAAACTGTCACAGTTGGAAAAAAGTTTGTGAAAGTGTCACCTTTGAGACGACAGTCATACACACAAAGTAGGAAGAAAAATTTTTAAAAACTGTCACAGTTGGATAAAAAGTTTGTGAAAGTGTCACAGTTGGACTGAGAATTTGTTAAACTGTCACCGTTAAAACAGAAGTGTACGCACGAAGTAGGAAGAAAATTTTTGTAAACTGTCACAGTTGGAAAAATACTTTATGAAAGTGTCACAGTTAAACCGCAAGTCATACGCGTAAAGTAGGGAAAAATTTTTATGTTAACTGTCACAGTTGAACTTAAAGTCATACGTGTGAAATATGAAAAAAATGGTTTGCAAACTGTCACAGTTAAAAAAATACTTTATGAAAGTGTCACAGTTGAACCTAAAGTCATACATAAGTTGGACTGAAAATTTGTTAAAGTGTCACAGTTGAAACAGAAGTCTACGCACAAAGTAGGAAGAAAATTTTTATAAACTGTCACAGTTTAAAAAATACCATGTTAAAGTGTCACAGTTGAACCTAAAGTCATACGCGTGAAGTAGGAAAAAAATTTTTTTGTAAACTGCGACAGTTGGAAAAATACTTTATGAAAGTGTCACAGTTGAACCTAAAGTCAAACGCGTCAAGTATAAAAAAAAAATTTTCTAAACTGTCACAGTTGGAGCGAATGTCATACGCGTGAAGTATGAAAAAAATTTCTTGTAAACTGTCACAGTTGAACCTAAAGTCATACGCGTCAAGTATAAAAAAATTTTTTTCTAAACTGTCAGAGTTGCACTTTAAGTCATACGCGGGAAGTAGGGAAAATTTTTTTTGTGAACTGTCACAGTAGGAAAAAAAGTTTGTGAAACTGTCACAGTTGGACGGAAAGTGATACGCATAAAGTACTCGAAACAAATTTTTGTAAAGTGTCACAGTTGAAAAAAAGTTTGTGAAACTGTCACAGCTGAGCCGCAAGTCATACGCACAAGGTAGGAAGAAAAATTTTTGTAAACTGTCACAGTTGGAAAAATACTTTATGAAAGTGTTACAGTCGAACCGAAAGTCATAAGCACAAATTAGGAAGAAAAATTTTTGTAAACTGTCACAGTTGGAAAAAAGTTTGTGAAACTGTCACAGCTGAGCCGCAAGTCATACGCACAAAGTAGGAAGAAAAATTTTTGTAAACTGTCACAGTTGGAAAAATACTTTATGAAAGTGTCACAGTCGAACCGAAAGTCATAAGCACAAATTAGGAAGAAAAATTTTTATAAACTGTCACAGTTGGAAAAATACCATGTTAAAATGTCAGAGTTAAACCTAAAGTCATACGCGTGAAGAAGGGAAAAATTTTTTTGTAAACTGTCACAGTTGGAATAAAAGTTTGTGAAACTGTCACAGTTGGACGGAAAGTGATACGCATAAAGTACTCGAAACAAATTTTTGTAAAGTGTCACAGTTAAACCTAAAGTCATACGCGTCAAGTATGAAAATTTTTTTTTAAACTGTCACAGTTAAATAAACAGTTTGTAAAAGTGTCACAGTTGGACTAAGAATTTGTTAAAGTGTCACAGTTGAAACAGAAGTCATACGCACAAGGTAGGAAGAAAAATTTTTATAAACTGTCACAGGTGGAAAAATAATTTGTAAAAGTGTCACAGTTAAGACGAAAGTCATAAGCACAAAGTAGGAAAAAAAATTTTTGGAAATTGTCACAGTTGGAAAAATACTTTATGAAAGTGTCACTGTTGAACCTAAAGTCATACGCGTCAAGTATGAAAATTTTTTTTTTAAACTGTCACAGTTGGATAAAAAGTTTGTGAAAGTGTCACAGTTGGACTGAGAATTTGTTAAAGTGTCACAGTTGAAACAGAAGTCATACGCACAAAGTAGGAAGAAAAATTTTTATAAACTGTCACAGGTGGAAAAATACCATGTTAAAGTGTCACAGTTGAACCTAAAGTCATAGGCGTGAAGTAGGGAAAAAAATTTTTGTAAACTGTCACAGTTGGAAAAATACCATGTTAAAGTGACACAGTTGAACCTAAAGTCATACGCCTGAAGTAGGGAAGTTTGTGAAGTTTGTGAAACTGTCACAGTTGGACGGAAAGTGATACGCATACAGTACTCGACACAAATTTTTGTAAACTGTGACAGTTGGATAAAAAGTTTGTGAAAGTGGCACAGTTAGACTGAGAATTTGTTAAAATGTCACAGTTGAAACAGAAATCATACGCACGAAGTAGGAAGAAAAATTTTTATGAACTGTCACAGTTGGAAAAATACCATGTTAAAGTGACACAGTTGAACCTAAAGTCATACGCGTGCAAAGGGAAAATTTTTTTTGTAAACTGCCACAGTTGAAAAAAGAATTTGTGAACCTGTCACAGTTGACCGAAAGTGATACGCATGAAGTATTAAAAAAATTTTTTTGTAAACTGTCACAGTTGGAATAATTTCATGTTAAAGTGTGACAGATAAACCAAAAGTGATACGCATGATCTAGGCGAAAAACTTTTTGAAAACTGTCACAGTTGGAAAAAAAAGTTTGTGAAACTGTCACAGTTGGACGGAAAGTGATACGCAAATAGTACTCGAAACAAATTTTTGTAAAGTGTTACAGTTGAATCTAAAGTCATACGCGTTAAGTATGAAAAATTTTTTTTCTAAACTGTCACAGTTGGAAAAATAATTTGTAAAAGTGTCACAGTTGAGACGAAAGCCATACGCACAAAGTAGAAAGAAAATTTTTTATGTAAACTGTCACAGTTGGACCGAAAGTAATACGCGTGTAGTACTCGAAACAAACTTTAGTAAACTGTCACAGTTGGAAAAAAAGTTTGTGAAAGTGTCACAGTTGAGACGAAAGTCATACGCATATGCGCGTCCGTGTTTAAAGTGCAGTGCCCACCTTTACGGGTCTATACCACACTGCCCGTTATAGTCATACGCACAAAGTAGTATACGCTTGAAGTAGGCAAAAAACTTTTTGAAAACTGTCACAGTTGGAAAAAAGTTTGTGAAAGTGTCACCTTTGAGACGACAGTCATACACACAAAGTAGGAAGAAAAATTTTTAAAAACTGTCACAGTTGGATAAAAAGTTTGTGAAAGTGTCACAGTTGGACTGAGAATTTGTTAAACTGTCACCGTTAAAACAGAAGTGTACGCACGAAGTAGGAAGAAAATTTTTGTAAACTGTCACAGTTGGAAAAATACTTTATGAAAGTGTCACAGTTAAACCGCAAGTCATACGCGTAAAGTAGGGAAAAATTTTTATGTTAACTGTCACAGTTGAACTTAAAGTCATACGTGTGAAATATGAAAAAAATGGTTTGCAAACTGTCACAGTTAAAAAAATACTTTATGAAAGTGTCACAGTTGAACCTAAAGTCATACATAAGTTGGACTGAAAATTTGTTAAAGTGTCACAGTTGAAACAGAAGTCTACGCACAAAGTAGGAAGAAAATTTTTATAAACTGTCACAGTTTAAAAAATACCATGTTAAAGTGTCACAGTTGAACCTAAAGTCATACGCGTGAAGTAGGAAAAAAATTTTTTTGTAAACTGCGACAGTTGGAAAAATACTTTATGAAAGTGTCACAGTTGAACCTAAAGTCAAACGCGTCAAGTATAAAAAAAAAATTTTCTAAACTGTCACAGTTGGAGCGAATGTCATACGCGTGAAGTATGAAAAAAATTTCTTGTAAACTGTCACAGTTGAACCTAAAGTCATACGCGTCAAGTATAAAAAAATTTTTTTCTAAACTGTCAGAGTTGCACTTTAAGTCATACGCGGGAAGTAGGGAAAATTTTTTTTGTGAACTGTCACAGTAGGAAAAAAAGTTTGTGAAACTGTCACAGTTGGACGGAAAGTGATACGCATAAAGTACTCGAAACAAATTTTTGTAAAGTGTCACAGTTGAAAAAAAGTTTGTGAAACTGTCACAGCTGAGCCGCAAGTCATACGCACAAGGTAGGAAGAAAAATTTTTGTAAACTGTCACAGTTGGAAAAATACTTTATGAAAGTGTTACAGTCGAACCGAAAGTCATAAGCACAAATTAGGAAGAAAAATTTTTGTAAACTGTCACAGTTGGAAAAAAGTTTGTGAAACTGTCACAGCTGAGCCGCAAGTCATACGCACAAAGTAGGAAGAAAAATTTTTGTAAACTGTCACAGTTGGAAAAATACTTTATGAAAGTGTCACAGTCGAACCGAAAGTCATAAGCACAAATTAGGAAGAAAAATTTTTATAAACTGTCACAGCTGGAAAAATACCATGTTAAAATGTCAGAGTTAAACCTAAAGTCATACGCGTGAAGAAGGGAAAAATTTTTTTGTAAACTGTCACAGTTGGAATAAAAGTTTGTGAAACTGTCACAGTTGGACGGAAAGTGATACGCATAAAGTACTCGAAACAAATTTTTGTAAAGTGTCACAGTTAAACCTAAAGTCATACGCGTCAAGTATGAAAATTTTTTTTTTAACTGTCACAGTTAAATAAACAGTTTGTAAAAGTGTCACAGTTGGACTGAGAATTTGTTAAAGTGTCACAGTTGAAACAGAAGTCATACGCACAAGGTAGGAAGAAAAATTTTTATAAACTGTCACAGGTGGAAAAATAATTTGTAAAAGTGTCACAGTTAAGACGAAAGTCATAAGCACAAAGTAGGAAAAAAAATTTTTGGAAATTGTCACAGTTGGAAAAAAAGTTTGTGAAACTGTTACAGTTGGACTGAGAATTTGTTACAGTGTCACAGTTGCACCAAAAGTCATACGCGTGCAAAGGGAAAATTTTTTTTGTAAACTGCCACAGTTGAAAAAAGAATTTGTGAACCTGTCACAGTTGACCGAAAGTGATACGCATGAAGTATTAAAAAAATTTTTTTGTAAACTGTCACAGTTGGAATAATTTCATGTTAAAGTGTGACAGATAAACCAAAAGTGATACGCATGATCTAGGCGAAAAACTTTTTGAAAACTGTCACAGTTGGAAAAAAAAGTTTGTGAAACTGTCACAGTTGGACGGAAAGTGATACGCAAATAGTACTCGAAACAAATTTTTGTAAAGTGTTACAGTTGAATCTAAAGTCATACGCGTTAAGTATGAAAAATTTTTTTTCTAAACTGTCACAGTTGGAAAAATAATTTGTAAAAGTGTCACAGTTGAGACGAAAGCCATACGCATATGCGCGTCCGTGTTTAAAGTGCAGTGCCCACCTTTACGGGTCTATACCACACTGCCCGCCATAGTCATACGCACAAAGTAGTATACGCTTGAAGTAGGCAAAAAACTTTTTGAAAACTGTCACAGTTGGAAAAAAGTTTGTGAAAGTGTCACCTTTGAGACGACAGTCATACACACAAAGTAGGAAGAAAAATTTTTAAAAACTGTCACAGTTGGATAAAAAGTTTGTGAAAGTGTCACAGTTGGACTGAGAATTTGTTAAACTGTCACCGTTAAAACAGAAGTGTACGCACGAAGTAGGAAGAAAATTTTTGTAAACTGTCACAGTTGGAAAAATACTTTATGAAAGTGTCACAGTTAAACCGCAAGTCATACGCGTAAAGTAGGGAAAAATTTTTATGTTAACTGTCACAGTTGAACTCAAAGTCATACGTGTGAAATATGAAAAAAATGGTTTGCAAACTGTCACAGTTAAAAAAATACTTTATGAAAGTGTCACAGTTGAACCTAAAGTCATACATAAGTTGGACTGAAAATTTGTTAAAGTGTCACAGTTGAAACAGAAGTCTACGCACAAAGTAGGAAGAAAATTTTTATAAACTGTCACAGTTTAAAAAATACCATGTTAAAGTGTCACAGTTGAACCTAAAGTCATACGCGTGAAGTAGGAAAAAAATTTTTTTGTAAACTGCGACAGTTGGAAAAATACTTTATGAAAGTGTCACAGTTGAACCTAAAGTCAAACGCGTCAAGTATAAAAAAAAAATTTTCTAAACTGTCACAGTTGGAGCGAATGTCATACGCGTGAAGTATGAAAAAAATTTCTTGTAAACTGTCACAGTTGAACCTAAAGTCATACGCGTCAAGTATAAAAAAATTTTTTTCTAAACTGTCAGAGTTGCACTTTAAGTCATACGCGGGAAGTAGGGAAAATTTTTTTTGTGAACTGTCACAGTAGGAAAAAAAGTTTGTGAAACTGTCACAGTTGGACGGAAAGTGATACGCATAAAGTACTCGAAACAAATTTTTGTAAAGTGTCACAGTTGAAAAAAAGTTTGTGAAACTGTCACAGTTGGACTGAGAATTTGTTAAAGTGTCACAGTTGAAACAGAAGTCATACGCACAAAGTAGGAAGAAAAATTTTTATAAACTGTCACAGGTGGAAAAATACCATGTTAAAGTGTCACAGTTGAACCTAAAGTCATAGGCGTGAAGTAGGGAAAAAAATTTTTGTAAACTGTCACAGTTGGAAAAATACCATGTTAAAGTGACACAGTTGAACCTAAAGTCATACGCCTGAAGTAGGGAAGTTTGTGAAGTTTGTGAAACTGTCACAGTTGGACGGAAAGTGATACGCATACAGTACTCGACACAAATTTTTGTAAACTGTGACAGTTGGATAAAAAGTTTGTGAAAGTGGCACAGTTAGACTGAGAATTTGTTAAAATGTCACAGTTGAAACAGAAATCATACGCACGAAGTAGGAAGAAAAATTTTTATGAACTGTCACAGTTGGAAAAATACCATGTTAAAGTGACACAGTTGAACCTAAAGTCATACGCGTGAAGTAGTGAAAAAATTTTTTGTAAACTGTCACAGTGGGAAAAAAAGTTTGTGAAACTGTCACAGTTGACCGAAAGTGATACGCATGAAGTATTAAAAAAACTTTTTTGTAAACTGTCACAGTTGGAAAAATTTAATGTTAAAGTGTCACAGATAAACCTAAAGTCATACGCGTGAAGTGGAAAAAAATTTTTTAGTAAACTGCGACAGTTGGAAAAAAAATTTGTGAAACTGTCACAGTTGACCGAAAGTGATACGCATGAAGTATTAAAAAAAATTTTTTGTAAACTGTCACAGTTGGAAAAATTTCATGTTAAAGTGTCACAGATGAACCAAAAGTGATACGCATGAAGTAGGCGAAAAACTTTTTGAAAACTATCACAGTTGAACCTAAAGTCATACGCGTCAAGTAAGAAAAAAAAATTTTCTAAACTGTCACATTTGGAAAAATAATTTGTAAAAGTGTCACAGTTGAGACGAGAGTCAAACGCACAAAGTAGAAAGAATAATTTTTATAAACTGTCACAGTTGGAAAAAAAATTTTGTGCAACTCTCACAGTTGGACTGAGAATTTGTTACAGTGTCACAGTTAAAACTAAAGTCATACGCGTAAAATATGAAAATTTTTTTTTCTAAACTGTCACAGTTGGAAAACTACCATGTTAAAGTGTCACAGATGAACCAAAAGTGATACGCATGAAGTAGAGGAAAACTTTTTGAAAACTGTCACAGTTGGAAACAAGTTTGTGTAACTGTCACAGTTGAGCCGCATGTCATTCGCACAAAGTAGGAAAAAAAATTTTTGTAAACTGTTTCAGTTGGAAAAATACTTTATGAAAGTGTTACAGTTAAACCGTAAGTCATACGCGTAAAGTAGGGAAAAATTTTTATGTAAACTGTCACAGTTGGACCGAAAGTGATACGCGTGTAGTACTCGAAACAAATTTTTGAAAACTGTCACAGTTGGAAAAATACTTTATGAAAGTGTCACTGTCGAACCGAAAGTCATACGCACAAATTAGGAAGAAAAATTTTTGTAAACTGTCACAGTTGGAAAAATAATTTGTAAAAGTGTCACAGTTGAGACGAGAGTCAAACGCACAAAGTAGGAAGAATAATTTTTATAAACTGTCACAGTTGGAAAAAAAATTTGTAAATGTGTCACAGTTGGACTAAGAATTTGTTACAGTGTCATAGTTGAACCTAAAGTCATACGCGTAAAATATAAAATTTTTTTTTTCTAAACTGTCACAGTTGGAAAAATACCATGTTAAAGTGTCACAGATGAACCAAAAGTGATACGCACGAAGTAGGCGAAAAACTTTTTGAAAACTATCACAGTTGGAAAAAAGTTTGTGAAACTGTCACAGTTGAGCCGCATGTCATTTGCACAAAGTAGGAAAAAAAATTTTTGTAAACTGTTACAGTTGGAAAAATACTTTATGAAAGTGTCACAGTTAAACCGCAAGTCATACGCGTAAAGTAGGGAAAAGTTTTTAAGTAAACTGTCACAGTTGGACCTAAACTGATACGCGTGTAGTACTCGAAACAAATTTTTGCAAACTGTCACAGTTGGAAAAAATTTTTTGGAAACTGTCACAGTTGGAAACAAAGTTTGTGAAAGTGTCACAGTTGGACTGAGAATTTGTTAAAGTGTCACAGTATGTCACAGTCATACGCGAGAAATTTGAAAAAAATTTTTTGCAAACTGTCACAGTTGGGAAAATACTTTATGAGAGTGTCACAGTCGAACCAAAAGTCATACGCACAAAGTAGGAAGAAAAATTTTTGGAAACTGTCACAGTTCGAAAAATACTTAATGAAAGTGTCACAGTTGAACCTAAAGTCATACGCGTCAAGTATGAAAATTTTTTTTTTAAACTGTCACAGTTGGAGCGAAAGTTATACGCGTAAAGTAAGAAAAAAATTTTTTGCGAACTGTCACAGTTAGAAAAAAGTTTATGAAACTGTCACAGATGAGCCGCAAGTCATACGCACAAAGTAGGAAGAAAAATTTTTGTAAACTGTTACAGTTGGAAAAAAAGTTTGTGAAACTGTCACAGTTAGACGGAAAGTGATACGCATAAAGTAATCGAAACAAATTTTTGTAAAGTTTCACAGTTGAACCTAAAGTCATACGCGTCAAGTATGAAATTTTTTTTTTTAAACTGTTACAGTTGGAAAAATACTTTATGACAGTGTCAAATTCGAACCGAAAGTCGTAAGCACAAATTAGAAAGAATAATTTTTGTAAACTGTCACAGTTGGAAAAATAATTTGTAAAAGTGTTACAGTTGAGACGAAAGTCAAAAGCACAAAGTAGGAAGGAAAATTTTTGGAAACTGTCACAGTTGAAAAAATACTTTATGAAAGTGTCACAGTTGAACCTAAAGTCATACGCGTCAAGTATAAAATTTTTTAAAAACTGTCACAGTTGCATAAAAAGTTTGTGAAAATGTCACAGTTGGACTGAGAATTTGTTAAAGTGTCACAGTTAAAACAGAAGTCATACGCACGAAGTAGGAAGAAAAAGTTTTATAAACTGTCACAGTTGGAAAAATACCATGTTAAAGTGTCAAAGCTGAAACTTAAGTCATACGCGTGAAGTAGGGAAAATTTTTTTGTGAACTGTCACAGTTGAAAATAAACTTTGTGAAACAGTCACAGTTGGACGGAAAGTGATACGCATAAAGTACTCGAAACAAATTTTTGTAAAGTCTTACAGTTGAACCTAAAGTCATACGCGTGAAGTAGGGAAAATTTTTTTTTAAACCGTCACAGTTGGAAAAATACTTTATGAAAGTGTCACAGTCGAACCGAAAGTCATAAGCACAAATTAGGAAGAAAAATTTTTGTAAACTGTCACAGTTGGAAAAAAGTTTGTGAAACTGTCACAGCTGAGCCGCAAGTCATACGCACAAAGTAGGAAGAAAAATTTTTGTAAACTGTCACAGTTGGAAAAATATTTTATGAAAGTGTCACAGTCGAACCGAAAGTCATAAGCACAAATTAGGAAGAAAAATTTTTGTAAACTGTCACAGTTGGAAAAAAGTTTGTGAAACTGTCACAGCTGAGCCGCAAGTCATACGCACAAAGTAGGAAAAAAAATTTTTGTAAACTGTCACAGTTGGAAAAATACTTTATGAAAGTGTCACAGTTGAGACGAAAGTCATACGCACAAAGTAGGAAGAAAAATTTTTGGAAACTGTAACAGTTGGAAAAAAAGTTTGTGAAACTGTCACAGTTGGACGGAAAGTGATACGCATAAAGTACTCGAAACAAATTTTTGTAAAGTGTTATAGTTGAACCTAAAGTCATACACGTGAAGTAGGGAAAATTATTTTGTGAACTGTCACAGTTGGAAAAAAGTTTGTGAAACTGTCACAGTCGAACCAAAAGTCATAAGCACAAATTAGGAAGAAAAATTTTTGTAAACTGTCACAGTTGGAAAAAAGTTTGTGAAACTGTCACAGCTGAGCCGCAAGTCATACGCACAAAGTAGGAAGAAAAATTTTTGTAAACTGTCACAGTTGGAAAAATACTTTATGAAAGTGTTACAGTTGAGACGAAAGTCATACGCACAAAGTAGGAAGAAAAATTTTTGGAAACTGTAACAGTTTGAAAAAAAGTTTGTGAAACTGTAACAGTTGGACCGAAAGTCATAAGCACAAATTAGGAAGAAAAATGTTTGTAAACTGTCACAGTTGGAAAAAAGTTTGTGAAACTGTCACAGCTGAGCCGCAAGTCATACGCACAAAGTAGGAAGAAAAATTTTTGTAAACTGTCACAGTTGGAAAATTACTTTATGAAAGTGTCACAGTCGAACCGAAAGTCATAAGCACAAATTAGGAAGAAAAATTTTTGTAAACTGTCACAGTTGGAAAAAAGTTTGTGAAACTGTCACAGCTGAGCCGCAAGTCATACGCACAAAGTAGGAAAAAAAATTTTTGTAAACTGTCACAGTTGGAAAAATACTTTATGAAAGTGTCACAGTTAAGCCGCAAGTCATACGCACAAAGTAGGAAGAAAATTTTTGCAAACTGTTACAGTTGGAAAAAAAGTTTGTGAAACTGTCACAGTTGGACGGAAAGTGATACGCATAAAGTACTCGAAACAAATTTTTGTAAAGTGTCACAGTTAAACCTAAAGTCATACGCGTCAAGTATGATAATTTTTTTTTTAAACTGTCACAGTTAAATAAACAGTTTGTGAAAGTGTCACAGTTGGACTGAGAATTTGTTAAAGTGTCACAGTTGAAACAGAAGTCATACGCACGAAGTAGGAAGAAAAATTTTTATAAACTGTCACAGGTGGAAAAATAATTTGTAAAAGTGTCACAGTTGAAACAGAAGTCATACGCACGAAGTAGGAAGAAAAAATTTTATAAACTGTCACAGTTGGAAAAATACCATGTTAAAATGTCAGAGTTGAACCTAAAGTCATACGCGTGAAGAAAGGAAAAATTTTTTTTAAACTGTCACAGTTAGAGCGAAAGTCATACGCGTAAAGTATGAAAAAAATTTTTTGTGAACTGTCACAATTGGAAAAAAGTTTGTGAAACTGTCACAGTTAAGCCGCAAGTCATACGCACAAAGTAGAAAGAAAATTTTTGTAAACTGTTACAGTTGGAAAAAAAGTTTGTAAAACTGAGACAGTTGGACGGAAAGTGATACGCATAAAGTACTCGAAACAAATTTTTGTAAAGTGTCACAGTTGAACCTAAAGTCATACGCGTGAAGTAGGGAAAAAATTTTTTGTAAACTGTCACAGTTTGAAAAATACTTTATGAAAGTGTCACTGTCGAACCAAAAGTCATAAGCACAAATTAGGAAGAAAAATTTTTGTAATCTGTCACAGTTGGAAAAATAATTTGTAAAAGTGTCACAGTTGAGACGAAAGTCATAAGCACAAAGTAGGAAGAAAAACTTTTTGAAACTGTCACAGTTGGAAAAATACTATATGAAAGTGTCACAGTTGAACCGCAAGTCATACGCGTAAAGTAGGGAAAAATTTTTATGTAAACTGTCACAGTTGGACCTGAAGTCATACGCGTCAAGTATGAAAAAAATTTTTTCTAAACTATCGCAGTTGGAGCGAAAGTCATACGCGTAAAGTATGAAAAAAATTTTTTGTGAACTGTCACAATTGGAAAAAAGTTTGTGAAACTGTCACAGTTAAGCCGCAAGTCATACGCACAAAGTTGGAAGAAAAATTTTTGTAAACTGTCACAATTGGAAAAAAGTTTGTGAAACTGTCACAGTTAAGCCGCAAGTCATACGCAGAAAGTAGGAAGAAAAATTTGTGTAAACTGTTTCAGTTGGAAAAAAAGTTTGTGAAACTGTCACAGTTGGACGGAAAGTGATATGCATAAAGTACTCAAAACAAATTTTTGTAAAGTGTCACAGTTGAACCTAAAGTCATACGCGTGAAGTAGGGGAAAATTTTTTTGTGAACTGTCACAGTTGGAAAAAAAGTTTGTGAAACTGTCACAGTTGGATGGAAAGTGATACGCAGAAAGTACTCGAAACAAATTTTTGTAAAGTGTCACAGTTAAACCTAAAGTCATACGCGTTAAGTATAAAAAATTTTTTTTCTAAACTGTCAGAGTTGCACCTTAAGTCATACGCGGGAAGTAGGAAAAAATTTTTTTGTGAACTGTCACAGTAGGAAAAAAAGTTTGTGAAACTGTCACAGTTGGACGGAAAGTGATACGCATAAAGTACTTGAAACAAATTTTTGTAAAGTGTCACAGTTGAACCTAAAGGCATACGCGTCAAGTATTGAAAATTTTTTTTCTCAACTGTCAGAGTTGAACCTAAAGGGAAAAATTTTTTTGTGAACTGTCACAGTTGGAAAAAAGTTTGTGAAACTGTCACAGTCGAACCAAAAGTCATAAGCACAAATTAGGAAGAAAAATTTTTGTAAACTGTCACAGTTGGAAAAAAGTTTGTGAAACTGTCACAGCTGAGCCGCAAGTCATACGCACAAAGTAGGAAGAAAAATTTTTGTAAACTGTCACAGTTGGAAAAATACTTTATGAAAGTGTCACAGTCGAACCGAAAGTCATAAGCACAAATTAGGAAGAAAAATTTTTGTAAACTGTCACAGTTGGAAAAAAGTTTGTGAAACTGTCACAGCTGAGCCGCAAGTCATACGCACAAAGTAGGAAAAAAAATTTTTGTGAACTGTCACAGTTGGAAATAAACTTTGTGAAACAGTCACAGTTGGACGGAAAGTGATACGCATAAAGTACTCCAAACAAATTTTTGTAAAGTGTTACAGTTGAACCTAAAGTCATACACGTGAAGTAGGGAAAATTTTTTTGTAAACTGTCACAGTTGGAAAAAAAGTTTGTGAAACTGTCACAGTTGGACGGAAATTGATACGCATAAAGTACTCGAAACAAATTTTTGTAAAGTGTTACAGTTGAACCTAAAGTCATAAGCACAAATTAGGAAGAAAAATTTTTGTAAACTGTCACAGTTGGAAAAAAGTTTGTGAAACAGTCACAGTTGGACGGAAAGTGATACGCATAAAGTACTCGAAACAAATTTTTGTAAAGTGTCACAGTTAAACCTAAAGTCATACGCGTCAAGTATGAAATTTTTTTTTTTAAACTGTCACAGTTAAATAAACAGTTTGTAAAAGTGTCACAGTTGGACTGAGAATTTGTTAAAGTGTCACAGTTTAAACAGAAGTCATACGCACGAGGTAGGAAGAAAAATTTTTATAAACTGTCACAGGTGGAAAAATAATTTGTAAAAGTGTCACAGTTAAGACGAAAGTCATAAGCACAAAGTAGGAAAAAAAATTTTTGGAAATTGTCACAGTTGGAAAAATACCATGTTAAAATGTCAGAGTTGAACCTAAGGTCATACGCGTGAAGAAAGGAAAAATTTTTTTGTAAACTGTCACAGTTGGAAAACAAGTTTGTGAAACTGTCACAGTTGGACGGAAAGTGATACGCATAAAGTACTCGAAACAAATTTTTGTAAAGTGTCACAGTTGAACCTAAAGTCATACGCGTCAAGTATGAAAAATAATTTTTTTAAACTGTCACAGTTAGAGCGAAAGTCATACGCGTAAAGTATGAAAAAAATTTTTTGTGAACTGTCACAATTGGAAAAAAGTTTGTGAAACTGTCACAGTTAAGCCGCAAGTCATACGCACAAAGTAGAAAGAAAATTTTTGTAAACTGTTATAGTTGGAAAAAAAGTTTGTAAAACTGTGACAGTTGGACGGAAAGTGATACGCATAAAGTACTCGAAACAAATTTTTGTGAAGTGTCACAGTTGAACCTAAAGTCATACGCGTGAAGTAGGGAAAAAATTTTTTGTAAACTGTCACAGTTGGAAAAATAATTTGTAAAAGTGTCACAGTTGAGACGAAAGTCATAAGCACAAAGTAGGAAGAAAAACTTTTTGAAACTGTCACAGTTGGAAAAATACTTTATGAAATTGTCACAGTTGAACCGCAAGTCATACGCGTAAAGTAGGGAAAAATTTTTATGTAAACTGTCACAGTTGGACCGAAAGTCATACGCGTCAAGTATGAAAAAAAATTTTTCTAAACTGTCACAGTTGGAGCAAAAGTCATACGCGTAAAGTATGAAAAAAATTTTTTGTGAACTGTCACAATTGGAAAAAAGTTTGTGAAACTGTCACAGTTAAGCCGCAAGTCATACGCAGAAAGTAGGAAGAAAAATTTGTGTAAACTGTTACAGTTGGAAAAAAAGTTTGTGAAACTGTCACAGTTGGATGGAAAGTGATACGCGTGTAGTACTCGAAACAAATTTTTGTAAACTGTCATAGTAGGAAAAAAAGTTTGTAAAACTGTCACAGTTGGACGGAAAGTGATACGCATAAAGTACTTGAAACAAATTTTTGTAAAGTGTCACAGTTGAACCTAAAGGCATACGCGTCAAGTATTGAAAATTTTTTTTCTCAACTGTCAGAGTTGAACCTAAAGTCATACGCGTGAAGTAGGGAAAAATTTTTTTGTGAACTGTCACAGTTGGAAAAAAGTTTGTGAAACTGTCACAGTCGAACCAAAAGTCATAAGCACATATTAGGAAGAAAAATTTTTGTAAACTGTCACAGTTGGAAAAAAGTTTGTGAAACTCTCACAGCTGAGCCGCAAGTCATACGCACAAAGTAAGAAGAAAAATTTTTGGAAACTGTCACAGTTGGAAAAATACTTTATAAAAGTGTTACAGTTGAGACGAAAGTCATACGCACAAAGTAGGAAGAAAAAGTTTTGGAAACTGTAACAGTTGGAAAAAAAGTTTGTGAAACTGTCACAGTTGGACGGAAAGTGATACGCATAAAGTACTCGAAACAAATTTTTGTAAAGTGTCACAGTTAAACCTAAAGTCATACGCGTCAAGTATGAAAAATTTTTTTTCTAAACTGTCAGAGTTGAACCTAAAGTCATACACGTGAAGTAGGGAAAATTTTTTTGTAAACAGTCACAGTTGGAAAAAAAGTTCGTGAAACTGTCACAGTTGGACGGAAAGTGATACGCATAAAGTACTCGAAACAAATCTTTGTAAAGTGTCACAGTTGAACCTAAAGTCATACGCGTCAAGTATGAAAATTTTTTTTTTTAACTGTTACAGTTGGATAAAAAGTTTGTGAAAGTGTCACAGTTAGACTGAGAGTTTGTTAAAGTGTCACAGTTGAAACAGAAGTCATACGCACGAAGTAGGAAGAAAAATTTTTGTAAACTGTCACAGTTGGAAAAATACTTTATGAAAGTGTCACAGTCGAACCGAAAGTCATAAGCACAAAGTAGGAAGAAAAACTTTTTGAAACTGTCACAGTTGGAAAAATACTTTATGAAAGTGTCACAGTCGAACCGAAAGTCATAAGCACAAATTAGGAAGAGAAATTTTTGTAAACTGTCACAATTGGAAAAAAGTTTGTGAAACTGTCACAGTTAAGCCGCAAGTCATACGCACAAAGTAGAAAGAAAATTTTTGTAAACTGTTACAGTTGGAAAAATACTTTATGAAAGTGTCACTGTCGAACGAAAAGTCATAAGCACAAAATAGGAAGAAAAATTTTTTTAATCTGTCACAGTTGGAAAAATAATTTGTAAAAGTGTCACAGTTGAGACGAAAGTCATAAGCACAAAGTAGGAAAAAAAAATTTTTGAAACTGTCACAGTTGGAAAAATACTTTATGAAAGTGTCACAGTTGAACCGCAAGTCATACGCGTAAAGTAGGGAAAAATTTTTATGTAAACTGTCACAGTTGGACCTAAAGTCATACGCGTGAAGTAGGGAAAAAATTTTTTGTAAACTGTCACAGTTTGAAAAATACTTTATGAAAGTGTCACTGTCGAACCAAACGTCATAAGCACATATTAGGAAGAAAAATTTTTGTAAACTGTCACAGTTGGAAAAAAGTTTGTGAAACTCTCACAGCTGAGCCGCAAGTCATACGCACAAAGTAAGAAGAAAAATTTTTGGAAACTGTCACAGTTGGAAAAAAAGTTTGTGAAACTGTCACAGTTGGGCGGAAAGTCATAAGCACAAATTAGGAAGAAAAATTTTTGTAAACTGTCACAGTTAGAAAAATAATTTGTAAAAGTGTCACAGTTGAGCCGCCAGTCATACGCACAAAGTAGGAAGAAAAATTTTTGTAAACTGTCACAGTTGGAAAAAAAGTTTGTGAAACTGTCACAGTAGGACGGAAAGTGATACGCATAATGTACTCGAAACAAATTTTTGTAAAGTGTCACAGTTGAACCTAAAGTCATACGCGTCAAGTATGAAAATTTTTTTTTCTAAACTGTCAGAGTTGAACCTAAAGTCATACGCGTGAAGTAGGAAAAAAATTTTTTGTGAACTGTCACAGTTGGAAAAAAAGTTTGTGAAACTGTCACAGTTGGACGGAAAGTGATATGCATAAAGTACTCGAAACAAATTTTTGTAAAGTGTCACAGTTGAACCTAAAGTCATACGCGTGAAATATGAAAAAAATGTTTTGCAAACTGTCACAGTTGGAAAAATAATTTGTAAAAGTGTCACAGTTGAGACGAAAGTCATAAGCACAAAGTAGGAAGAAAATTTTTTTGAAACTGTCACAGTTGGTAAAATACTTTATGAAAGTGTTACAGTTGGACCTAAAGTCATACGCGTCAAGTATTGAAATTTTTTTTTCTAAACTGTCAGAGTTGAACCTAAAGTCATACGCGTGAAGTAGGGAAAATTTTTTTTGTGAACTGTCACAGTTGGAAAAAAGTTTGTGAAACTGTCACAGCTGAGCCGCAAGTCATACGCACACAGTAGGATGAAAAATTTTTGTAAATTGTCACAGTTGGAAAAATACTTTATGAAAGTGTCACAGTCGAACCGAAAGTCATAAGCACAAATTAGGAAAAAAAATTTTTGTAAACTGTCACTGTTGGAAAAAAGTTTGTGAAACTGTCACAGCTGAGCCGCAAGTCATGCGCACAAAGTAGGAAGAAAAATTTTTGTAAACTGTCACAGTTGGAAAAATACTTTATGAAAGTGTCACAGTCGAACCGAAAGTCATAAGCACAAATTAGGAAGAAAAATTTTTGTAAACTGTCACAGTTGGAAAAAAGTTTGTGAAACTCTCACAGCTGAGCCGCAAGTCATACGCACAAAATAAGAAGAAAAATTTTTGGAAACTGTCACAGTTGGAAAAAAAGTTTCTGAAACTGTCACAGTTGGGCGGAAAGTGATACGCATAAAGTACTCGAAACAAATTTTTGTAAAGTGTCACAGTTGAACCTAAAGTCATACGCGTGAAGTAGGGAAAATTTTTTTTGTAAACTGTCACAGTTGGAAAAAAAGTTTGTTAAACTGTCACGGTTGGACGGAAAGTGATACGCATAAAGTACTCGAAACAAATTTTTGTAATGTGTCACAGTTGAACCTAAAGTCATACGCGTTAAGTATGAAAATTTTTTTTTCTAAACTGTCAGAGTTGAACCTAAAGTCATAGGCGTGAAGTAGGGAAAAATTTTTTTGTGAACTGTCACAGTTGGAAAAAATGTTTGTGAAACTGTCACGGTTGGACGGAAAGTAATACGCATAAAGTACTCAAAACAAATTTTTGTAAATTGTCACAGTTGAACCTAAAGTCATACGCGTCAAGTATGAAAAAAATTTTTTTTTTATACTGTCACAGTTAGAGCGAAAGTCTTACGCGTAAAGTATAAAAAAAATTTTTTGTGAACTGTCACAATTGGAAAAAAGTGTGTGAAACTGTCACATTTAAGCCGCAAGTCATACGCACAAAGTAGGAAGAACATTTTTGTAAACTGTTACAGTTGGAAAAAAAGTTTGTGAAACTGTCACAGTTGGACGGAAAGTGATACGCATAAAGTACTCGAAACAAATTTTTGTAAAGTGTCACAGTTGAACCTAAAGTCATACGCGTGAAGTAGGGAAAAATTTTTTTGTAAACTGTCACAGTTGGAAAAATAATTTGTAAAAGTGTCACAGTTGAGACGAAAGTCATAAGCACAAAGTAGGAAGAAAAACTTTTTGAAACTGTCACAGTTGGAAAGATACTTTCTGAAAGTGTCACAGTTGAACCGCAAGTCATACGCGTAAAGTAGGGAAAAATTTTTATGTAAACTGTCACAGTTGGACCGAAAGTCATAAGCACAAATTAGGAAGAAAAATTTTTGTAAACTGTCACAGTTGGAAAAAAGTCTGTGAAACTGTCACAGCTGAGCCGCAAGTCATACGCACACAGTAGGATAAAAAATTTTTTAAACTGTCACAGTTGGAAAAAAAGTTTGTGAAACTGTCACAGTTGGACGGAAAGTGATATGCATAAAGTACTCGAAACAAATTTTTGTAAAGTGTCACAGTTGAACCTAAAGTCATACGCGTGAAATATGAAAAAAATGTTTTGCAAACTGTCACAGTTGGAAAAATAATTTGTAAAAGTGTCACAGTTGAGACGAAAGTCATAAGCACAAAGTAGGAAGAAAATTTTTTTGAAACTGTCACAGTTGGTAAAATACTTTATGAAAGTGTTACAGTTGGACCTAAAGTCATACGCGTGAAGTAGGGAAAATTTTTTTGTAAACTGTCACAGTTGGAAAAAAAGTTTGTGAAACTGTCACAGTTGGACGGAAAGTGATACGCATAAAGTACTGGAAACAAATTTTTGTAAAGTGTCACAGTTGAACCTAAAGTCATACGCGTCAAGTATTGAAATTTTTTTTTCTAAACTGTCAGAGTTGAACCTAAAGTCATACGCGTGAAGTAGGGAAAAATTTTTTTGTGAACTGTCACAGTTGGAAAAAAGTTTGTGAAACTGTCACAGCTGAGCCGCAAGTCATACGCACACAGTAGGATCAAAATTTTTGTAAACTGTCACAGTTGGAAAAATACTTTATGAAAGTGTCACAGTCGAACCGAAAGTCATAAGCACAAATTAGGAAGAAAAATTTTTGTAAACTGTCACAGTTGGAAAAAAGTTTGTGAAACTGTCACAGCTGAGCCGCAAGTCATGCGCACAAAGTAGGAAGAAAAATTTTTGTAAACTGTCACAGTTGGAAAAATACTTTATGAAAGTGTCACAGTCGAACCGAAAGTCATATGCACAAATTAGGAAGAAAAATTTTTGTAAACTGTCACAGTTGGAAAAAAGTTTGTGAAACTGTCACAGCTGAGCCGCAAGTCATACGCACAAAGTAGGAAGAAAAATTTTTGGAAACTGTCACAGTTGGAAAAAAAGTTTGTGAAACTGTCACAGTTGGACGGAACGTGATACGCCTAAAGTACTCGAAACAAATTTTTGTAAAGTGTCACAGTTAAACCTAAAGTCATACGCGTCAAGTATGAAAAATTTTTTTTCTAAACTGTCAGAGTTGAACCTAAAGTCATACGCGTCAAGTATGAAAAAATTTTTTTCTAAACTGTCAGAGTTGAACCTAAAGTCATACGCGTGAAGTAGGAAAAAAATTTTTTGTGAACTGTCACAGTTGGAAAAAAAGTTTGTGAAACTGTCACAGTTGGACGGAAAGTGATACGCATAATGTACTCGAAACAAATTTTTGTAAAGTGTCACAGTTGAACCTAAAGTCATACGCGTCAAGTATGAAAATTTTTTTTTCTAAACTGTCAGAGTTGAACCTAAAGTCATACGCGTGAAGTAGGAAAAAAATTTTTTGTGAACTGTCACAGTTGGAAAAAAAGTTTGTGAAACTGTCACAGTTGGACGGAAAGTGATATGCATAAAGTACTCGAAACAAATTTTTGTAAAGTGTCACAGTTGAACCTAAAGTCATACGCGTGAAATATGAAAAAAATGTTTTGCAAACTGTCACAGTTGGAAAAATAATTTGTAAAAGTGTCACAGTTGAGACGAAAGTCATAAGCACAAAGTAGGAAGAAAATTTTTTTGAAACTGTCACAGTTGGTAAAATACTTTATGAAAGTGTTACAGTTGGACCTAAAGTCATACGCGTGAAGTAGGGAAAATTTTTTTGTAAACTGTCACAGTTGGAAAAAAAGTTTGTGAAACTGTCACAGTTGGACGGAAAGTGATACGCATAAAGTACTGGAAACGAATTTTTGTAAAGTGTCACAGTTGAACCTAAAGTCATACGCGTCAAGTATTGAAATTTTTTTTTCTAAACTGTCAGAGTTGAACCTAAAGTCATACGCGTGAAGTAGGGAAAAATTTTTTTGTGAACTGTCACAGTTGGAAAAAAGTTTGTGAAACTGTCACAGCTGAACCGCAAGTCATACGCACACAGTAGGATGAAAAATTTTTGTAAACTGTCACAGTTGGAAAAATACTTTATGAAAGTGTCACAGTCGAACCGAAAGTCATATGCACAAATTAGGAAGAAAAATTTTTGTAAACTGTCACAGTTGGAAAAAAGTTTGTGAAACTGTCACAGCTGAGCCGCAAGTCATGCGCACAAAGTAGGAAGAAAAATTTTTGTAAACTGTCACAGTTGGAAAAAAAGTTTGTGAAACTGTCACAGTTGGACGGAACGTGATACGCATAAAGTACTCGAAACAAATTTTTGTAAAGTGTCACAGTTGAACCTAAAGTCATACGCGTCAAGTATAAAAATTTTTTTTTCTAAACTGTCAGAGTTGAACCTAAAGTCATACGCGTGAAGTAGGGAAAAAATTTTTTGTGAACTGTCACAGTTGGAAAAATTATTAAGCCGCAAGTCATACGCACAAAGTAGAAAGAAAATTTTTGTAAACTGTTACAGTTGGAAAAAAAGTTTGTAAAACTGTGACAGTTGGAAAAAAGTTTGTGAAACTGTCACAGCTGAGCCGCAAGTCATGCGCACAAAGTAGGAAGAAAAATTTTTGTAAACTGTCACAGTTGGAAAAATACTTTATGAAAGTGTCACAGTCGAACCGAAAGTCATAAGCACAAATTAGGAAGAAAAATTTTTGTAAACTGTCACAGTTGGAAAAAAGTTTGTGAAACTCGCACAGCTGAGCCGCAAGTCATACGCACAAAGTAGGAAGAAAAATTTTTGGAAACTGTCACAGTTGGAAAAAAAGTTTGTGAAACTGTCACAGTTGGACGGAACGTGATACGCATAAAGTACTCGAAACAAATTTTTGTAAAGTGTCACAGTTGAACCTAAAGTCATACGCGTCAAGTATGAAAAAATTTTTTTCTAAACTGTCAGAGTTGGAAAAAAAGTTTGTGAAACTGTCACAGTTGGACCGAAAGTCATAAGCACAAATTAGGAAGAAAAATTTTTGTAAACTGTCACAATTGGAAAAAAGTTTGTGAAACTGTCACAGTTAAGCCGCAAGTCATACGCACAAAGTAGAAAGAAAATTTTTGTAAACTGTTACAGTTGGAAAAAAAGTTTGTAAAACTGTGACAGTTGGACGGAAAGTGATACGCATAAAGTAGTCGAAACAAATTTTTGTAAAGTGTCACAGTTGAACCTAAAGTCATACGCGTGAAGTAGGGAAAAATTTTTTTGTAAACTGTCACAGTTGGAAAAATATTTTGTAAAAGTGTCACAGTTGAGACGAAAGTCATAAGCACAAAGTAGGAAGAAAAACTTTTTGAAACTGTCACAGTTGGACCGAAAGTCATAAGCACAAATTAAGAAGAAAAATTTTTGTAAACTGTCACAGTTGGAAAAAAGTCTGTGAAACTGTCACAGCTGAGCCGCAAGTCATACGCACACAGTAGGATAAAAAATTTTTGTAAACTGTCACAGTTGGAAAAATACTTTAAGAAAGTGTCACAGTCGAACCGAAAGTCATAAGCACAAATTAGGAAGAAAAATTTTTGTAAACTGTCACAGTTGGAAAAAAGTTTGTGAAACTGTTACAGCTAAGCCGCAAGTCATGCGCACAAAGTAGGAAGAAAAATTTTTGTAAACTGTCACAGTTGGAAAAATACTTTATGAAAGTGTCACAGTCGAACCGAAAGTCATATGCACACAGTAGGATAAAAAATTTTTGTAAACTGTCACAGTTGGAAAAATACTTTATGAAAGTGTCACAGTCGAACCGAAAGTCATAAGCACAAAGTAGGAAGAAAAATTTTTGGAAACTGTCACAGTTGGAAAAAAAGTTTGTGAAACTGTCACAGTTGGACGGAAAGTGATACGCATAAAGTACTGGAAACGAATTTTTGTAAAGTGTCACAGTTGAAACTAAAGTCATACGCGTCAAGTATTGAAATTTTTTTTTCTAAACTGTCAGAGTTGAACCTAAAGTCATACGCGTGAAGTAGGGAAAAATTTTTTTGTGAACTGTCACAGTTGGAAAAAAGTTTGTGAAACTGTCACAGCTGAACCGCAAGTCATACGCACACAGTAGGATGAAAAATTTTTGTAAACTGTCACAGTTGGAAAAATACTTTATGAAAGTGTCACAGTCGAACCGAAAGTCATATGCACAAATTAGGAAGAAAAATTTTTGTAAACTGTCACAGTTGGAAAAAAGTTTGTGAAACTGTCACAGCTGAGCCGCAAGTCATACGCACAAAGTAGGAAGAAAAATTTTTGGAAACTGTCACAGTTGGAAAAAAAGTTTGTGAAACTGTCACAGTTGGACGGAACGTGATACGCATAAAGTACTCGAAACAAATTTTTGTAAAGTGTCACAGTTAAACCTAAAGTCATACGCGTCAAGTATGAAAAAATTTTTTTCTAAACTGTCAGAGTTGAACCTAAAGTCATACGCGTGAAGTAGAAAAAAAATTTTTTGTGAACTGTCACTGTTGAAAAAAAAGTTTTTGAACTGTCACAGTTGGACGGAAAGTGATACGCATAAAGTACTCGAAACAAATTTTTCTAAAGTGTCACAGTTGAACCTAAAGTCATACGCGTCAAGTATAAAAAAATTTTTTCTAAACTGTCAGAGTTGAACCTAAAGTCATACGCGTGAAGTAGTGAAAAATTTTTTTGTGAACTGTCAAAGTTGGAAAAAATGTTTGTGAAACTGTCACGGTTGGACGGAAAGTGATACGCATAAAGTACTCAAAACAAATTTTTGTAAAGTGTCACAGATAAACCTAAAGTCATACGCGTCAAGTATGGAAATTTTTTTTTCTAAACTGTCAGAGTTGAACCTAAAGTCATACGCGTGAAGTAGGGAAAAAATTTTTTGTGAACTGTCACAGTTGGAAAAAATGTTTGTGAAACTGTCACGGTTGGACGGAAAGTGATACGCATAAAGTACTCGAAACAAATTTTTGTAAAGTGTCACAGTTGAACCTAAAGTCATACGCGTGAAGTAGGGAAAAATTTTTTTGTAAACTGTCACAGTTGGAAAAATAATTTTCAAAAGTGTCACAGTTAAGACGAAAGTCATAAGCACAAAGTAGGAAGAAAAACTTTTTGAAACTGTCACAGTTGGAAAGATACTTTATGAAAGTGTCACAGTTGAACCGCAAGTCATACGCGTAAAGTAGGGAAAAATTTTTATGTAAACTGTCACAGTTGGACCGAAAGTCATAAGCACAAATTAGGAAGAAAAATTTTTGTAAACTGTCACAGTTAGAAAAATAATTTGTAAAAGTGTCACAGTTGAGCCGCCAGTCATACGCACAAAGTAGGAAGAAAAATTTTTGTAAACTGTCACAGTTGGAAAAACAGTTTGTGAAACTGTCACAGTTGGACGGAAAGTGATACGCATAAAGTACTCGAAACAAATTTTTGTAAAGTGTCACAGTTGAACCTAAAGTCATACGCGTCAAGTATGAAAAAATTTTTTTCTAAACTGTCAGAGTTGGAAAAAAAGTTTGTGAAACTGTCACAGTTGGACCGAAAGTCATAAGCACAAATTAGGAAGAAAAATTTTTGTAAACTGTCACAATTGGAAAAAAGTTTGTGAAACTGTCACAGTTAAGCCGCAAGTCATACGCACAAAGTAGAAAGAAAATTTTTGTAAACTGTTACAGTTGGAAAAAAAGTTTGGAAAACTGTGACAGTTGGAAAAAAGTTTGTGAAACTGTCACAGCTGAGCCGCAAGTCATGCGCACAAAGTAGGAAGAAAAATTTTTGTAAACTGTCACAGTTGGAAAAATACTTTATGAAAGTGTCACAGTCGAACCGAAAGTCATAAGCACAAATTAGGAAGAAAAATTTTTGTAAACTGTCACAGTTGGAAAAAAGTTTGTGAAACTCGCACAGCTGAGCCGCAAGTCATACGCACAAAGTAGGAAGAAAAATTTTTGGAAACTGTCACAGTTGGAAAAAAAGTTTGTGAAACTGTCACAGTTGGACGGAACGTGATACGCATAAAGTACTCGAAACAAATTTTTGTAAAGTGTCACAGTTGAACCTAAAGTCATACGCGTCAAGTATTGAAATTTTTTTTTCTAAACTGTCAGAGTTGAACCTAAAGTCATACGCGTGAAGTAGGGAAAAATTTTTTTGTGAACTGTCACAGTTGGAAAAAAGTTTGTGAAACTGTCACAGCTGAGCCGCAAGTCATACGCACACAGTAGGATGAAAAATTTTTGTAAACTGTCACAGTTGGAAAAATACTTTATGAAAGTGTCACAGTCGAACCGAAAGTCATAAGCACAAATTAGGAAAAAAAATTTTTGTAAACTGTCACTGTTGGAAAAAAGTTTGTGAAACTGTCACAGCTGAGCCGCAAGTCATGCGCACAAAGTAGGAAGAAAAATTTTTGAAAACTGTCACAGTTGGAAAAATACTTTATGAAAGTTTCACAGTCGTACCGAAAGTCATAAGCACAAATTAGGAAGAAAAATTTTTGTAAACTGTCACAGTTGGAAAAAAGTTTGTGAAACTCTCACAGCTGAGCCGCAAGTCATACGCACAAAGTAGGAGGAAAAATTATTGGAAACTGTCACAGTTGGAAAAAAAGTTTGTGAAACTGTCACAGTTGGACGGAACGTGATACGCATAAAGTACTCGAAACAAATTTTTGTAAAGTGTCACAGTTAAACCTAAAGTCATACGCGTCAAGTATGAAAAAATTTTTTTCTAAACTGTCAGAGTTGAACCTAAAGTCATACGCGTGAAGTAGGAAGAAAAATTTTTGGAAACTGTCACAGTTGGAAAAAAAGTTTGTGAAACTGTCACAGTTGGACGGAACGTGATACGCATAAAGTACTCGAAACAAATTTTTGTAAAGTGTCACAGTTAAACCTAAAGTCATACGCGTCAAGTATGAAAAAATTTTTTTCTAAACTGTCAGAGTTAAACCTAAATTCATACACGTGAAGTAGGGAAAATTTTTTTGTAAACAGTCACAGTTAGAAAAAAAGTTCGTGAAACTGTCACAGTTGGACGGAAAGTGATATGCATAAAGTACTCGAAACAAATTTTTGTAAAGTGTCACAGTTGAACCTAAAGTCATACGCGTGAAATATGAAAAAAATGTTTTGCAAACTGTCACAGTTGGAAAAATAATTTGTAAAAGTGTCACAGTTGAGACGAAAGTCATAAGCACAAAGTAGGAAGAAAATTTTTTTGAAACTGTCACAGTTGGTAAAATACTTTATGAAAGTGTTACAGTTGGACCTAAAGTCATACGCGTGAAGTAGGGAAAATTTTTTTGTAAACTGTCACAGTTGGAAAAAAAGTTTGTGAAACTGTCACAGTTGGACGGAAAGTGATACGCATAAAGTACTGGAAACGAATTTTTGTAAAGTGTCACAGTTGAACCTAAAGTCATACGCGTCAAGTATTGAAATTTTTTTTTCTAAACTGTCAGAGTTGAACCTAAAGTCATACGCGTGAAGTAGGGAAAAATTTTTTTGTGAACTGTCACAGTTGGAAAAAAGTTTGTGAAACTGTCACAGCTGAGCCGCAAGTCATACGCACACAGTAGGATGAAAAATTTTTGTAAACTGTCACAGTTGGAAAAATACTTTATGAAAGTGTCACAGTCGAACCGAAAGTCATAAGCACAAATTAGGAAAAAAAATTTTTGTAAACTGTCACTGTTGGAAAAAAGTTTGTGAAACTGTCACAGCTGAGCCGCAAGTCATGCGCACAAAGTAGGAAGAAAAATTTTTGTAAACTGTCACAGTTGGAAAAATACTTTATGAAAGTGTCACAGTCGTACCGAAAGTCATAAGCACAAATTAGGAAGAAAAATTTTTGTAAACTGTCACAGTTGGAAAAAAGTTTGTGAAACTCTTACAGCTGAGCCGCAAGTCATACGCACAAAGTAGGAAGAAAAATTATTGGAAACTGTCACAGTTGGAAAAAAAGTTTGTGAAACTGTCACAGTTGGACGGAACGTGATACGCATAAAGTACTCGAAACAAATTTTTGTAAAGTGTCACAGTTAAACCTAAAGTGATACGCGTCAAGTATGAAAAAATTTTTTTCTAAACTGTCAGAGTTGAACCTAAAGTCATACACGTGAAATAGGGAAAATTTTTTTGTAAACAGTCACAGTTGGAAAAAAAGTTCGTGAAACTGTCACAGTTGGACGGAAAGTGATACGCATAAAGTACTCGAAACAAATTTTTGTAAAGTATCACGGTTGAACCTAAAGTCATACGCGTGAATATGAAAGAAATGTTTTGCAAACTGTCACAGTTGGAAAAATAATTTGTAAAAGTGTCACATTTGAGACGAAAGTCATAAGCACAAAGTAGGAAGAAAAATTTTTTGAAACTGTCACAGTTGGTAAAATACTTTATGAAAGTGTTACAGTTGGACCTAAAGTCATACGCGTGAAGTAAGGAAAATTTTTTTTTAAACTGTCACAGTTGGAAAAAAAGTTTGCGAAACTGTCACAGTTGGACGGAAAGTGATACGCATAAAGTACTCGAAACAAATTTTTGTAAAGTGTCACAGTTGAACCTAAAGTTATACGCGTCAAGTATTGAAAATTTTTTTTCTAAACTGTCAGAGTTGAACCTAAAGTCATACGCAAGAAGTAGGGAAAAATTTTTTTGTGAACTGTCACAGTTGGAAAAAAGTTTGTGAAACTGTTACAGTCGAACCAAAAGTCATAAGCACAAATTAGGAAGAAAAATTTTTGTAAACTGTCACAGTTGGAAAAAAGTTTGTGAAACTGTCACAGCTGAGCCGCAAGTCATACGCACAAAGTAGGAAGAGAAATTTTTGGAAACTGTCACAGTTGGAAAAAAAGTTTGTGAAACTGTCACAGTTGGACGGAAAGTGATACGCATAAAGTACTCGAAACAAATTTTTGTAAAGTGTCACAGTTGAACCTAAAGTCATACGCGTCAAGTATGAAAATTTTTTTTTTTAACTGTTACAGTTGGATAAAAAGTTTGTGAAAGTGTCACAGTTAGACGGAAAGTAATACGCATAAAGTACTCAAAACAAATTTTTGTAAAGTGTCACAGTTGAACCTAAAGTCATACGCGTGAAATAGGAAAAAATTTTTTTGTGAACTGTCACAGTTGAAAAAAAAGTTTGTGAAACTGTCACAGTTGAACGGAAAGTGATACGCATAAAGTACTCAAAACAAATTTTTGTAAATTGTCACAGTTGAACCTAAAGTCATACGCGTGAAGAAGGGAAAATTTTTTTTGTGAACTGTCACTGTTGAAAAAAAAGTTTTTGAACTGTCACAGTTGGACGGAAAGTGATACGCATAAAGTACTCGAAACAAATTTTTGTAAAGTGTCACAGTTGAACCTAAAGTCATACGCGTCAAGTATAAAAAAATTTTTTCTAAACTGTCAGAGTTGAACCTAAAGTCATACGCGTGAAGTAGGGAAAAAATTTTTTGTGAACTGTCACAGTTGGAAAAAATGTTTGTGAAACTGTCACGGTTGGACGGAAAGTGATACGCATAAAGTACTCGAAACAAATTTTTGTAAAGTGTCACAGTTAAACCTAAAGTCATACGCGTCAAGTATGAAAAAATTTTTTTCTAAACTGTCAGAGTTGAACCTAAAGTCATACGCGTGAAGTAGGAAGAAAAATTTTTGAAAACTGTCACAGTTGGAAAAAAAGTTTGTGAAACTGTCACAGTTGGACGGAACGTGATACGCATAAAGTACTCGAAACAAATTTTTGTAAAGTGTCACAGTTGAACCTAAAGTCATACGCGTCAAGTATGAAAAAATTTTTTTCTAAACTGTCAGAGTTGAACCTAAAGTCATACGCGTGAAGTAGGAAGAAAAATTTTTGGAAACTGTCACAGTTGGAAAAAAAGTTTGTGAAACTGTCACAGTTGGACGGAACGTGATACGCATAAAGTACTCGAAACAAATTTTTGTAAAGTGTCACAGTTAAACCTAAAGTCATACGCGTCAAGTATGAAAAAATTTTTTTCTAAACTGTCAGAGTTAAACCTAAATTCATACACGTGAAGTAGGGAAAATTTTTTTGTAAACAGTCACAGTTAGAAAAAAAGTTCGTGAAACTGTCACAGTTGGACGGAAAGTGATATGCATAAAGTACTCGAAACAAATTTTTGTAAAGTGTCACAGTTGAACCTAAAGTCATACGCGTGAAATATAAAAAAAATGTTTTGCAAACTGTCACAGTTGGAAAAATAATTTGTAAAAGTGTCACAGTTGAGACGAAAGTCATAAGCACAAAGTAGGAAGAAAATTTTTTTGGAACTGTCACAGTTGGTAAAATACTTTATGAAAGTGTTACAGTTGGACCTAAAGTCATACGCGTGAAGTAGGGAAAATTTTTTTGTAAACTGTCACAGTTGGAAAAAAAGTTTGTGAAACTGTCACAGTTGGACGGAAAGTGATACGCATAAAGTACTGGAAACGAATTTTTGTAAAGTGTCACAGTTGAACCTAAAGTCATACGCGTCAAGTATTGAAATTTTTTTTTCTAAACTGTCAGAGTTGAACCTAAAGTCATACGCGTGAAGTAGGGAAAAATTTTTTTGTGAACTGTCACAGTTGGAAAAAAGTTTGTAAAACTGTCACAGCTGAGCCGCAAGTCATACGCACACAGTAGGATGAAAAATTTTTGTAAACTGTCACAGTTGGAAAAATACTTTATGAAAGTGTCACAGTCGAACCGAAAGTCATAAGCACAAATTAGGAAGAAAAATTTTTGTAAACTGTCACAGTTGGAAAAAAGTTTGTGAAACTCTCACAGCTGAGCCGCAAGTCATACGCACAAAGTAGAAAGAAAAATTATTGGAAACTGTCACAGTTGGAAAAAAAGTTTGTGAAACTGTCACAGTTGGACGGAACGTGATACGCATAAAGTACTCGAAACAAATTTTTGTAAAGTATCACGGTTGAACCTAAAGTCATACGCGTGAATATGAAAGAAATGTTTTGCAAACTGTCACAGTTGGAAAAATAATTTGTAAAAGTGTCACATTTGAGACGAAAGTCATAAGCACAAAGTAGGAAGAAAAATTTTTTGAAACTGTCACAGTTGGTAAAATACTTTATGAAAGTGTTACAGTTGGACCTAAAGTCATACGCGTGAAGTAAGGAAAATTTTTTTGTAAACTGTCACAGTTGGAAAAAAAGTTTGCGAAACTGTCACAGTTGGACGGAAAGTGATACGCATAAAGTACTCGAAACAAATTTTTGTAAAGTGTCACAGTTGAACCTAAAGTCATACGCGTCAAGTATTGAAATTTTTTTTTCTAAACTGTCAGAGTTGAACCTAAAGTCATACGCGTGAAGTAGGGAAAAATTTTTTTGTGAACTGTCACAGTTGGAAAAAAGTTTGTGAAACTGTCACAGCTGAGCCGCAAGTCATACGCACACAGTAGGATGAAAAATTTTTGTAAACTGTCACAGTTGGAAAAATACTTTATGAAAGTGTCACAGTCGAACCGAAAGTCATAAGCACAAATTAGGAAAAAAAATTTTTGTAAACTGTCACAGTTGGAAAAAAGTTTGTGAAACTCTCACAGCTGAGCCGCAAGTCATACGCACAAAGTAGGAAGAAAAATTATTGGAAACTGTCACAGTTGGAAAAAAAGTTTGTGAAACTGTCACAGTTGGACGGAACGTGATACGCATAAAGTACTCGAAACAAATTTTTGTAAAGTGTCACAGTTAAACCTAAAGTCATACGCGTCAAGTATGAAAAAATTTTTTTCTAAACTGTCAGAGTTGAACCTAAAGTCATACACGTGAAATAGGGAAAATTTTTTTGTAAACAGTCACAGTTGGAAAAAAAGTTCGTGAAACTGTCACAGTTGGACGGAAAGTGATACGCATAAAGTACTCGAAACAAATTTTTGTAAAGTATCACGGTTGAACCTAAAGTCATACGCGTGAATATGAAAGAAATGTTTTGCAAACTGTCACAGTTGGAAAAATAATTTGTAAAAGTGTCACATTTGAGACGAAAGTCATAAGCACAAAGTAGGAAGAAAAATTTTTTGAAACTGTCACAGTTGGTAAAATACTTTATGAAAGTGTTACAGTTGGACCTAAAGTCATACGCGTGAAGTAAGGAAAATTTTTTTGTAAACTGTCACAGTTGGAAAAAAAGTTTGCGAAACTGTCACAGTTGGACGGAAAGTGATACGCATAAAGTACTCGAAACAAATTTTTGTAAAGTGTCACAGTTGAACCTAAAGTTATACGCGTCAAGTATTGAAAATTTTTTTTCTAAACTGTCAGAGTTGAACCTAAAGTCATACCCAAGAAGTAGGGAAAAATTTTTTTGTGAACTGTCACAGTTGGAAAAAAGTTTGTGAAACTGTTACAGTCGAACCAAAAGTCATAAGCACAAATTAGGAAGAAAAATTTTTGTAAACTGTCACAGTTGGAAAAAAGTTTGTGAAACTGTCACAGCTGAGCCGCAAGTCATACGCACAAAGTAGGAAGAAAAATTTTTGGAAACTGTCACAGTTGGAAAAAAAGTTTGTGAAACTGTCACAGTTGGACGGAAAGTGATACGCATAAAGTACTCGAAACAAATTTTTGTAAAGTGTCACAGTTGAACCTAAAGTCATACGCGTCAAGTATGAAAATTTTTTTTTTTAACTGTTACACTTGGATAAAAAGTTTGTGAAACTGTCACAGTTGAAAAAATAATTTGTAAAAGTGTAACAGTTGAGACGAAAGTCATAAGCACAAAGTAGGAAGAAAAATTTTTTCTAAACTGTCACAGTTGGAGCGAAAGTCATACGCGTAAAGTATGAAAATAATTTTTTGTGAACTGTCACAGTTGGAAAAAAAGTTTGTGAAACTGTCACAGTTGGACGGAAAGTGATACGCATAAAGTACTCGAAACAAATTTTTGTAAAGTGTCACAGTTGAACCTAAAGTCATACGCGTGAAGTAAGGAAAATTTTTTTGTAAACTGTCACAGTTGGAAAAAAAGTTTGCGAAACTGTCACAGTTGGACGGAAAGTGATACGCATAAAGTACTCGAAACAAATTTTTGTAAAGTGTCACAGTTGAACCTAAAGTCATACGCGTCAAGTATTGAAATTTTTTTTTCTAAACTGTCAGAGTTGAACCTAAAGTCATACGCGTGAAGTAGGGAAAAATTTTTTTGTGAACTGTCACAGTTGGAAAAAAGTTTGTGAAACTGTCACAGCTGAGCCGCAAGTCATACGCACACAGTAGGATGAAAAATTTTTGTAAACTGTCACAGTTGGAAAAATACTTTATGAAAGTGTCACAGTCGAACCGAAAGTCATAAGCACAAATTAGGAAAAAAAATTTTTGTAAACTGTCACAGTTGGAAAAAAGTTTGTGAAACTCTCACAGCTGAGCCGCAAGTCATACGCACAAAGTAGGAAGAAAAATTATTGGAAACTGTCACAGTTGGAAAAAAAGTTTGTGAAACTGTCACAGTTGGACGGAACGTGATACGCATAAAGTACTCGAAACAAATTTTTGTAAAGTGTCACAGTTAAACCTAAAGTCATACGCGTCAAGTATGAAAAAATTTTTTTCTAAACTGTCAGAGTTGAACCTAAAGTCATACACGTGAAATAGGGAAAATTTTTTTGTAAACAGTCACAGTTGGAAAAAAAGTTCGTGAAACTGTCACAGTTGGACGGAAAGTGATACGCATAAAGTACTCGAAACAAATTTTTGTAAAGTATCACGGTTGAACCTAAAGTCATACGCGTGAATATGAAAGAAATGTTTTGCAAACTGTCACAGTTGGAAAAATAATTTGTAAAAGTGTCACATTTGAGACGAAAGTCATAAGCACAAAGTAGGAAGAAAAATTTTTTGAAACTGTCACAGTTGGTAAAATACTTTATGAAAGTGTTACAGTTGGACCTAAAGTCATACGCGTGAAGTAAGGAAAATTTTTTTGTAAACTGTCACAGTTGGAAAAAAAGTTTGCGAAACTGTCACAGTTGGACGGAAAGTGATACGCATAAAGTACTCGAAACAAATTTTTGTAAAGTGTCACAGTTGAACCTAAAGTTATACGCGTCAAGTATTGAAAATTTTTTTTCTAAACTGTCAGAGTTGAACCTAAAGTCATACCCAAGAAGTAGGGAAAAATTTTTTTGTGAACTGTCACAGTTGGAAAAAAGTTTGTGAAACTGTTACAGTCGAACCAAAAGTCATAAGCACAAATTAGGAAGAAAAATTTTTGTAAACTGTCACAGTTGGAAAAAAGTTTGTGAAACTGTCACAGCTGAGCCGCAAGTCATACGCACAAAGTAGGAAGAAAAATTTTTGGAAACTGTCACAGTTGGAAAAAAAGTTTGTGAAACTGTCACAGTTGGACGGAAAGTGATACGCATAAAGTACTCGAAACAAATTTTTGTAAAGTGTCACAGTTGAACCTAAAGTCATACGCGTCAAGTATGAAAATTTTTTTTTTTAACTGTTACACTTGGATAAAAAGTTTGTGAAACTGTCACAGTTGAAAAAATAATTTGTAAAAGTGTAACAGTTGAGACGAAAGTCATAAGCACAAAGTAGGAAGAAAAATTTTTTCTAAACTGTCACAGTTGGAGCGAAAGTCATACGCGTAAAGTATGAAAATAATTTTTTGTGAACTGTCACAGTTGGAAAAAAAGTTTGTGAAACTGTCACAGTTGGACGGAAAGTGATACGCATAAAGTACTCGAAACAAATTTTTGTAAAGTGTCACAGTTGAACCTAAAGTCATACGCGTGAAGTAGGGAAAATTTTTTTTGTAAACTGTCACAGTTGGAAAAAAAGTTTGTTAAACTGTCACGGTTGGACGGAAAGTGATACGCATAAAGTACTCGAAACAAATTTTTGTAATGTGTCACAGTTGAACCTGAAGTCATACGCGTCAAGTATAAAAAAAAATTTGCTAAACTGTCACAGTCGGAGCAAATGTCATACGCGTAAAGTATGAAAAAATTTTTTTGTAAACTGTCACAGTTGGAAAAAAAGTTTCTGAAACTGTGACAGTTGGACTGAGAATTTGTTAAAGTGTCACAGTTGAAGTTAAAGTCATACGCGTGAAATATGAAAAAAATGTTTTGCAAACTGTCACAGTTGGAAAAATAATTTGTAAAAGTGTCACAGTTGAGACGAGAGTCATACGTACAAAGTATAAAGAAAAATTTTTGGAAACTGTCACAGTTAGAAAAATACTTTATGAAAGTGTCACAGTTGGACTGAGAATTTGTTAAAGGGTCACAGTTAAATCAGAAGTCATACGCACGAAGTAGGAAGAAAAGTTTTTGGAAACTGTCACAGTTCGATAGAGAATATGTTAAAGTGTCACAGTTGCAAGGAAAGTAATACGCATAAAAGAGATGATAGAATATTAGTCTAAAAAAAGTAAAAAACAAAAATTTTATTTGGAAAATATTTTTAAAGTTAAAAAAAGTAAATTTCGATTTTACGTCAAAAATGAAACTTTTTTCCCATTGAAACCCATGTATTTCACCGTTAGTCGCCGAACACCTTTTATTGAGATTTGGTACCTTGTAAGCACAGCATTGTCACGGGTTGGCGTCAAAGACCGAATGGCCCATATGTGACGAGCGCCTTTAGCGTGAAATATATATTATTTCTAAATGAAATTGATGTTATATTTTCAATTTACTGAGCATTGACTCACTCCATTCCGAGCAAAAAGTTAAAAAAATATTTTAACGAAAAAGTGTCTATTGACAACTACCAAGACGACTTTTCAAAGTCTAATAATGGGTAGAACTTTAATGTTATTCGCCACAACTTATTTTAAAAATAAGAGAGAACGTTTGAAACGTTATTAAACAGACAAGTTGCTAAAAAAGTGAGGGTCGGCACTTTCTGTAAAATGTTGAACGAAGCCCTTATTATATATAAAAATATATTTTACAAAAATATAAAAATAAAATAATAAGAGATGTTGTTATATGCTTGCGTCTCACCGTTTAGACCTTGGTTCTGCGGTGCTAAGACCTCATATACTCGTCTAAAAATAAATGAAAAAAGAGCTCTTCGGGTCTGGAATATAAAAATTTATTATAAAAGAGTCATACGCCTGGAACGAAAGTGATACGCATACATTAGGCGAAAATGTTGGAGAAATACTATGCTAAACTGTCACAGTTGGATAGAGAATATGTTAATGTGTCACAGTTGCAAGGAAAGTAATACGCATAAATTAGATGATAGAATATTAGTCTAAAAAAAGTAAAAAACAAAAATTTTTATTTGGAAAATATTTTTAAAGTTAAAAAAAGTAAATTTCGATTTTAGGTCGAAAATGAAACTTTTTTCCCATTGAAATCCATGTATTTCACCGTTAGTCGCCGATCACTTTTTATTGAGATTTGGTTCCTTGTAAGCACAGCATTGTCACGGGTCGGCGTCTAAGACCGAATGGCCCATATGTGACGAGCGCCTTTGGCGTGAAATATATATTATTTCTAAATGAAATTGATGTTATATTTTCCATTTACTGAGCATTGACTCACTCGATTCCGAGCAAAAAGTTAAAAAAATATTTTAACGAAAAAGTGTCTATTGACAACTACCAAGACGACTTTTCAAAGTCTAATAATGGGTAGAACTTTAATGTTATTCGCCACAACTTATTTTAAAAATAAGAGAGAACGTTTGAAACGTTATTAAAGAGACAAGTTGCTAAAAAAGTGAGGGGCGGCACTTTCTGTAAAATGTTGAACGAAGCCCTTATTATATATAAAAATATATTTTACAAAAATATATAAATAAAATAATAAGAGATGTTGTTATATGCTTGCGTCTCACCGTTTAGACCTTGGTTCTGCGGTGCTAAGACCTCATATACTCGTCTAAAAATAAATGAAAAAAGAGCTCTTCGAGTCTGGAATATAAAAATTTATTATAAGACGAGTCATACGCCTGGAACGAAAGTGATACGCATACATTAGGCGAAAATGTTGGAGAAATACTATGCTAAACTGTCACAGTTGGATAGAGAATATGTTAAAGTGTCACAGTTGCAAGGAAAGTAATACGCATAAATTAGATGATAGAATATTAGTCTAAAAAAAGTAAAAAACAAAAATTTTTATTTGGAAAATATTTTTAAAGTTAAAAAAAGTAAATTTCGATTTTAGGTCGAAAATGAAACTTTTTTCCCATTGAAACCCATGTATTTCACCGTTAGTCGCCGAACACCTTTTATTGAAATTTGGATCCTTGTAAGCACAGAATTGTCACGGGTCGGCGTCTAAGACCGAATGGCCCATATGTGACGAGCGCCTTTGGCGTGAAATATATATTATTTCTAAATGAAATTGATGTTATATTTTCAATTTACTGAGCATTGACTCACTCGATTCCGAGCAAAAAGTTAAAAAAATAATTTAACGAAAAAGTGTCTACTGACAACTACCAAGACGACTTTTCAAAGTCTAATAATGGGTAGAACTTTAATGTTATTCGCCACAACTTATTTTAAAAATAAGAGAGAACGTTTGAAACGTTATGAAACAGACAAGTTGCTAAAAAAGTGAGGGTCGGCACTTTCTGTAAAATGTTGAACGAAGCCCTTATTATATATAAAAATATATTTTACAAAAATATAAAAATAAAATAATAAGAGATGTTGTTATATGCTTGCGTCTCACCGTTTAGACCTTGGTTCTGCGGTGCTAAGACCTCATATACTCGTCTAAAAATAAATGAAAAAAGAGCTCTTTGAGTCTGGAATATAAAAATTTATTATAAGACGAGTCATACGCCTGGAACGAAAGTGATACGCATACATTAGGCGAAAATGTTGGAGAAATACTATGCTAAACTGTCACAGTTGGATAAAGAATATGTTAAAGTGTCACAGTTGCAAGGAAAGTAATACGCATAAATTAGCTGATAGAATATTAGTCTAAAAAAAGTAAAAAACAAAAATTTTTATTTGGAAAATATTTTTAAAGTTAAATAAAGTAAATTTCGATTTTAGGTCGAAAATGAAACTTTTTTCCCATTGAAACCCATGTATTTCACCGTTAGTCGCCGAACACCTTTTATTGAAATTTGGATCCTTGTAAGCACAGAATTGTCACGGGTCGGCGTCTAAGACCGAATGGCCCATATGTGACGAACGCCTTTAGCGTGAAATATATATTATTTCTAAATGAAATTGATGTTATATTTTCAATTTACTGAGCATTGACTCACTCGATTCCAAGCAAAAAGTTAAAAAAATAATTTAACGAAAAAGTGTCTATTGACAACTACAAAGACGACTTTTCAAAGTCTAATAATGGGTAGAACTTTAATGTTATTCGCCACAACTTATTTTAAAAATAAGAGAGAACGTTTGAAACGTTATTAAACAGACAAGTTGCTAAAAAAGTGAGAGTCGGCACTTTCTGTAAAATGTTGAACGAAGCCCTTATTATATATAAAAATATATTTTACAAAAATATAAAAATAAAATAATAAGAGATGTTGTTATATGCTTGCGTCTCACCGTTTAGACCTTGGTTCTGCGGTGCTAAGACCTCATATACTCGTCTAAAAATAAATGAAAAAAGAGCTCTTTGAGTCTGGAATATAAAAATTTATTATAAGACGAGTCATACGCCTGGAACGAAAGTGATACGCATACATTAGGCGAAAATGTTGGAGAAATACTATGCTAAACTGTCACAGTTGGATAGAGAATATGTTAAAGTGTCACAGTTGCAAGGAAAGTAATACGCATAAATTAGATGATAGAATATTAGTCTAAAAAAAGTAAAAAACAAAAATTTTTATTTGGAAAATATTTTTAAAGTTAAAAAAAGTAAATTTCGATTTTAGGTCGAAAATGAAACTTTTTTCCCATTGAAACCCATGTATTTCACCGTTAGTCGCCGACCACCTTTTATTGAGATTTGGTACCTTGTAAGCACAGCATTGTCACGGGTCGGCGTCTAAGACCGAATGGCCCCAAATGTGACGAGCGCCTTTAGCGTGAAATATATATTATTTCTAAATGAAATTGATGTTATATTTTCAATTTACTGAGCATTGACTCACTCGATTCCAAGCAAAAAGTTAAAAAAATATTTTAACGAAAAAGTGTCTATTGACAACTACAAAGACGACTTTTCAAAGTCTAATAATGGGTAGAACTTTAATGTTATTCGCCACAACTTATTTTAAAAATAAGAGAGAACGTTTGAAACGTTATTAAACAGACAAGTTGCTAAAAAAGTGAGAGTCGGCACTTTCTGTAAAATGTTGAACGAAGCCCTTATTATATATAAAAATATATTTTACAAAAATATAAAAATAAAATAATAAGAGATGTTGTTATATGCTTGCGTCTCACCGTTTAGACCTTGGTTCTGCGGTGCTAAGACCTCATATACTCGTCTAAAAATAAATGAAAAAAGAGCTCTTTGAGTCTGGAATATAAAAATTTATTATAAGACGAGTCATACGCCTGGAACGAAAGTGATACGCATACATTAGGCGAAAATGTTGGAGAAATACTATGCTAAACTGTCACAGTTGGATAGAGAATATGTTAAAGTGTCACAGTTGCAAGGAAAGTAATACGCATAAATTAGATGATAGAATATTAGTCTAAAAAAAGTAAAAAACAAAAATTTTTATTTGGAAAATATTTTTAAAGTTAAAAAAAGTAAATTTCGATTTTAGGTCGAAAATGAAACTTTTTTCCCATTGAAATCCATGTATTTCACCGTTAGTCGCCGATCACTTTTTATTGAGATTTGGTTCCTTGTAAGCACAGCATTGTCACGGGTCGGCGTCTAAGACCGAATGGCCCATATGTGACGAGCGCCTTTGGCGTGAAATATATATTATTTCTAAATGAAATTGATGTTATATTTTCCATTTACTGAGCATTGACTCACTCGATTCCGAGCAAAAAGTTAAAAAAATATTTTAACGAAAAAGTGTCTATTGACAACTACCAAGACGACTTTTCAAAGTCTAATAATGGGTAGAACTTTAATGTTATTCGCCACAACTTATTTTAAAAATAAGAGAGAACGTTTGAAACGTTATTAAAGAGACAAGTTGCTAAAAAAGTGAGGGTCGGCACTTTCTGTAAAATGTTGAACGAAGCCCTTATTATATATAAAAATATATTTTACAAAAATATAAAAATAAAATAATAAGAGATGTTGTTATATGCTTGCGTCTCACCGTTTAGACCTTGGTTCTGCGGTGCTAAGACCTCATATACTCGTCTAAAAATAAATGAAAAAAGAGCTCTTCGAGTCTGGAATATAAAAATTTATTATAAAAGAGTCATACGCCTGGAACGAAAGTGATACGCATACATTAAACGAAAATGTTGGAGAAATACTATGCTAAACTGTCACAGTTGGATAGAGAATATGTTAAAGTGTCACAGTTGCAAGGAAAGTAATACGCATAAATTAGATGAGAGAATATTAGTCTAAAAAAAGTAAAAAACAAAAATTTTTATTTGGAAAATATTTTTAAAGTTAAAAAAAGTAAATTTCGATTTTACGTCCAAATTGAAACTTTTTTCCCATTGAAACCCATGTATTTCACCGTTAGTCGCCGATCACTTTTTATTGAGATTTGGTTCCTTGTTAGCACAGCATTGTCACGGGTCGGCGTCTAAGACCGAATGGCCCATATGTGACGAGCGCCTTTGGCGTGAAATATATATTATTTCTAAATGAAATTTATGTTATGTTTTCAATTTACTGAGCATTGACTCACTCGATTCCGAGCAAAAAGTTAAAAAAATAATTTAACGAAAAAGTGTCTACTGACAACTACCAAGACGACTTTTCAAAGTCTAATAATGGGTAGAACTTTAATGTTATTCGCCACAACTTATTTTAACAATAAGAGAGAACGTTTGAAACGTTATTAAACAGACAAGTTGCTAAAAAAGTGAGGGTCGGCACTTTCTGTAAAATGTTGAACGAAGCCCTTATTATATATAAAAATATATTTTACAAAAATATAAAAATAAAATAATAAGAGATGTTGTTATATGCTTGCGTCTCACCGTTTAGACCTTGGTTCTGCGGTGCTAAGACCTCATATACTCGTCTAAAAATAAATGAAAAAAGAGCTCTTCGAGTCTGGAATATAAAAATTTATTATAAGACGAGTCATACGCCTGGAACGAAAGTGATACGCATACATTAGGCGAAAATGTTGGAGAAATACTATGCTAAACTGTCACAGTTGGATAGAGAATATGTTAAAGTGTCACAGTTGCAAGGAAAGTAATACGCATAAATTAGATGATAGAATATTAGTCTAAAAAAAGTAAAAAACAAAAATTTTTATTTGGAAAATATTTTTAAAGTTAAAAAAAGTAAATTTCGATTTTAGGTCGAAAATGAAACTTTTTTCCCATTGAAACCCATGTATTTCACCGTTAGTCGCCGATCACTTTTTATTGAGATTTGGTTCTTTGTTAGCACAGCATTGTCACGGGTCGGCGTCTAAGACCGAATGGCCCATATGTGACGAGCGCCTTTGGCGTGAAATATATATTATTTCTAAATGAAATTGATGTTATATTTTCAATTTACTGAGCATTGACTCACTCGATTCCGAGCAAAAAGTTAAAAAAATAATTTAACGAAAAAGTGTCTACTGACAACTACCAAGACGACTTTTCAAAGTCTAATAATGGGTAGAACTTTAATGTTATTCGCCACAACTTATTTTAACAATAAGAGAGAACGTTTGAAACGTTATTAAACAGACAAGTTGCTAAAAAAGTGAGGGTCGGCACTTTCTGTAAAATGTTGAACGAAGCCCTTATTATATATAAAAATATATTTTACAAAAATATAAAAATAAAATAATAAGAGATGTTGTTATATGCTTGCGTCTCACCGTTTAGACCTTGGTTCTGCGGTGCTAAGACCTCATATACTCGTCTAAAAATAAATGAAAAAAGAGCTCTTTGAGTCTGGAATATAAAAATTTATTATAAGACGAGTCATACGCCTGGAACGAAAGTGATACGCATACATTAGGCGAAAATGTTGGAGAAATACTATGCTAAACTGTCACAGTTGGATAGAGAATATGTTAAAGTGTCACAGTTGCAAGGAAAGTAATACGCATAAATTAGCTGATAGAATATTAGTCTAAAAAAAGTAAAAAACAAAAATTTTTATTTGGAAAATATTTTTAAAGTTAAATAAAGTAAATTTCGATTTTAGGTCGAAAATGAAACTTTTTTCCCATTGAAACCCATGTATTTCACCGTTAGTCGCCGAACACCTTTTATTGAAATTTGGATCCTTGTAAGCACAGAATTGTCACGGGTCGGCGTCTAAGACCGAATGGCCCATATGTGACGAGCGCCTTTAGCGTGAAATATATATTATTTCTAAATGAAATTGATGTTATATATTCAATTTACTGAGCATTGACTCACTCGATTCCAAGCAAAAAGTTAAAAAAATAATTTAACGAAAAAGTGTCTATTGACAACTACAAAGACGACTTTTCAAAGTCTAATAATGGGTAGAACTTTAATGTTATTCGCCACAACTTATTTTAAAAATAAGAGAGAACGTTTGAAACGTTATTAAACAGACAAGTTGCTAAAAAAGTGAGGGTCGGCACTTTCTGTAAAATGTTGAACGAAGCCCTTATTATATATAAAAATATATTTTACAAAAATATAAAAATAAAATAATAAGAGATGTTGTTATATGCTTGCGTCTCACCGTTTAGACCTTGGTTCTGCGGTGCTAAGACCTCATATACTCGTCTAAAAATAAATGAAAAAAGAGCTCTTTGAGTCTGGAATATAAAAATTTATTATAAGACGAGTCATACGCCTGGAACGAAAGTGATACGCATACATTAGGCGAAAATGTTGGAGAAATACTATGCTAAACTGTCACAGTTGGATAGAGAATATGTTAAAGTGTCACAGTTGCAAGGAAAGTAATACGCATAAATTAGCTGATAGAATATTAGTCTAAAAAAAGTAAAAAACAAAAATTTTTATTTGGAAAATATTTTTAAAGTTAAATAAAGTAAATTTCGATTTTAGGTCGAAAATGAAACTTTTTTCCCATTGAAACCCATGTATTTCACCGTTAGTCGCCGAACACCTTTTATTGAAATTTGGATCCTTGTAAGCACAGAATTGTCACGGGTCGGCGTCTAAGACCGAATGGCCCATATGTGACGAACGCCTTTAGCGTGAAATATATATTATTTCTAAATGAAATTGATGTTATATTTTCAATTTACTGAGCATTGACTCACTCGATTCCAAGCAAAAAGTTAAAAAAATAATTTAACGAAAAAGTGTCTATTGACAACTACAAAGACGACTTTTCAAAGTCTAATAATGGGTAGAACTTTAATGTTATTCGCCACAACTTATTTTAAAAATAAGAGAGAACGTTTGAAACGTTATTAAACAGACAAGTTGCTAAAAAAGTGAGAGTCGGCACTTTCTGTAAAATGTTGAACGAAGCCCTTATTATATATAAAAATATATTTTACAAAAATATAAAAATAAAATAATAAGAGATGTTGTTATATGCTTGCGTCTCACCGTTTAGACCTTGGTTCTGCGGTGCTAAGACCTCATATACTCGTCTAAAAATAAATGAAAAAAGAGCTCTTTGAGTCTGGAATATAAAAATTTATTATAAGACGAGTCATACGCCTGGAACGAAAGTGATACGCATACATTAGGCGAAAATGTTGGAGAAATACTATGCTAAACTGTCACAGTTGGATAGAGAATATGTTAAAGTGTCACAGTTGCAAGGAAAGTAATACGCATAAATTAGATGATAGAATATTAGTCTAAAAAAAGTAAAAAACAAAAATTTTTATTTGGAAAATATTTTTAAAGTTAAAAAAAGTAAATTTCGATTTTAGGTCGAAAATGAAACTTTTTTCCCATTGAAACCCATGTATTTCACCGTTAGTCGCCGACCACCTTTTATTGAGATTTGGTACCTTGTAAGCACAGCATTGTCACGGGTCGGCGTCTAAGACCGAATGGCCCCAAATGTGACGAGCGCCTTTAGCGTGAAATATATATTATTTCTAAATGAAATTGATGTTATATTTTCAATTTACTGAGCATTGACTCACTCGATTCCAAGCAAAAAGTTAAAAAAATATTTTAACGAAAAAGTGTCTATTGACAACTACAAAGACGACTTTTCAAAGTCTAATAATGGGTAGAACTTTAATGTTATTCGCCACAACTTATTTTAAAAATAAGAGAGAACGTTTGAAACGTTATTAAACAGACAAGTTGCTAAAAAAGTGAGAGTCGGCACTTTCTGTAAAATGTTGAACGAAGCCCTTATTATATATAAAAATATATTTTACAAAAATATAAAAATAAAATAATAAGAGATGTTGTTATATGCTTGCGTCTCACCGTTTAGACCTTGGTTCTGCGGTGCTAAGACCTCATATACTCGTCTAAAAATAAATGAAAAAAGAGCTCTTTGAGTCTGGAATATAAAAATTTATTATAAGACGAGTCATACGCCTGGAACGAAAGTGATACGCATACATTAGGCGAAAATGTTGGAGAAATACTATGCTAAACTGTCACAGTTGGATAGAGAATATGTTAAAGTGTCACAGTTGCAAGGAAAGTAATACGCATAAATTAGATGATAGAATATTAGTCTAAAAAAAGTAAAAAACAAAAATTTTTATTTGGAAAATATTTTTAAAGTTAAAAAAAGTAAATTTCGATTTTAGGTCGAAAATGAAACTTTTTTCCCATTGAAATCCATGTATTTCACCGTTAGTCGCCGATCACTTTTTATTGAGATTTGGTTCCTTGTAAGCACAGCATTGTCACGGGTCGGCGTCTAAGACCGAATGGCCCATATGTGACGAGCGCCTTTGGCGTGAAATATATATTATTTCTAAATGAAATTGATGTTATATTTTCCATTTACTGAGCATTGACTCACTCGATTCCGAGCAAAAAGTTAAAAAAATATTTTAACGAAAAAGTGTCTATTGACAACTACCAAGACGACTTTTCAAAGTCTAATAATGGGTAGAACTTTAATGTTATTCGCCACAACTTATTTTAAAAATAAGAGAGAACGTTTGAAACGTTATTAAAGAGACAAGTTGCTAAAAAAGTGAGGGTCGGCACTTTCTGTAAAATGTTGAACGAAGCCCTTATTATATATAAAAATATATTTTACAAAAATATAAAAATAAAATAATAAGAGATGTTGTTATATGCTTGCGTCTCACCGTTTAGACCTTGGTTCTGCGGTGCTAAGACCTCATATACTCGTCTAAAAATAAATGAAAAAAGAGCTCTTCGAGTCTGGAATATAAAAATTTATTATAAAAGAGTCATACGCCTGGAACGAAAGTGATACGCATACATTAAACGAAAATGTTGGAGAAATACTATGCTAAACTGTCACAGTTGGATAGAGAATATGTTAAAGTGTCACAGTTGCAAGGAAAGTAATACGCATAAATTAGATGAGAGAATATTAGTCTAAAAAAAGTAAAAAACAAAAATTTTTATTTGGAAAATATTTTTAAAGTTAAAAAAAGTAAATTTCGATTTTACGTCCAAATTGAAACTTTTTTCCCATTGAAACCCATGTATTTCACCGTTAGTCGCCGATCACTTTTTATTGAGATTTGGTTCCTTGTTAGCACAGCATTGTCACGGGTCGGCGTCTAAGACCGAATGGCCCATATGTGACGAGCGCCTTTGGCGTGAAATATATATTATTTCTAAATGAAATTTATGTTATGTTTTCAATTTACTGAGCATTGACTCACTCGATTCCGAGCAAAAAGTTAAAAAAATATTTTAACGAAAAAGTGTCTATTGACAACTACCAAGACGACTTTTCAAAGTCTAATAATGGGTAGAACTTTAATGTTATTCGCCACAACTTATTTTAAAAATAAGAGAGAACGTTTGAAACGTTATTAAAGAGACAAGTTGCTAAAAAAGTGAGGGGCGGCACTTTCTGTAAAATGTTGAACGAAGCCCTTATTATATATAAAAATATATTTTACAAAAATATAAAAATAAAATAATAAGAGATGTTGTTATATGCTTGCGTCTCACCGTTTAGACCTTGGTTCTGCGGTGCTAAGACCTCATATACTCGTCTAAAAATAAATGAAAAAAGAGCTCTTCGAGTCTGGAATATAAAAATTTATTATAAGACGAGTCATACGCCTGGAACGAAAGTGATACGCATACATTAGGCGAAAATGTTGGAGAAATACTATGCTAAACTGTCACAGTTGGATAGAGAATATGTTAAAGTGTCACAGTTGCAAGGAAAGTAATACGCATAAATTAGATGATAGAATATTAGTCTAAAAAAAGTAAAAAACAAAAATTTTTATTTGGAAAATATTTTTAAAGTTAAAAAAAGTAAATTTCGATTTTAGGTCGAAAATGAAACTTTTTTCCCATTGAAACCCATGTATTTCACCGTTAGTCGCCGATCACTTTTTATTGAGATTTGGTTCTTTGTTAGCACAGCATTGTCACGGGTCGGCGTCTAAGACCGAATGGCCCATATGTGACGAGCGCCTTTGGCGTGAAATATATATTATTTCTAAATGAAATTGATGTTATATTTTCAATTTACTGAGCATTGACTCACTCGATTCCGAGCAAAAAGTTAAAAAAATAATTTAACGAAAAAGTGTCTACTGACAACTACCAAGACGACTTTTCAAAGTCTAATAATGGGTAGAACTTTAATGTTATTCGCCACAACTTATTTTAACAATAAGAGAGAACGTTTGAAACGTTATTAAACAGACAAGTTGCTAAAAAAGTGAGGGTCGGCACTTTCTGTAAAATGTTGAACGAAGCCCTTATTATATATAAAAATATATTTTACAAAAATATAAAAATAAAATAATAAGAGATGTTGTTATATGCTTGCGTCTCACCGTTTAGACCTTGGTTCTGCGGTGCTAAGACCTCATATACTCGTCTAAAAATAAATGAAAAAAGAGCTCTTTGAGTCTGGAATATAAAAATTTATTATAAGACGAGTCATACGCCTGGAACGAAAGTGATACGCATACATTAGGCGAAAATGTTGGAGAAATACTATGCTAAACTGTCACAGTTGGATAGAGAATATGTTAAAGTGTCACAGTTGCAAGGAAAGTAATACGCATAAATTAGCTGATAGAATATTAGTCTAAAAAAAGTAAAAAACAAAAATTTTTATTTGGAAAATATTTTTAAAGTTAAATAAAGTAAATTTCGATTTTAGGTCGAAAATGAAACTTTTTTCCCATTGAAACCCATGTATTTCACCGTTAGTCGCCGAACACCTTTTATTGAAATTTGGATCCTTGTAAGCACAGAATTGTCACGGGTCGGCGTCTAAGACCGAATGGCCCATATGTGACGAGCGCCTTTAGCGTGAAATATATATTATTTCTAAATGAAATTGATGTTATATATTCAATTTACTGAGCATTGACTCACTCGATTCCAAGCAAAAAGTTAAAAAAATAATTTAACGAAAAAGTGTCTATTGACAACTACAAAGACGACTTTTCAAAGTCTAATAATGGGTAGAACTTTAATGTTATTCGCCACAACTTATTTTAAAAATAAGAGAGAACGTTTGAAACGTTATTAAACAGACAAGTTGCTAAAAAAGTGAGAGTCGGCACTTTCTGTAAAATGTTGAACGAAGCCCTTATTATATATAAAAATATATTTTACAAAAATATAAAAATAAAATAATAAGAGATGTTGTTATATGCTTGCGTCTCACCGTTTAGACCTTGGTTCTGCGGTGCTAAGACCTCATATACTCGTCTAAAAATAAATGAAAAAAGAGCTCTTTGAGTCTGGAATATAAAAATTTATTATAAGACGAGTCATACGCCTGGAACGAAAGTGATACGCATACATTAGGCGAAAATGTTGGAGAAATACTATGCTAAACTGTCACAGTTGGATAGAGAATATGTTAAAGTGTCACAGTTGCAAGGAAAGTAATACGCATAAATTAGATGATAGAATATTAGTCTAAAAAAAGTAAAAAACAAAAATTTTTATTTGGAAAATATTTTTAAAGTTAAAAAAAGTAAATTTCGATTTTAGGTCGAAAATGAAACTTTTTTCCCATTGAAACCCATGTATTTCACCGTTAGTCGCCGAACACCTTTTATTGAAATTTGGATCCTTGTAAAAACAGAATTGTCACGGGTCGGCGTCTAAGACCGAATGGCCCCAAATGTGACGAGTGCCTTTAGCGTGAAATATATATTATTTCTAAATGAAATTAGTGTTATATTTTCCATTTACTGAGCATTGACTCACTCGATTCCGAGCAAAAAGTTAAAAAAATATTTTAACGAAAAAGTGTCTATTGACAACTACCAAGACGACTTTTCAAAGTCTAATAATGGGTAGAACTTTAATGTTATTCGCCACAACTTATTTTAAAAATAAAAGAGAACGTTTGAAACGTTATTAAACAGACAAGTTGCTAAAAAAGTGAGGGTCGGCACTTTCTGTAAAATGTTGAACGAAGCCCTTATTAAATATAAAAATATATTTTACAAAAATATAAAAATAAAATAATAAGAGATGTTGTTATATGCTTGCGTCTCACCGTTTAGACCTTGGTTCTGCGGTGCTAAGACCTCATATACTCGTCTAAAAATAAATGAAAAAAGAGCTCTTCGAGTCTGGAATATAAAAATTTATTATAAGACGAGTCATACGCCTGGAACGAAAGTGATACGCATACATTAGGCGAAAATGTTGGAGAAATACTATGCTAAACTGTCACAGTTGGATAGAGAATATGTTAAAGTGTCACAGTTGCAAGGAAAGTAATACGCATAAATTAGATGATAGAATATTAGTCTAAAAAAAGTAAAAAACAAAAATTTTTATTTGGAAAATATTTTAAAAGTTAAAAAAAGTAAATTTCGATTTTAGGTCGAAAATGAAACTTTTTTCCCATTGAAACCCATGTATTTCACCGTTAGTCGCCGAACACCTTTTATTGAAATTTGGATCCTTGTAAGCACAGAATTGTCACGGGTCGGCGTCTAAGACCGAATGGCCCATATGTGACGAGCGCCTTTAGCGTGAAATATATATTATTTCTAAATGAAATTGATGTTATATTTTCAATTTACTGAGCATTGACTCACTCGATTCCAAGCAAAAAGTTAAAAAAATATTTTAACGAAAAAGTGTCTATTGACAACTACAAAGACGACTTTTCAAAGTCTAATAATGGGTAGAACTTTAATGTTATTCGCCACAACTTATTTTAAAAATAAAAGAGAACGTTTGAAACGTTATTAAACAGACAAGTTGCTAAAAAAGTGAGGGTCGGCACTTTCTGTAAAATGTTGAACGAAGCCCTTATTAAATATAAAAATATATTTTACAAAAATATAAAAATAAAATAATAAGAGATGTTGTTATATGCTTGCGTCTCACCGTTTAGACCTTGGTTCTGCGGTGCTAAGACCTCATATACTCGTCTAAAAATAAATGAAAAAAGAGCTCTTCGAGTCTGGAATATAAAAATTTATTATAAGACGAGTCATACGCCTGGAACGAAAGTGATACGCATACATTAGGCAAAAATGTTGGAGAAATACTATGCTAAACTGTCACAGTTGGATAGAGAATATGTTAAAGTGTCACAGTTGCAAGGAAAGTAATACGCATAAATGAGATGAGAGAATATTAGTCTAAAAAAAGTAAAAAACAAAAATTTTTATTTGGAAAATATTTTTAAAGTTAAAAAAAGTAAATTTCGATTTTACGTCAAAAATGAAGCTTTTTTCCCATTGAAACCCATGTATTTCACCGTTAGTCGCCGATCACTTTTTATTGAGATTTGGTTCCTTGTTAGCACAGCATTGTCACGGGTCGGCGTCTAAGACCGAATGGCCCATATGTGACGAGCGCCTTTGGCGTGAAATATATATTATTTCTAAATGAAATTGATGTTATATTTTCAATTTACTGAGCATTGACTCACTCGATTCCGAGCAAAAAGTTAAAAAAATATTTTAACGAAAAAGTGTCTATTGACAACTACCAAGACGACTTTTCAAAGTCTAATAATGGGTAGAACTTTAATGTTATTCGCCACAACTTATTTTAAAAATAAGAGAGAACGTTTGAAACGTTATTAAACAGACAAGTTGCTAAAAAAGTGAGGGTCGGCACTTTCTGTAAAATGTTGAACGAAGCCCTTATTATATATAAAAATATATTTTACAAAAATATAAAAATAAAATAATAAGAGATGTTGTTATATGCTTGCGTCTCACCGTTTAGACCTTGGTTCTGCGGTGCTAAGACCTCATATACTCGTCTAAAAATAAATGAAAAAAGAGCTCTTCGGGTCTGGAATATAAAAATTTATTATAAAAGAGTCATACGCCTGGAACGAAAGTGATACGCATACATTAGGCGAAAATGTTGGAGAAATACTATGCTAAACTGTCACAGTTGGATAGAGAATATGTTAATGTGTCACAGTTGCAAGGAAAGTAATACGCATAAATTAGATGATAGAATATTAGTCTAAAAAAAGTAAAAAACAAAAATTTTTATTTGGAAAATATTTTTAAAGTTAAAAAAAGTAAATTTCGATTTTAGGTCGAAAATGAAACTTTTTTCCCATTGAAATCCATGTATTTCACCGTTAGTCGCCGATCACTTTTTATTGAGATTTGGTTCCTTGTAAGCACAGCATTGTCACGGGTCGGCGTCTAAGACCGAATGGCCCATATGTGACGAGCGCCTTTGGCGTGAAATATATATTATTTCTAAATGAAATTGATGTTATATTTTCCATTTACTGAGCATTGACTCACTCGATTCCGAGCAAAAAGTTAAAAAAATATTTTAACGAAAAAGTGTCTATTGACAACTACCAAGACGACTTTTCAAAGTCTAATAATGGGTAGAACTTTAATGTTATTCGCCACAACTTATTTTAAAAATAAGAGAGAACGTTTGAAACGTTATTAAAGAGACAAGTTGCTAAAAAAGTGAGGGGCGGCACTTTCTGTAAAATGTTGAACGAAGCCCTTATTATATATAAAAATATATTTTACAAAAATATATAAATAAAATAATAAGAGATGTTGTTATATGCTTGCGTCTCACCGTTTAGACCTTGGTTCTGCGGTGCTAAGACCTCATATACTCGTCTAAAAATAAATGAAAAAAGAGCTCTTCGAGTCTGGAATATAAAAATTTATTATAAGACGAGTCATACGCCTGGAACGAAAGTGATACGCATACATTAGGCGAAAATGTTGGAGAAATACTATGCTAAACTGTCACAGTTGGATAGAGAATATGTTAAAGTGTCACAGTTGCAAGGAAAGTAATACGCATAAATTAGATGATAGAATATTAGTCTAAAAAAAGTAAAAAACAAAAATTTTTATTTGGAAAATATTTTTAAAGTTAAAAAAAGTAAATTTCGATTTTAGGTCGAAAATGAAACTTTTTTCCCATTGAAACCCATGTATTTCACCGTTAGTCGCCGAACACCTTTTATTGAAATTTGGATCCTTGTAAGCACAGAATTGTCACGGGTCGGCGTCTAAGACCGAATGGCCCATATGTGACGAGCGCCTTTGGCGTGAAATATATATTATTTCTAAATGAAATTGATGTTATATTTTCAATTTACTGAGCATTGACTCACTCGATTCCGAGCAAAAAGTTAAAAAAATAATTTAACGAAAAAGTGTCTACTGACAACTACCAAGACGACTTTTCAAAGTCTAATAATGGGTAGAACTTTAATGTTATTCGCCACAACTTATTTTAAAAATAAGAGAGAACGTTTGAAACGTTATGAAACAGACAAGTTGCTAAAAAAGTGAGGGTCGGCACTTTCTGTAAAATGTTGAACGAAGCCCTTATTATATATAAAAATATATTTTACAAAAATATAAAAATAAAATAATAAGAGATGTTGTTATATGCTTGCGTCTCACCGTTTAGACCTTGGTTCTGCGGTGCTAAGACCTCATATACTCGTCTAAAAATAAATGAAAAAAGAGCTCTTTGAGTCTGGAATATAAAAATTTATTATAAGACGAGTCATACGCCTGGAACGAAAGTGATACGCATACATTAGGCGAAAATGTTGGAGAAATACTATGCTAAACTGTCACAGTTGGATAAAGAATATGTTAAAGTGTCACAGTTGCAAGGAAAGTAATACGCATAAATTAGCTGATAGAATATTAGTCTAAAAAAAGTAAAAAACAAAAATTTTTATTTGGAAAATATTTTTAAAGTTAAATAAAGTAAATTTCGATTTTAGGTCGAAAATGAAACTTTTTTCCCATTGAAACCCATGTATTTCACCGTTAGTCGCCGAACACCTTTTATTGAAATTTGGATCCTTGTAAGCACAGAATTGTCACGGGTCGGCGTCTAAGACCGAATGGCCCATATGTGACGAGCGCCTTTAGCGTGAAATATATATTATTTCTAAATGAAATTGATGTTATATTTTCAATTTACTGAGCATTGACTCACTCGATTCCAAGCAAAAAGTTAAAAAAATATTTTAACGAAAAAGTGTCTATTGACAACTACAAAGACGACTTTTCAAAGTCTAATAATGGGTAGAACTTTAATGTTATTCGCCACAACTTATTTTAAAAATAAGAGAGAACGTTTGAAACGTTATTAAACAGACAAGTTGCTAAAAAAGTGAGAGTCGGCACTTTCTGTAAAATGTTGAACGAAGCCCTTATTATATATAAAAATATATTTTACAAAAATATAAAAATAAAATAATAAGAGATGTTGTTATATGCTTGCGTCTCACCGTTTAGACCTTGGTTCTGCGGTGCTAAGACCTCATATACTCGTCTAAAAATAAATGAAAAAAGAGCTCTTTGAGTCTGGAATATAAAAATTTATTATAAGACGAGTCATACGCCTGGAACGAAAGTGATACGCATACATTAGGCGAAAATGTTGGAGAAATACTATGCTAAACTGTCACAGTTGGATAGAGAATATGTTAAAGTGTCACAGTTGCAAGGAAAGTAATACGCATAAATTAGATGATAGAATATTAGTCTAAAAAAAGTAAAAAACAAAAATTTTTATTTGGAAAATATTTTTAAAGTTAAAAAAAGTAAATTTCGATTTTAGGTCGAAAATGAAACTTTTTTCCCATTGAAATCCATGTATTTCACCGTTAGTCGCCGATCACTTTTTATTGAGATTTGGTTCCTTGTAAGCACAGCATTGTCACGGGTCGGCGTCTAAGACCGAATGGCCCATATGTGACGAGCGCCTTTGGCGTGAAATATATATTATTTCTAAATGAAATTGATGTTATATTTTCCATTTACTGAGCATTGACTCACTCGATTCCGAGCAAAAAGTTAAAAAAATATTTTAACGAAAAAGTGTCTATTGACAACTACCAAGACGACTTTTCAAAGTCTAATAATGGGTAGAACTTTAATGTTATTCGCCACAACTTATTTTAAAAATAAGAGAGAACGTTTGAAACGTTATTAAAGAGACAAGTTGCTAAAAAAGTGAGGGTCGGCACTTTCTGTAAAATGTTGAACGAAGCCCTTATTATATATAAAAATATATTTTACAAAAATATAAAAATAAAATAATAAGAGATGTTGTTATATGCTTGCGTCTCACCGTTTAGACCTTGGTTCTGCGGTGCTAAGACCTCATATACTCGTCTAAAAATAAATGAAAAAAGAGCTCTTCGAGTCTGGAATATAAAAATTTATTATAAAAGAGTCATACGCCTGGAACGAAAGTGATACGCATACATTAAACGAAAATGTTGGAGAAATACTATGCTAAACTGTCACAGTTGGATAGAGAATATGTTAAAGTGTCACAGTTGCAAGGAAAGTAATACGCATAAATTAGATGAGAGAATATTAGTCTAAAAAAAGTAAAAAACAAAAATTTTTATTTGGAAAATATTTTTAAAGTTAAAAAAAGTAAATTTCGATTTTACGTCCAAATTGAAACTTTTTTCCCATTGAAACCCATGTATTTCACCGTTAGTCGCCGATCACTTTTTATTGAGATTTGGTTCCTTGTTAGCACAGCATTGTCACGGGTCGGCGTCTAAGACCGAATGGCCCATATGTGACGAGCGCCTTTGGCGTGAAATATATATTATTTCTAAATGAAATTTATGTTATGTTTTCAATTTACTGAGCATTGACTCACTCGATTCCGAGCAAAAAGTTAAAAAAATAATTTAACGAAAAAGTGTCTACTGACAACTACCAAGACGACTTTTCAAAGTCTAATAATGGGTAGAACTTTAATGTTATTCGCCACAACTTATTTTAACAATAAGAGAGAACGTTTGAAACGTTATTAAACAGACAAGTTGCTAAAAAAGTGAGGGTCGGCACTTTCTGTAAAATGTTGAACGAAGCCCTTATTATATATAAAAATATATTTTACAAAAATATAAAAATAAAATAATAAGAGATGTTGTTATATGCTTGCGTCTCACCGTTTAGACCTTGGTTCTGCGGTGCTAAGACCTCATATACTCGTCTAAAAATAAATGAAAAAAGAGCTCTTCGAGTCTGGAATATAAAAATTTATTATAAGACGAGTCATACGCCTGGAACGAAAGTGATACGCATACATTAGGCGAAAATGTTGGAGAAATACTATGCTAAACTGTCACAGTTGGATAGAGAATATGTTAAAGTGTCACAGTTGCAAGGAAAGTAATACGCATAAATTAGATGATAGAATATTAGTCTAAAAAAAGTAAAAAACAAAAATTTTTATTTGGAAAAAATTTTTAAAGTTAAAAAAAGTAAATTTCGATTTTAGGTCGAAAATGAAACTTTTTTCCCATTGAAACCCATGTATTTCACCGTTAGTCGCCGATCACTTTTTATTGAGATTTGGTTCTTTGTTAGCACAGCATTGTCACGGGTCGGCGTCTAAGACCGAATGGCCCATATGTGACGAGCGCCTTTGGCGTGAAATATATATTATTTCTAAATGAAATTGATGTTATATTTTCAATTTACTGAGCATTGACTCACTCGATTCCGAGCAAAAAGTTAAAAAAATAATTTAACGAAAAAGTGTCTACTGACAACTACCAAGACGACTTTTCAAAGTCTAATAATGGGTAGAACTTTAATGTTATTCGCCACAACTTATTTTAACAATAAGAGAGAACGTTTGAAACGTTATTAAACAGACAAGTTGCTAAAAAAGTGAGGGTCGGCACTTTCTGTAAAATGTTGAACGAAGCCCTTATTATATATAAAAATATATTTTACAAAAATATAAAAATAAAATAATAAGAGATGTTGTTATATGCTTGCGTCTCACCGTTTAGACCTTGGTTCTGCGGTGCTAAGACCTCATATACTCGTCTAAAAATAAATGAAAAAAGAGCTCTTTGAGTCTGGAATATAAAAATTTATTATAAGACGAGTCATACGCCTGGAACGAAAGTGATACGCATACATTAGGCGAAAATGTTGGAGAAATACTATGCTAAACTGTCACAGTTGGATAGAGAATATGTTAAAGTGTCACAGTTGCAAGGAAAGTAATACGCATAAATTAGCTGATAGAATATTAGTCTAAAAAAAGTAAAAAACAAAAATTTTTATTTGGAAAATATTTTTAAAGTTAAATAAAGTAAATTTCGATTTTAGGTCGAAAATGAAACTTTTTTCCCATTGAAACCCATGTATTTCACCGTTAGTCGCCGAACACCTTTTATTGAAATTTGGATCCTTGTAAGCACAGAATTGTCACGGGTCGGCGTCTAAGACCGAATGGCCCATATGTGACGAGCGCCTTTAGCGTGAAATATATATTATTTCTAAATGAAATTGATGTTATATATTCAATTTACTGAGCATTGACTCACTCGATTCCAAGCAAAAAGTTAAAAAAATAATTTAACGAAAAAGTGTCTATTGACAACTACAAAGACGACTTTTCAAAGTCTAATAATGGGTAGAACTTTAATGTTATTCGCCACAACTTATTTTAAAAATAAGAGAGAACGTTTGAAACGTTATTAAACAGACAAGTTGCTAAAAAAGTGAGGGTCGGCACTTTCTGTAAAATGTTGAACGAAGCCCTTATTATATATAAAAATATATTTTACAAAAATATAAAAATAAAATAATAAGAGATGTTGTTATATGCTTGCGTCTCACCGTTTAGACCTTGGTTCTGCGGTGCTAAGACCTCATATACTCGTCTAAAAATAAATGAAAAAAGAGCTCTTTGAGTCTGGAATATAAAAATTTATTATAAGACGAGTCATACGCCTGGAACGAAAGTGATACGCATACATTAGGCGAAAATGTTGGAGAAATACTATGCTAAACTGTCACAGTTGGATAGAGAATATGTTAAAGTGTCACAGTTGCAAGGAAAGTAATACGCATAAATTAGCTGATAGAATATTAGTCTAAAAAAAGTAAAAAACAAAAATTTTTATTTGGAAAATATTTTTAAAGTTAAATAAAGTAAATTTCGATTTTAGGTCGAAAATGAAACTTTTTTCCCATTGAAACCCATGTATTTCACCGTTAGTCGCCGAACACCTTTTATTGAAATTTGGATCCTTGTAAGCACAGAATTGTCACGGGTCGGCGTCTAAGACCGAATGGCCCATATGTGACGAACGCCTTTAGCGTGAAATATATATTATTTCTAAATGAAATTGATGTTATATTTTCAATTTACTGAGCATTGACTCACTCGATTCCAAGCAAAAAGTTAAAAAAATAATTTAACGAAAAAGTGTCTATTGACAACTACAAAGACGACTTTTCAAAGTCTAATAATGGGTAGAACTTTAATGTTATTCGCCACAACTTATTTTAAAAATAAGAGAGAACGTTTGAAACGTTATTAAACAGACAAGTTGCTAAAAAAGTGAGAGTCGGCACTTTCTGTAAAATGTTGAACGAAGCCCTTATTATATATAAAAATATATTTTACAAAAATATAAAAATAAAATAATAAGAGATGTTGTTATATGCTTGCGTCTCACCGTTTAGACCTTGGTTCTGCGGTGCTAAGACCTCATATACTCGTCTAAAAATAAATGAAAAAAGAGCTCTTTGAGTCTGGAATATAAAAATTTATTATAAGACGAGTCATACGCCTGGAACGAAAGTGATACGCATACATTAGGCGAAAATGTTGGAGAAATACTATGCTAAACTGTCACAGTTGGATAGAGAATATGTTAAAGTGTCACAGTTGCAAGGAAAGTAATACGCATAAATTAGATGATAGAATATTAGTCTAAAAAAAGTAAAAAACAAAAATTTTTATTTGGAAAATATTTTTAAAGTTAAAAAAAGTAAATTTCGATTTTAGGTCGAAAATGAAACTTTTTTCCCATTGAAACCCATGTATTTCACCGTTAGTCGCCGACCACCTTTTATTGAGATTTGGTACCTTGTAAGCACAGCATTGTCACGGGTCGGCGTCTAAGACCGAATGGCCCCAAATGTGACGAGCGCCTTTAGCGTGAAATATATATTATTTCTAAATGAAATTGATGTTATATATTCAATTTACTGAGCATTGACTCACTCGATTCCAAGCAAAAAGTTAAAAAAATATTTTAACGAAAAAGTGTCTATTGACAACTACAAAGACGACTTTTCAAAGTCTAATAATGGGTAGAACTTTAATGTTATTCGCCACAACTTATTTTAAAAATAAGAGAGAACGTTTGAAACGTTATTAAACAGACAAGTTGCTAAAAAAGTGAGAGTCGGCACTTTCTGTAAAATGTTGAACGAAGCCCTTATTATATATAAAAATATATTTTACAAAAATATAAAAATAAAATAATAAGAGATGTTGTTATATGCTTGCGTCTCACCGTTTAGACCTTGGTTCTGCGGTGCTAAGACCTCATATACTCGTCTAAAAATAAATGAAAAAAGAGCTCTTTGAGTCTGGAATATAAAAATTTATTATAAGACGAGTCATACGCCTGGAACGAAAGTGATACGCATACATTAGGCGAAAATGTTGGAGAAATACTATGCTAAACTGTCACAGTTGGATAGAGAATATGTTAAAGTGTCACAGTTGCAAGGAAAGTAATACGCATAAATTAGATGATAGAATATTAGTCTAAAAAAAGTAAAAAACAAAAATTTTTATTTGGAAAATATTTTTAAAGTTAAAAAAAGTAAATTTCGATTTTAGGTCGAAAATGAAACTTTTTTCCCATTGAAATCCATGTATTTCACCGTTAGTCGCCGATCACTTTTTATTGAGATTTGGTTCCTTGTAAGCACAGCATTGTCACGGGTCGGCGTCTAAGACCGAATGGCCCATATGTGACGAGCGCCTTTGGCGTGAAATATATATTATTTCTAAATGAAATTGATGTTATATTTTCCATTTACTGAGCATTGACTCACTCGATTCCGAGCAAAAAGTTAAAAAAATATTTTAACGAAAAAGTGTCTATTGACAACTACCAAGACGACTTTTCAAAGTCTAATAATGGGTAGAACTTTAATGTTATTCGCCACAACTTATTTTAAAAATAAGAGAGAACGTTTGAAACGTTATTAAAGAGACAAGTTGCTAAAAAAGTGAGGGTCGGCACTTTCTGTAAAATGTTGAACGAAGCCCTTATTATATATAAAAATATATTTTACAAAAATATAAAAATAAAATAATAAGAGATGTTGTTATATGCTTGCGTCTCACCGTTTAGACCTTGGTTCTGCGGTGCTAAGACCTCATATACTCGTCTAAAAATAAATGAAAAAAGAGCTCTTCGAGTCTGGAATATAAAAATTTATTATAAAAGAGTCATACGCCTGGAACGAAAGTGATACGCATACATTAAACGAAAATGTTGGAGAAATACTATGCTAAACTGTCACAGTTGGATAGAGAATATGTTAAAGTGTCACAGTTGCAAGGAAAGTAATACGCATAAATTAGATGAGAGAATATTAGTCTAAAAAAAGTAAAAAACAAAAATTTTTATTTGGAAAATATTTTTAAAGTTAAAAAAAGTAAATTTCGATTTTACGTCCAAATTGAAACTTTTTTCCCATTGAAACCCATGTATTTCACCGTTAGTCGCCGATCACTTTTTATTGAGATTTGGTTCCTTGTTAGCACAGCATTGTCACGGGTCGGCGTCTAAGACCGAATGGCCCATATGTGACGAGCGCCTTTGGCGTGAAATATATATTATTTCTAAATGAAATTTATGTTATGTTTTCAATTTACTGAGCATTGACTCACTCGATTCCGAGCAAAAAGTTAAAAAAATATTTTAACGAAAAAGTGTCTATTGACAACTACCAAGACGACTTTTCAAAGTCTAATAATGGGTAGAACTTTAATGTTATTCGCCACAACTTATTTTAAAAATAAGAGAGAACGTTTGAAACGTTATTAAAGAGACAAGTTGCTAAAAAAGTGAGGGGCGGCACTTTCTGTAAAATGTTGAACGAAGCCCTTATTATATATAAAAATATATTTTACAAAAATATAAAAATAAAATAATAAGAGATGTTGTTATATGCTTGCGTCTCACCGTTTAGACCTTGGTTCTGCGGTGCTAAGACCTCATATACTCGTCTAAAAATAAATGAAAAAAGAGCTCTTCGAGTCTGGAATATAAAAATTTATTATAAGACGAGTCATACGCCTGGAACGAAAGTGATACGCATACATTAGGCGAAAATGTTGGAGAAATACTATGCTAAACTGTCACAGTTGGATAGAGAATATGTTAAAGTGTCACAGTTGCAAGGAAAGTAATACGCATAAATTAGATGATAGAATATTAGTCTAAAAAAAGTAAAAAACAAAAATTTTTATTTGGAAAATATTTTTAAAGTTAAAAAAAGTAAATTTCGATTTTAGGTCGAAAATGAAACTTTTTTCCCATTGAAACCCATGTATTTCACCGTTAGTCGCCGATCACTTTTTATTGAGATTTGGTTCTTTGTTAGCACAGCATTGTCACGGGTCGGCGTCTAAGACCGAATGGCCCATATGTGACGAGCGCCTTTGGCGTGAAATATATATTATTTCTAAATGAAATTGATGTTATATTTTCAATTTACTGAGCATTGACTCACTCGATTCCGAGCAAAAAGTTAAAAAAATAATTTAACGAAAAAGTGTCTACTGACAACTACCAAGACGACTTTTCAAAGTCTAATAATGGGTAGAACTTTAATGTTATTCGCCACAACTTATTTTAACAATAAGAGAGAACGTTTGAAACGTTATTAAACAGACAAGTTGCTAAAAAAGTGAGGGTCGGCACTTTCTGTAAAATGTTGAACGAAGCCCTTATTATATATAAAAATATATTTTACAAAAATATAAAAATAAAATAATAAGAGATGTTGTTATATGCTTGCGTCTCACCGTTTAGACCTTGGTTCTGCGGTGCTAAGACCTCATATACTCGTCTAAAAATAAATGAAAAAAGAGCTCTTTGAGTCTGGAATATAAAAATTTATTATAAGACGAGTCATACGCCTGGAACGAAAGTGATACGCATACATTAGGCGAAAATGTTGGAGAAATACTATGCTAAACTGTCACAGTTGGATAGAGAATATGTTAAAGTGTCACAGTTGCAAGGAAAGTAATACGCATAAATTAGCTGATAGAATATTAGTCTAAAAAAAGTAAAAAACAAAAATTTTTATTTGGAAAATATTTTTAAAGTTAAATAAAGTAAATTTCGATTTTAGGTCGAAAATGAAACTTTTTTCCCATTGAAACCCATGTATTTCACCGTTAGTCGCCGAACACCTTTTATTGAAATTTGGATCCTTGTAAGCACAGAATTGTCACGGGTCGGCGTCTAAGACCGAATGGCCCATATGTGACGAGCGCCTTTAGCGTGAAATATATATTATTTCTAAATGAAATTGATGTTATATATTCAATTTACTGAGCATTGACTCACTCGATTCCAAGCAAAAAGTTAAAAAAATAATTTAACGAAAAAGTGTCTATTGACAACTACAAAGACGACTTTTCAAAGTCTAATAATGGGTAGAACTTTAATGTTATTCGCCACAACTTATTTTAAAAATAAGAGAGAACGTTTGAAACGTTATTAAACAGACAAGTTGCTAAAAAAGTGAGAGTCGGCACTTTCTGTAAAATGTTGAACGAAGCCCTTATTATATATAAAAATATATTTTACAAAAATATAAAAATAAAATAATAAGAGATGTTGTTATATGCTTGCGTCTCACCGTTTAGACCTTGGTTCTGCGGTGCTAAGACCTCATATACTCGTCTAAAAATAAATGAAAAAAGAGCTCTTTGAGTCTGGAATATAAAAATTTATTATAAGACGAGTCATACGCCTGGAACGAAAGTGATACGCATACATTAGGCGAAAATGTTGGAGAAATACTATGCTAAACTGTCACAGTTGGATAGAGAATATGTTAAAGTGTCACAGTTGCAAGGAAAGTAATACGCATAAATTAGATGATAGAATATTAGTCTAAAAAAAGTAAAAAACAAAAATTTTTATTTGGAAAATATTTTTAAAGTTAAAAAAAGTAAATTTCGATTTTAGGTCGAAAATGAAACTTTTTTCCCATTGAAACCCATGTATTTCACCGTTAGTCGCCGAACACCTTTTATTGAAATTTGGATCCTTGTAAAAACAGAATTGTCACGGGTCGGCGTCTAAGACCGAATGGCCCCAAATGTGACGAGTGCCTTTAGCGTGAAATATATATTATTTCTAAATGAAATTAGTGTTATATTTTCCATTTACTGAGCATTGACTCACTCGATTCCGAGCAAAAAGTTAAAAAAATATTTTAACGAAAAAGTGTCTATTGACAACTACCAAGACGACTTTTCAAAGTCTAATAATGGGTAGAACTTTAATGTTATTCGCCACAACTTATTTTAAAAATAAAAGAGAACGTTTGAAACGTTATTAAACAGACAAGTTGCTAAAAAAGTGAGGGTCGGCACTTTCTGTAAAATGTTGAACGAAGCCCTTATTAAATATAAAAATATATTTTACAAAAATATAAAAATAAAATAATAAGAGATGTTGTTATATGCTTGCGTCTCACCGTTTAGACCTTGGTTCTGCGGTGCTAAGACCTCATATACTCGTCTAAAAATAAATGAAAAAAGAGCTCTTCGAGTCTGGAATATAAAAATTTATTATAAGACGAGTCATACGCCTGGAACGAAAGTGATACGCATACATTAGGCGAAAATGTTGGAGAAATACTATGCTAAACTGTCACAGTTGGATAGAGAATATGTTAAAGTGTCACAGTTGCAAGGAAAGTAATACGCATAAATTAGATGATAGAATATTAGTCTAAAAAAGTAAAAAACAAAAATTTTTATTTGGAAAATATTTTAAAAGTTAAAAAAGTAAATTTCGATTTTAGGGGTCGAAAATGAAACTTTTTTCCCATTGAAACCCATGTATTTCACCGTTAGTCGCCGAACACCTTTTATTGAAATTTGGATCCTTGTAAGCACAGAATTGTCACGGGTCGGCGTCTAAGACCGAATGGCCCATATGTGACGAGCGCCTTTAGCGTGAAATATATATTATTTCTAAATGAAATTGATGTTATATTTTCAATTTACTGAGCATTGACTCACTCGATTCCAAGCAAAAAGTTAAAAAAATATTTTAACGAAAAAGTGTCTATTGACAACTACAAAGACGACTTTTCAAAGTCTAATAATGGGTAGAACTTTAATGTTATTCGCCACAACTTATTTTAAAAATAAAAGAGAACGTTTGAAACGTTATTAAACAGACAAGTTGCTAAAAAAGTGAGGGTCGGCACTTTCTGTAAAATGTTGAACGAAGCCCTTATTAAATATAAAAATATATTTTACAAAAATATAAAAATAAAATAATAAGAGATGTTGTTATATGCTTGCGTCTCACCGTTTAGACCTTGGTTCTGCGGTGCTAAGACCTCATATACTCGTCTAAAAATAAATGAAAAAAGAGCTCTTCGAGTCTGGAATATAAAAATTTATTATAAGACGAGTCATACGCCTGGAACGAAAGTGATACGCATACATTAGGCAAAAATGTTGGAGAAATACTATGCTAAACTGTCACAGTTGGATAGAGAATATGTTAAAGTGTCACAGTTGCAAGGAAAGTAATACGCATAAATGAGATGAGAGAATATTAGTCTAAAAAAAGTAAAAAACAAAAATTTTTATTTGGAAAATATTTTTAAAGTTAAAAAAAGTAAATTTCGATTTTACGTCAAAAATGAAGCTTTTTTCCCATTGAAACCCATGTATTTCACCGTTAGTCGCCGATCACTTTTTATTGAGATTTGGTTCCTTGTTAGCACAGCATTGTCACGGGTCGGCGTCTAAGACCGAATGGCCCATATGTGACGAGCGCCTTTGGCGTGAAATATATATTATTTCTAAATGAAATTGATGTTATATTTTCAATTTACTGAGCATTGACTCACTCGATTCCGAGCAAAAAGTTAAAAAAATATTTTAACGAAAAAGTGTCTATTGACAACTACCAAGACGACTTTTCAAAGTCTAATAATGGGTAGAACTTTAATGTTATTCGCCACAACTTATTTTAAAAATAAGAGAGAACGTTTGAAACGTTATTAAACAGACAAGTTGCTAAAAAAGTGAGGGTCGGCACTTTCTGTAAAATGTTGAACGAAGCCCTTATTATATATAAAAATATATTTTACAAAAATATAAAAATAAAATAATAAGAGATGTTGTTATATGCTTGCGTCTCACCGTTTAGACCTTGGTTCTGCGGTGCTAAGACCTCATATACTCGTCTAAAAATAAATGAAAAAAGAGCTCTTCGGGTCTGGAATATAAAAATTTATTATAAAAGAGTCATACGCCTGGAACGAAAGTGATACGCATACATTAGGCGAAAATGTTGGAGAAATACTATGCTAAACTGTCACAGTTGGATAGAGAATATGTTAATGTGTCACAGTTGCAAGGAAAGTAATACGCATAAATTAGATGATAGAATATTAGTCTAAAAAAAGTAAAAAACAAAAATTTTTATTTGGAAAATATTTTTAAAGTTAAAAAAAGTAAATTTCGATTTTAGGTCGAAAATGAAACTTTTTTCCCATTGAAATCCATGTATTTCACCGTTAGTCGCCGATCACTTTTTATTGAGATTTGGTTCCTTGTAAGCACAGCATTGTCACGGGTCGGCGTCTAAGACCGAATGGCCCATATGTGACGAGCGCCTTTGGCGTGAAATATATATTATTTCTAAATGAAATTGATGTTATATTTTCCATTTACTGAGCATTGACTCACTCGATTCCGAGCAAAAAGTTAAAAAAATATTTTAACGAAAAAGTGTCTATTGACAACTACCAAGACGACTTTTCAAAGTCTAATAATGGGTAGAACTTTAATGTTATTCGCCACAACTTATTTTAAAAATAAGAGAGAACGTTTGAAACGTTATTAAAGAGACAAGTTGCTTAAAAAGTGAGGGGCGGCACTTTCTGTAAAATGTTGAACGAAGCCCTTATTATATATAAAAATATATTTTACAAAAATATATAAATAAAATAATAAGAGATGTTGTTATATGCTTGCGTCTCACCGTTTAGACCTTGGTTCTGCGGTGCTAAGACCTCATATACTCGTCTAAAAATAAATGAAAAAAGAGCTCTTCGAGTCTGGAATATAAAAATTTATTATAAGACGAGTCATACGCCTGGAACGAAAGTGATACGCATACATTAGGCGAAAATGTTGGAGAAATACTATGCTAAACTGTCACAGTTGGATAGAGAATATGTTAAAGTGTCACAGTTGCAAGGAAAGTAATACGCATAAATTAGATGATAGAATATTAGTCTAAAAAAAGTAAAAAACAAAAATTTTTATTTGGAAAATATTTTTAAAGTTAAAAAAAGTAAATTTCGATTTTAGGTCGAAAATGAAACTTTTTTCCCATTGAAACCCATGTATTTCACCGTTAGTCGCCGAACACCTTTTATTGAAATTTGGATCCTTGTAAGCACAGAATTGTCACGGGTCGGCGTCTAAGACCGAATGGCCCATATGTGACGAGCGCCTTTGGCGTGAAATATATATTATTTCTAAATGAAATTGATGTTATATTTTCAATTTACTGAGCATTGACTCACTCGATTCCGAGCAAAAAGTTAAAAAAATAATTTAACGAAAAAGTGTCTACTGACAACTACCAAGACGACTTTTCAAAGTCTAATAATGGGTAGAACTTTAATGTTATTCGCCACAACTTATTTTAAAAATAAGAGAGAACGTTTGAAACGTTATGAAACAGACAAGTTGCTAAAAAAGTGAGGGTCGGCACTTTCTGTAAAATGTTGAACGAAGCCCTTATTATATATAAAAATATATTTTACAAAAATATAAAAATAAAATAATAAGAGATGTTGTTATATGCTTGCGTCTCACCGTTTAGACCTTGGTTCTGCGGTGCTAAGACCTCATATACTCGTCTAAAAATAAATGAAAAAAGAGCTCTTTGAGTCTGGAATATAAAAATTTATTATAAGACGAGTCATACGCCTGGAACGAAAGTGATACGCATACATTAGGCGAAAATGTTGGAGAAATACTATGCTAAACTGTCACAGTTGGATAAAGAATATGTTAAAGTGTCACAGTTGCAAGGAAAGTAATACGCATAAATTAGCTGATAGAATATTAGTCTAAAAAAAGTAAAAAACAAAAATTTTTATTTGGAAAATATTTTTAAAGTTAAATAAAGTAAATTTCGATTTTAGGTCGAAAATGAAACTTTTTTCCCATTGAAACCCATGTATTTCACCGTTAGTCGCCGAACACCTTTTATTGAAATTTGGATCCTTGTAAGCACAGAATTGTCACGGGTCGGCGTCTAAGACCGAATGGCCCATATGTGACGAACGCCTTTAGCGTGAAATATATATTATTTCTAAATGAAATTGATGTTATATTTTCAATTTACTGAGCATTGACTCACTCGATTCCAAGCAAAAAGTTAAAAAAATAATTTAACGAAAAAGTGTCTATTGACAACTACAAAGACGACTTTTCAAAGTCTAATAATGGGTAGAACTTTAATGTTATTCGCCACAACTTATTTTAAAAATAAGAGAGAACGTTTGAAACGTTATTAAACAGACAAGTTGCTAAAAAAGTGAGAGTCGGCACTTTCTGTAAAATGTTGAACGAAGCCCTTATTATATATAAAAATATATTTTACAAAAATATAAAAATAAAATAATAAGAGATGTTGTTATATGCTTGCGTCTCACCGTTTAGACCTTGGTTCTGCGGTGCTAAGACCTCATATACTCGTCTAAAAATAAATGAAAAAAGAGCTCTTTGAGTCTGGAATATAAAAATTTATTATAAGACGAGTCATACGCCTGGAACGAAAGTGATACGCATACATTAGGCGAAAATGTTGGAGAAATACTATGCTAAACTGTCACAGTTGGATAGAGAATATGTTAAAGTGTCACAGTTGCAAGGAAAGTAATACGCATAAATTAGATGATAGAATATTAGTCTAAAAAAAGTAAAAAACAAAAATTTTTATTTGGAAAATATTTTTAAAGTTAAAAAAAGTAAATTTCGATTTTAGGTCGAAAATGAAACTTTTTTCCCATTGAAACCCATGTATTTCACCGTTAGTCGCCGACCACCTTTTATTGAGATTTGGTACCTTGTAAGCACAGCATTGTCACGGGTCGGCGTCTAAGACCGAATGGCCCCAAATGTGACGAGCGCCTTTAGCGTGAAATATATATTATTTCTAAATGAAATTGATGTTATATTTTCAATTTACTGAGCATTGACTCACTCGATTCCAAGCAAAAAGTTAAAAAAATATTTTAACGAAAAAGTGTCTATTGACAACTACAAAGACGACTTTTCAAAGTCTAATAATGGGTAGAACTTTAATGTTATTCGCCACAACTTATTTTAAAAATAAGAGAGAACGTTTGAAACGTTATTAAACAGACAAGTTGCTAAAAAAGTGAGAGTCGGCACTTTCTGTAAAATGTTGAACGAAGCCCTTATTATATATAAAAATATATTTTACAAAAATATAAAAATAAAATAATAAGAGATGTTGTTATATGCTTGCGTCTCACCGTTTAGACCTTGGTTCTGCGGTGCTAAGACCTCATATACTCGTCTAAAAATAAATGAAAAAAGAGCTCTTTGAGTCTGGAATATAAAAATTTATTATAAGACGAGTCATACGCCTGGAACGAAAGTGATACGCATACATTAGGCGAAAATGTTGGAGAAATACTATGCTAAACTGTCACAGTTGGATAGAGAATATGTTAAAGTGTCACAGTTGCAAGGAAAGTAATACGCATAAATTAGATGATAGAATATTAGTCTAAAAAAAGTAAAAAACAAAAATTTTTATTTGGAAAATATTTTTAAAGTTAAAAAAAGTAAATTTCGATTTTAGGTCGAAAATGAAACTTTTTTCCCATTGAAACCCATGTATTTCACCGTTAGTCGCCGAACACCTTTTATTGAAATTTGGATCCTTGTAAGCACAGAATTGTCACGGGTCGGCGTCTAAGACCGAATGGCCCATATGTGACGAGCGCCTTTGGCGTGAAATATATATTATTTCTAAATGAAATTGATGTTATATTTTCAATTTACTGAGCATTGACTCACTCGATTCCGAGCAAAAAGTTAAAAAAATAATTTAACGAAAAAGTGTCTACTGACAACTACCAAGACGACTTTTCAAAGTCTAATAATGGGTAGAACTTTAATGTTATTCGCCACAACTTATTTTAAAAATAAGAGAGAACGTTTGAAACGTTATGAAACAGACAAGTTGCTAAAAAAGTGAGGGTCGGCACTTTCTGTAAAATGTTGAACGAAGCCCTTATTATATATAAAAATATATTTTACAAAAATATAAAAATAAAATAATAAGAGATGTTGTTATATGCTTGCGTCTCACCGTTTAGACCTTGGTTCTGCGGTGCTAAGACCTCATATACTCGTCTAAAAATAAATGAAAAAAGAGCTCTTTGAGTCTGGAATATAAAAATTTATTATAAGACGAGTCATACGCCTGGAACGAAAGTGATACGCATACATTAGGCGAAAATGTTGGAGAAATACTATGCTAAACTGTCACAGTTGGATAAAGAATATGTTAAAGTGTCACAGTTGCAAGGAAAGTAATACGCATAAATTAGCTGATAGAATATTAGTCTAAAAAAAGTAAAAAACAAAAATTTTTATTTGGAAAATATTTTTAAAGTTAAATAAAGTAAATTTCGATTTTAGGTCGAAAATGAAACTTTTTTCCCATTGAAACCCATGTATTTCACCGTTAGTCGCCGAACACCTTTTATTGAAATTTGGATCCTTGTAAGCACAGAATTGTCACGGGTCGGCGTCTAAGACCGAATGGCCCATATGTGACGAACGCCTTTAGCGTGAAATATATATTATTTCTAAATGAAATTGATGTTATATTTTCAATTTACTGAGCATTGACTCACTCGATTCCAAGCAAAAAGTTAAAAAAATAATTTAACGAAAAAGTGTCTATTGACAACTACAAAGACGACTTTTCAAAGTCTAATAATGGGTAGAACTTTAATGTTATTCGCCACAACTTATTTTAAAAATAAGAGAGAACGTTTGAAACGTTATTAAACAGACAAGTTGCTAAAAAAGTGAGAGTCGGCACTTTCTGTAAAATGTTGAACGAAGCCCTTATTATATATAAAAATATATTTTACAAAAATATAAAAATAAAATAATAAGAGATGTTGTTATATGCTTGCGTCTCACCGTTTAGACCTTGGTTCTGCGGTGCTAAGACCTCATATACTCGTCTAAAAATAAATGAAAAAAGAGCTCTTTGAGTCTGGAATATAAAAATTTATTATAAGACGAGTCATACGCCTGGAACGAAAGTGATACGCATACATTAGGCGAAAATGTTGGAGAAATACTATGCTAAACTGTCACAGTTGGATAGAGAATATGTTAAAGTGTCACAGTTGCAAGGAAAGTAATACGCATAAATTAGATGATAGAATATTAGTCTAAAAAAAGTAAAAAACAAAAATTTTTATTTGGAAAATATTTTTAAAGTTAAAAAAAGTAAATTTCGATTTTAGGTCGAAAATGAAACTTTTTTCCCATTGAAACCCATGTATTTCACCGTTAGTCGCCGACCACCTTTTATTGAGATTTGGTACCTTGTAAGCACAGCATTGTCACGGGTCGGCGTCTAAGACCGAATGGCCCCAAATGTGACGAGCGCCTTTAGCGTGAAATATATATTATTTCTAAATGAAATTGATGTTATATTTTCAATTTACTGAGCATTGACTCACTCGATTCCAAGCAAAAAGTTAAAAAAATATTTTAACGAAAAAGTGTCTATTGACAACTACAAAGACGACTTTTCAAAGTCTAATAATGGGTAGAACTTTAATGTTATTCGCCACAACTTATTTTAAAAATAAGAGAGAACGTTTGAAACGTTATTAAACAGACAAGTTGCTAAAAAAGTGAGAGTCGGCACTTTCTGTAAAATGTTGAACGAAGCCCTTATTATATATAAAAATATATTTTACAAAAATATAAAAATAAAATAATAAGAGATGTTGTTATATGCTTGCGTCTCACCGTTTAGACCTTGGTTCTGCGGTGCTAAGACCTCATATACTCGTCTAAAAATAAATGAAAAAAGAGCTCTTTGAGTCTGGAATATAAAAATTTATTATAAGACGAGTCATACGCCTGGAACGAAAGTGATACGCATACATTAGGCGAAAATGTTGGAGAAATACTATGCTAAACTGTCACAGTTGGATAGAGAATATGTTAAAGTGTCACAGTTGCAAGGAAAGTAATACGCATAAATTAGATGATAGAATATTAGTCTAAAAAAAGTAAAAAACAAAAATTTTTATTTGGAAAATATTTTTAAAGTTAAAAAAAGTAAATTTCGATTTTAGGTCGAAAATGAAACTTTTTTCCCATTGAAATCCATGTATTTCACCGTTAGTCGCCGATCACTTTTTATTGAGATTTGGTTCCTTGTAAGCACAGCATTGTCACGGGTCGGCGTCTAAGACCGAATGGCCCATATGTGACGAGCGCCTTTGGCGTGAAATATATATTATTTCTAAATGAAATTGATGTTATATTTTCCATTTACTGAGCATTGACTCACTCGATTCCGAGCAAAAAGTTAAAAAAATATTTTAACGAAAAAGTGTCTATTGACAACTACCAAGACGACTTTTCAAAGTCTAATAATGGGTAGAACTTTAATGTTATTCGCCACAACTTATTTTAAAAATAAGAGAGAACGTTTGAAACGTTATTAAAGAGACAAGTTGCTAAAAAAGTGAGGGTCGGCACTTTCTGTAAAATGTTGAACGAAGCCCTTATTATATATAAAAATATATTTTACAAAAATATAAAAATAAAATAATAAGAGATGTTGTTATATGCTTGCGTCTCACCGTTTAGACCTTGGTTCTGCGGTGCTAAGACCTCATATACTCGTCTAAAAATAAATGAAAAAAGAGCTCTTCGAGTCTGGAATATAAAAATTTATTATAAAAGAGTCATACGCCTGGAACGAAAGTGATACGCATACATTAAACGAAAATGTTGGAGAAATACTATGCTAAACTGTCACAGTTGGATAGAGAATATGTTAAAGTGTCACAGTTGCAAGGAAAGTAATACGCATAAATTAGATGAGAGAATATTAGTCTAAAAAAAGTAAAAAACAAAAATTTTTATTTGGAAAATATTTTTAAAGTTAAAAAAAGTAAATTTCGATTTTACGTCCAAATTGAAACTTTTTTCCCATTGAAACCCATGTATTTCACCGTTAGTCGCCGATCACTTTTTATTGAGATTTGGTTCCTTGTTAGCACAGCATTGTCACGGGTCGGCGTCTAAGACCGAATGGCCCATATGTGACGAGCGCCTTTGGCGTGAAATATATATTATTTCTAAATGAAATTTATGTTATGTTTTCAATTTACTGAGCATTGACTCACTCGATTCCGAGCAAAAAGTTAAAAAAATAATTTAACGAAAAAGTGTCTACTGACAACTACCAAGACGACTTTTCAAAGTCTAATAATGGGTAGAACTTTAATGTTATTCGCCACAACTTATTTTAACAATAAGAGAGAACGTTTGAAACGTTATTAAACAGACAAGTTGCTAAAAAAGTGAGGGTCGGCACTTTCTGTAAAATGTTGAACGAAGCCCTTATTATATATAAAAATATATTTTACAAAAATATAAAAATAAAATAATAAGAGATGTTGTTATATGCTTGCGTCTCACCGTTTAGACCTTGGTTCTGCGGTGCTAAGACCTCATATACTCGTCTAAAAATAAATGAAAAAAGAGCTCTTCGAGTCTGGAATATAAAAATTTATTATAAGACGAGTCATACGCCTGGAACGAAAGTGATACGCATACATTAGGCGAAAATGTTGGAGAAATACTATGCTAAACTGTCACAGTTGGATAGAGAATATGTTAAAGTGTCACAGTTGCAAGGAAAGTAATACGCATAAATTAGATGATAGAATATTAGTCTAAAAAAAGTAAAAAACAAAAATTTTTATTTGGAAAATATTTTTAAAGTTAAAAAAAGTAAATTTCGATTTTAGGTCGAAAATGAAACTTTTTTCCCATTGAAACCCATGTATTTCACCGTTAGTCGCCGATCACTTTTTATTGAGATTTGGTTCTTTGTTAGCACAGCATTGTCACGGGTCGGCGTCTAAGACCGAATGGCCCATATGTGACGAGCGCCTTTGGCGTGAAATATATATTATTTCTAAATGAAATTGATGTTATATTTTCAATTTACTGAGCATTGACTCACTCGATTCCGAGCAAAAAGTTAAAAAAATAATTTAACGAAAAAGTGTCTACTGACAACTACCAAGACGACTTTTCAAAGTCTAATAATGGGTAGAACTTTAATGTTATTCGCCACAACTTATTTTAACAATAAGAGAGAACGTTTGAAACGTTATTAAACAGACAAGTTGCTAAAAAAGTGAGGGTCGGCACTTTCTGTAAAATGTTGAACGAAGCCCTTATTATATATAAAAATATATTTTACAAAAATATAAAAATAAAATAATAAGAGATGTTGTTATATGCTTGCGTCTCACCGTTTAGACCTTGGTTCTGCGGTGCTAAGACCTCATATACTCGTCTAAAAATAAATGAAAAAAGAGCTCTTTGAGTCTGGAATATAAAAATTTATTATAAGACGAGTCATACGCCTGGAACGAAAGTGATACGCATACATTAGGCGAAAATGTTGGAGAAATACTATGCTAAACTGTCACAGTTGGATAGAGAATATGTTAAAGTGTCACAGTTGCAAGGAAAGTAATACGCATAAATTAGCTGATAGAATATTAGTCTAAAAAAAGTAAAAAACAAAAATTTTTATTTGGAAAATATTTTTAAAGTTAAATAAAGTAAATTTCGATTTTAGGTCGAAAATGAAACTTTTTTCCCATTGAAACCCATGTATTTCACCGTTAGTCGCCGAACACCTTTTATTGAAATTTGGATCCTTGTAAGCACAGAATTGTCACGGGTCGGCGTCTAAGACCGAATGGCCCATATGTGACGAGCGCCTTTAGCGTGAAATATATATTATTTCTAAATGAAATTGATGTTATATATTCAATTTACTGAGCATTGACTCACTCGATTCCAAGCAAAAAGTTAAAAAAATAATTTAACGAAAAAGTGTCTATTGACAACTACAAAGACGACTTTTCAAAGTCTAATAATGGGTAGAACTTTAATGTTATTCGCCACAACTTATTTTAAAAATAAGAGAGAACGTTTGAAACGTTATTAAACAGACAAGTTGCTAAAAAAGTGAGGGTCGGCACTTTCTGTAAAATGTTGAACGAAGCCCTTATTATATATAAAAATATATTTTACAAAAATATAAAAATAAAATAATAAGAGATGTTGTTATATGCTTGCGTCTCACCGTTTAGACCTTGGTTCTGCGGTGCTAAGACCTCATATACTCGTCTAAAAATAAATGAAAAAAGAGCTCTTTGAGTCTGGAATATAAAAATTTATTATAAGACGAGTCATACGCCTGGAACGAAAGTGATACGCATACATTAGGCGAAAATGTTGGAGAAATACTATGCTAAACTGTCACAGTTGGATAGAGAATATGTTAAAGTGTCACAGTTGCAAGGAAAGTAATACGCATAAATTAGCTGATAGAATATTAGTCTAAAAAAAGTAAAAAACAAAAATTTTTATTTGGAAAATATTTTTAAAGTTAAATAAAGTAAATTTCGATTTTAGGTCGAAAATGAAACTTTTTTCCCATTGAAACCCATGTATTTCACCGTTAGTCGCCGAACACCTTTTATTGAAATTTGGATCCTTGTAAGCACAGAATTGTCACGGGTCGGCGTCTAAGACCGAATGGCCCATATGTGACGAACGCCTTTAGCGTGAAATATATATTATTTCTAAATGAAATTGATGTTATATTTTCAATTTACTGAGCATTGACTCACTCGATTCCAAGCAAAAAGTTAAAAAAATAATTTAACGAAAAAGTGTCTATTGACAACTACAAAGACGACTTTTCAAAGTCTAATAATGGGTAGAACTTTAATGTTATTCGCCACAACTTATTTTAAAAATAAGAGAGAACGTTTGAAACGTTATTAAACAGACAAGTTGCTAAAAAAGTGAGAGTCGGCACTTTCTGTAAAATGTTGAACGAAGCCCTTATTATATATAAAAATATATTTTACAAAAATATAAAAATAAAATAATAAGAGATGTTGTTATATGCTTGCGTCTCACCGTTTAGACCTTGGTTCTGCGGTGCTAAGACCTCATATACTCGTCTAAAAATAAATGAAAAAAGAGCTCTTTGAGTCTGGAATATAAAAATTTATTATAAGACGAGTCATACGCCTGGAACGAAAGTGATACGCATACATTAGGCGAAAATGTTGGAGAAATACTATGCTAAACTGTCACAGTTGGATAAAGAATATGTTAAAGTGTCACAGTTGCAAGGAAAGTAATACGCATAAATTAGCTGATAGAATATTAGTCTAAAAAAAGTAAAAAACAAAAATTTTTATTTGGAAAATATTTTTAAAGTTAAAAAAAGTAAATTTCGATTTTAGGTCGAAAATGAAACTTTTTTCCCATTGAAACCCATGTATTTCACCGTTAGTCGCCGACCACCTTTTATTGAGATTTGGTACCTTGTAAGCACAGCATTGTCACGGGTCGGCGTCTAAGACCGAATGGCCCCAAATGTGACGAGCGCCTTTAGCGTGAAATATATATTATTTCTAAATGAAATTGATGTTATATTTTCAATTTACTGAGCATTGACTCACTCGATTCCAAGCAAAAAGTTAAAAAAATATTTTAACGAAAAAGTGTCTATTGACAACTACAAAGACGACTTTTCAAAGTCTAATAATGGGTAGAACTTTAATGTTATTCGCCACAACTTATTTTAAAAATAAGAGAGAACGTTTGAAACGTTATTAAACAGACAAGTTGCTAAAAAAGTGAGAGTCGGCACTTTCTGTAAAATGTTGAACGAAGCCCTTATTATATATAAAAATATATTTTACAAAAATATAAAAATAAAATAATAAGAGATGTTGTTATATGCTTGCGTCTCACCGTTTAGACCTTGGTTCTGCGGTGCTAAGACCTCATATACTCGTCTAAAAATAAATGAAAAAAGAGCTCTTTGAGTCTGGAATATAAAAATTTATTATAAGACGAGTCATACGCCTGGAACGAAAGTGATACGCATACATTAGGCGAAAATGTTGGAGAAATACTATGCTAAACTGTCACAGTTGGATAGAGAATATGTTAAAGTGTCACAGTTGCAAGGAAAGTAATACGCATAAATTAGATGATAGAATATTAGTCTAAAAAAAGTAAAAAACAAAAATTTTTATTTGGAAAATATTTTTAAAGTTAAAAAAAGTAAATTTCGATTTTAGGTCGAAAATGAAACTTTTTTCCCATTGAAATCCATGTATTTCACCGTTAGTCGCCGATCACTTTTTATTGAGATTTGGTTCCTTGTAAGCACAGCATTGTCACGGGTCGGCGTCTAAGACCGAATGGCCCATATGTGACGAGCGCCTTTGGCGTGAAATATATATTATTTCTAAATGAAATTGATGTTATATTTTCCATTTACTGAGCATTGACTCACTCGATTCCGAGCAAAAAGTTAAAAAAATATTTTAACGAAAAAGTGTCTATTGACAACTACCAAGACGACTTTTCAAAGTCTAATAATGGGTAGAACTTTAATGTTATTCGCCACAACTTATTTTAAAAATAAGAGAGAACGTTTGAAACGTTATTAAAGAGACAAGTTGCTAAAAAAGTGAGGGTCGGCACTTTCTGTAAAATGTTGAACGAAGCCCTTATTATATATAAAAATATATTTTACAAAAATATAAAAATAAAATAATAAGAGATGTTGTTATATGCTTGCGTCTCACCGTTTAGACCTTGGTTCTGCGGTGCTAAGACCTCATATACTCGTCTAAAAATAAATGAAAAAAGAGCTCTTCGAGTCTGGAATATAAAAATTTATTATAAAAGAGTCATACGCCTGGAACGAAAGTGATACGCATACATTAAACGAAAATGTTGGAGAAATACTATGCTAAACTGTCACAGTTGGATAGAGAATATGTTAAAGTGTCACAGTTGCAAGGAAAGTAATACGCATAAATTAGATGAGAGAATATTAGTCTAAAAAAAGTAAAAAACAAAAATTTTTATTTGGAAAATATTTTTAAAGTTAAAAAAAGTAAATTTCGATTTTACGTCCAAATTGAAACTTTTTTCCCATTGAAACCCATGTATTTCACCGTTAGTCGCCGATCACTTTTTATTGAGATTTGGTTCCTTGTTAGCACAGCATTGTCACGGGTCGGCGTCTAAGACCGAATGGCCCATATGTGACGAGCGCCTTTGGCGTGAAATATATATTATTTCTAAATGAAATTTATGTTATGTTTTCAATTTACTGAGCATTGACTCACTCGATTCCGAGCAAAAAGTTAAAAAAATATTTTAACGAAAAAGTGTCTATTGACAACTACCAAGACGACTTTTCAAAGTCTAATAATGGGTAGAACTTTAATGTTATTCGCCACAACTTATTTTAAAAATAAGAGAGAACGTTTGAAACGTTATTAAAGAGACAAGTTGCTAAAAAAGTGAGGGGCGGCACTTTCTGTAAAATGTTGAACGAAGCCCTTATTATATATAAAAATATATTTTACAAAAATATAAAAATAAAATAATAAGAGATGTTGTTATATGCTTGCGTCTCACCGTTTAGACCTTGGTTCTGCGGTGCTAAGACCTCATATACTCGTCTAAAAATAAATGAAAAAAGAGCTCTTCGAGTCTGGAATATAAAAATTTATTATAAGACGAGTCATACGCCTGGAACGAAAGTGATACGCATACATTAGGCGAAAATGTTGGAGAAATACTATGCTAAACTGTCACAGTTGGATAGAGAATATGTTAAAGTGTCACAGTTGCAAGGAAAGTAATACGCATAAATTAGATGATAGAATATTAGTCTAAAAAAAGTAAAAAACAAAAATTTTTATTTGGAAAATATTTTTAAAGTTAAAAAAAGTAAATTTCGATTTTAGGTCGAAAATGAAACTTTTTTCCCATTGAAACCCATGTATTTCACCGTTAGTCGCCGATCACTTTTTATTGAGATTTGGTTCTTTGTTAGCACAGCATTGTCACGGGTCGGCGTCTAAGACCGAATGGCCCATATGTGACGAGCGCCTTTGGCGTGAAATATATATTATTTCTAAATGAAATTGATGTTATATTTTCAATTTACTGAGCATTGACTCACTCGATTCCGAGCAAAAAGTTAAAAAAATAATTTAACGAAAAAGTGTCTACTGACAACTACCAAGACGACTTTTCAAAGTCTAATAATGGGTAGAACTTTAATGTTATTCGCCACAACTTATTTTAACAATAAGAGAGAACGTTTGAAACGTTATTAAACAGACAAGTTGCTAAAAAAGTGAGGGTCGGCACTTTCTGTAAAATGTTGAACGAAGCCCTTATTATATATAAAAATATATTTTACAAAAATATAAAAATAAAATAATAAGAGATGTTGTTATATGCTTGCGTCTCACCGTTTAGACCTTGGTTCTGCGGTGCTAAGACCTCATATACTCGTCTAAAAATAAATGAAAAAAGAGCTCTTTGAGTCTGGAATATAAAAATTTATTATAAGACGAGTCATACGCCTGGAACGAAAGTGATACGCATACATTAGGCGAAAATGTTGGAGAAATACTATGCTAAACTGTCACAGTTGGATAGAGAATATGTTAAAGTGTCACAGTTGCAAGGAAAGTAATACGCATAAATTAGCTGATAGAATATTAGTCTAAAAAAAGTAAAAAACAAAAATTTTTATTTGGAAAATATTTTTAAAGTTAAATAAAGTAAATTTCGATTTTAGGTCGAAAATGAAACTTTTTTCCCATTGAAACCCATGTATTTCACCGTTAGTCGCCGAACACCTTTTATTGAAATTTGGATCCTTGTAAGCACAGAATTGTCACGGGTCGGCGTCTAAGACCGAATGGCCCATATGTGACGAGCGCCTTTAGCGTGAAATATATATTATTTCTAAATGAAATTGATGTTATATATTCAATTTACTGAGCATTGACTCACTCGATTCCAAGCAAAAAGTTAAAAAAATAATTTAACGAAAAAGTGTCTATTGACAACTACAAAGACGACTTTTCAAAGTCTAATAATGGGTAGAACTTTAATGTTATTCGCCACAACTTATTTTAAAAATAAGAGAGAACGTTTGAAACGTTATTAAACAGACAAGTTGCTAAAAAAGTGAGAGTCGGCACTTTCTGTAAAATGTTGAACGAAGCCCTTATTATATATAAAAATATATTTTACAAAAATATAAAAATAAAATAATAAGAGATGTTGTTATATGCTTGCGTCTCACCGTTTAGACCTTGGTTCTGCGGTGCTAAGACCTCATATACTCGTCTAAAAATAAATGAAAAAAGAGCTCTTTGAGTCTGGAATATAAAAATTTATTATAAGACGAGTCATACGCCTGGAACGAAAGTGATACGCATACATTAGGCGAAAATGTTGGAGAAATACTATGCTAAACTGTCACAGTTGGATAGAGAATATGTTAAAGTGTCACAGTTGCAAGGAAAGTAATACGCATAAATTAGATGATAGAATATTAGTCTAAAAAAAGTAAAAAACAAAAATTTTTATTTGGAAAATATTTTTAAAGTTAAAAAAAGTAAATTTCGATTTTAGGTCGAAAATGAAACTTTTTTCCCATTGAAACCCATGTATTTCACCGTTAGTCGCCGAACACCTTTTATTGAAATTTGGATCCTTGTAAAAACAGAATTGTCACGGGTCGGCGTCTAAGACCGAATGGCCCCAAATGTGACGAGTGCCTTTAGCGTGAAATATATATTATTTCTAAATGAAATTGATGTTATATTTTCAATTTACTGAGCATTGACTCACTCGATTCCAAGCAAAAAGTTAAAAAAATAATTTAACGAAAAAGTGTCTACTGACAACTACCAAGACGACTTTTCAAAGTCTAATAATGGGTAGAACTTTAATGTTATTCGCCACAACTTATTTTAAAAATAAGAGAGAACGTTTGAAACGTTATGAAACAGACAAGTTGCTAAAAAAGTGAGGGTCGGCACTTTCTGTAAAATGTTGAACGAAGCCCTTATTATATATAAAAATATATTTTACAAAAATATAAAAATAAAATAATAAGAGATGTTGTTATATGCTTGCGTCTCACCGTTTAGACCTTGGTTCTGCGGTGCTAAGACCTCATATACTCGTCTAAAAATAAATGAAAAAAGAGCTCTTTGAGTCTGGAATATAAAAATTTATTATAAGACGAGTCATACGCCTGGAACGAAAGTGATACGCATACATTAGGCGAAAATGTTGGAGAAATACTATGCTAAACTGTCACAGTTGGATAGAGAATATGTTAAAGTGTCACAGTTGCAAGGAAAGTAATACGCATAAATTAGCTGATAGAATATTAGTCTAAAAAAAGTAAAAAACAAAAATTTTTATTTGAAAAATATTTTTAAAGTTAAATAAAGTAAATTTCGATTTTAGGTCGAAAATGAAACTTTTTTCCCATTGAAACCCATGTATTTCACCGTTAGTCGCCGAACACCTTTTATTGAAATTTGGATCCTTGTAAGCACAGAATTGTCACGGGTCGGCGTCTAAGACCGAATGGCCCATATGTGACGAGCGCCTTTAGCGTGAAATATATATTATTTCTAAATGAAATTGATGTTATATATTCAATTTACTGAGCATTGACTCACTCGATTCCAAGCAAAAAGTTAAAAAAATAATTTAACGAAAAAGTGTCTATTGACAACTACAAAGACGACTTTTCAAAGTCTAATAATGGGTAGAACTTTAATGTTATTCGCCACAACTTATTTTAAAAATAAGAGAGAACGTTTGAAACGTTATTAAACAGACAAGTTGCTAAAAAAGTGAGAGTCGGCACTTTCTGTAAAATGTTGAACGAAGCCCTTATTATATATAAAAATATATTTTACAAAAATATAAAAATAAAATAATAAGAGATGTTGTTATATGCTTGCGTCTCACCGTTTAGACCTTGGTTCTGCGGTGCTAAGACCTCATATACTCGTCTAAAAATAAATGAAAAAAGAGCTCTTTGAGTCTGGAATATAAAAATTTATTATAAGACGAGTCATACGCCTGGAACGAAAGTGATACGCATACATTAGGCGAAAATGTTGGAGAAATACTATGCTAAACTGTCACAGTTGGATAGAGAATATGTTAAAGTGGCACAGTTGCAAGGAAAGTAATACGCATAAATTAGATGATAGAATATTAGTCTAAAAAAAGTAAAAAACAAAAATTTTTATTTGGAAAATATTTTTAAAGTTAAAAAAAGTAAATTTCGATTTTAGGTCGAAAATGAAACTTTTTTCCCATTGAAACCCATGTATTTCACCGTTAGTCGCCGAACACCTTTTATTGAAATTTGGATCCTTGTAAAAACAGAATTGTCACGGGTCGGCGTCTAAGACCGAATGGCCCCAAATGTGACGAGCGCCTTTAGCGTGAAATATATATTATTTCTAAATGAAATTGATGTTATATTTTCAATTTTCTGAGCATTGACTCACTCGATTCCAAGCAAAAAGTTAAAAAAATATTTTAACGAAAAAGTGTCTATTGACAACTACAAACACGACTTTTCAAAGTCTAATAATGGGTAGAACTTTAATGTTATTCGCCACAACTTATTTTAAAAATAAGAGAGAACGTTTGAAACGTTATTAAACAGACAAGTTGCTAAAAAAGTGAGGGGCGGCACTTTCTGTAAAATGTTGAACGAAGCCCTTATTATATATAAAAATATATTTTACAAAAATATAAAAATAAAATAATAAGAGATGTTGTTATATGCTTGCGTCTCACCGTTTAGACCTTGGTTCTGCGGTGCTAAGACCTCATATACTCGTCTAAAAATAAATGAAAAAAGAGCTCTTTGAGTCTGGAATATAAAAATTTATTATAAGACGAGTCATACGCCTGGAACGAAAGTGATACGCATACATTAGGCGAAAATGTTGGAGAAATACTATGCTAAACTGTCACAGTTGGATAGAGAGTATGTTAAAGTGTCACAGTTGCAAGGAAAGTAATACGCATAAATTAGATGATAGAATATTAGTCTAAAAAAAGTAAAAAACAAAAATTTTTCTTTGGAAAATATTTTTAAAGTTAAAAAAAGTAAATTTCGATTTTAGGTCGAAAATTAAACTTTTTTCCCATTGAAACCCATGTATTTCACCGTTAGTCGCCGAACACCTTTTATTGAAATTTGGATCCTTGTAAGCACAGAATTGTCACGGGTCGGCGTCTAAGACCGAATGGCCCATATGTGACGAGCGCCTTTAGCGTGAAATATATATTATTTCGAAATGAAATTGATGTTATATTTTCAATTTACTGAGCATTGACTCACTCGATTCCAAGCAAAAAGTTTAAAAAATATTTTAACGAAAAAGTGTCTATTGACAACTACAAAGACGACTTTTCAAAGTCTAATAATGGGTAGAACTTTAATGTTATTCGCCACAACTTATTTTAAAAATAAGAGAGAACGTTTGAAACGTTATTAAAGAGACAAGTTGCTAAAAAAGTGAGGGGCGGCACTTTCTGTAAAATGTTGAACGAAGCCCTTATTATATATAAAAATATATTTTACAAAAATATAAAAATAAAATAATAAGAGATGTTGTTATATGCTTGCGTCTCACCGTTTAGACCTTGGTTCTGCGGTGCTAAGACCTCATATACTCGTCTAAAAATAAATGAAAAAAGAGCTCTTCGAGTCTGGAATATAAAAATTTATTATAAGACGAGTCATACGCTTGGAACGAAAGTGATACGCATACATTAGGCGAAAATGTTGGAGAAATACTATGCTAAACTGTCACAGTTGGATAGAGAATATGTTAAAGTGTCACAGTTTCAAGGAAAGTAATACGCATAAATGAGATGATAGAATATTAGTCTAAAAAAAGTAAAAAACAAAAATTTTATTTGGAAAATATTTTTAAAGTTAAAAAAAGTAAATTTCGATTTTGCGTCAAAAATGAAACTTTTTTCCCATTGAAACCCATGTATTTCACCGTTAGTCGCCGACCACCTTTTATTGAGATTTGGTACCTTGTAAGCACAGCATTGTCACGGGTTGGCGTCTAAGACCGAATGGCCCATATGTGACGAGCGCCTTTGGCGTGAAATATATATTATTTCTAAATTAAATTGATGTTATATTTTCAATTTACTGAGCATTGACTCACTCGATTCCGAGCGAAAAGTTAAAAAATATTTTAACGAAAAAGTGTCTATTGACAACTACCAAGACGACCTTTCAAAGTCTAATAATGTGTAGAACTTTAATGTTATTCGCCACAACTTATTTTAAAAATAAGAGAGAACGTTTGAAACGTTATTAAACAGAAAAGTTGCTAAAAAAGTGAGGGGCGGCACTTTCTGTAAAATATTGAACGAAGCCCTTATTATTTATAAAAAAAAAATTTTTTACAAAAATATAAAAATAAAATAATAAGAGATGTTGTTATATGCCTGCGTCTCACCGTTTAGACCTTGGTTCTGCGGTGCTAAGACCTCATATACTCGTCTAAAAATAAATGAAAAAAGAGCTCTTTGAGTCTGGAATATAAAAATTTTTTATAAGACGAGTCATACGCCTGGAACGAAAGTGATACGCATACATTAGGCGAAAATGTTGGAGAAATACTATGCTAAACTGTCACAGTTGGATAGAGAATATGTTAAAGTGTCACAGTTGCAAGGAAAGTAATACGCATAAATTAGATGATAGAATATTAGTCTAAAAAAAGTAAAAAACAAAAATTTTTATTTGGAAAATATTTTTAAAGTTAAAAAAAGTAAATTTCGATTTTAGGTCGAAAATGAAACTTTTTTCCCATTGAAACCCATGTATTTCACCGTTAGTCGCCGAAAACCTTTTATTGAAATTTGGATCCTTGTAAGCACATAATTGTCACGGGTCGGCGTCTAAGACCGAATGGCCCATAAGTGACGAGCGCCTTTAGCGTGAAATATATATTATTTCTAAATGAAATTGATGTTATATTTTCAATTTACTGAGCATTGACTCACTTGATTCCAAGCAAAAAGTTAAAAAAATATTTTAACGAAAAAGTGTCTATTGACAACTACAAAGACGACTTTTCAAAGTCTAATAATGGGTAGAACTTTAATGTTATTCGCAACAACTTATTTTAAAAATAAGAGAGAACGTTTGAAACGTTATTAGACAGACAAGTTGCTAAAAAAGTGAGGGGCGGCACTTTCTGTAAAATGTTGAACGAAGCACTTATTATATATAAAAATATATTTTACAAAAATATAAAAATAAAATAATAAGAGATGTTGTTATATGCTTGCGTCACACCGTTTAGACCTTGGTTCTGCGGTGCTAAGACCTCATATACTCGTCTAAAAATAAATGAAAAAAGAGCTCTTCGAGTCTGGAATATAAAAATTTATTATAAGACGAGTCATACGCCTGGAACGAAAGTGATACGCATACATTAGGCGAAAATGTTGGAGAAATACTATGCTAAACTGTCACAGTTGGATAGAGAATATGTTAAAGTGTCACAGTTGCAAGGAAAGTAATACGCATAAATTAGATGATAGAATATTAGTCTAAAGAAGTAAAAAACAAAAATTTTTATTTGAAAAATATTTTTAAAGTTAAAAAAAGTAAATTTCGATTTTAGGTCGAAAATGAAACTTTTTTCCCATTGAAATCCATGTATTTCACCGTTAGTCGCCGATCACTTTTTATTGAGATTTGGTTCCTTGTAAGCACAGCATTGTCACGGGTCGGCGTCTAAGACCGAATGGCCCCTATGTGACGAGCGCCTTTGGCGTAAAATATATATTATTTCTAAATGAAATTGATGTTATATTTTCAATTTACTGAGCATTGACTCACTCGATTCCAAGCAAAAAGTTAAAAAAATATTTTAACGAAAAAGTGTCTATTGACAACTACAAAGACGACTTTTCAAAGTCTAATAATGGGTAGAACTTTAATGTTATTCGCCACAACTTATTTTAAAAATAAAAGAGAACGTTTGAAACGTTATTAAACAGACAAGTTGCTAAAAAAGTGAGGGTCGGCACTTTCTGTAAAATGTTGAACGGAGCCCTTATTATATATAAAAATATATTTTACAAAAATATAAAAATAAAATAATAAGAGATGTTGTTATATGCTTGCGTCTCACCGTTTAGACCTTGGTTCTGCGGTGCTAAGACCTCATATACTCGTCTAAAAATAAATGAAAAAAGAGCTCTTTGAGTCTGGAATATAAAAATTTTTTATAAGACGAGTCATACGCCTGGAACGAAAGTGATACGCATACATTAGGCGAAAATGTTGGAGAAATACTATGCTAAACTGTCACAGTTGGATAGAGAATATGTTAAAGTGTCACAGTTGCAAGGAAAGTAATACGCATAAATTAGATGATAGAATATTAGTCTAAAAAAAGTAAAAAACAAAAATTTTTATTTGGAAAATATTTTTAAAGTTAAAAAAAGTAAATTTCGATTTTAGGTCGAAAATGAAACTTTTTTCCCATTGAAACCCATGTATTTCACCGTTAGTCGCCGAACACCTTTTATTGAAATTTGGATCCTTGTAAGCACATAATTGTCACGGGTCGGCGTCTAAGACCGAATGGCCCATAAGTGACGAGCGCCTTTAGCGTGAAATATATATTATTTCTAAATGAAATTGATGTTATATTTTCAATTTACTGAGCATTGACTCACTTGATTCCAAGCAAAAAGTTAAAAAAATATTTTAACGAAAAAGTGTCTATTGACAACTACAAAGACGACTTTTCAAAGTCTAATAATGGGTAGAACTTTAATGTTATTCGCCACAACTTATTTTAAAAATAAGAGAGAACGTTTGAAACGTTATTAAAGAGACAAGTTGCTAAAAAAGTGAGGGGCGGCACTTTCTGTAAAATGTTGAACGAAGCCCTTATTATATATAAAAATATATTTTACAAAAATATAAAAATAAAATAATAAGAGATGTTGTTATATGCTTGCGTCTCACCGTTTAGACCTTGGTTCTGCGGTGCTAAGACCTCATATACTCGTCTAAAAATAAATGAAAAAAGAGCTCTTCGAGTCTGGAATATAAAAATTTATTATAAGACGAGTCATACGCCTGGAACGAAAGTGATACGCATACATTAGGCGAAAATGTTGGAGAAATACTATGCTAAACTGTCACAGTTGGATAGAGAATATGTTAAAGTGTCACAGTTTCAAGGAAAGTAATACGCATAAATGAGATGATAGAATATTAGTCTAAAAAAAGTAAAAAACAAAAATTTTATTTGGAAAATATTTTTAAAGTTAAAAAAAGTAAATTTCGATTTTAGGTCGAAAATGAAACTTTTTTCCCATTGAAATCCATGTATTTCACCGTTAGTCGCCGATCACTTTTTATTGAGATTTGGTTCCTTGTAAGCACAGCATTGTCACGGGTCGGCGTCTAAGACCGAATGGCCCCTATGTGACGAGCGCCTTTGGCGTAAAATATATATTATTTCTAAATGAAATTGATGTTATATTTTCAATTTACTGAGCATTGACTCACTCGATTCCAAGCAAAAAGTTAAAAAAATATTTTAACGAAAAAGTGTCTATTGACAACTACAAAGACGACTTTTCAAAGTCTAATAATGGGTAGAACTTTAATGTTATTCGCAACAACTTATTTTAAAAATAAGAGAGAACGTTTGAAACGTTATTAGACAGACAAGTTGCTAAAAAAGTGAGGGGCGGCACTTTCTGTAAAATGTTGAACGAAGCACTTATTATATATAAAAATATATTTTACAAAAATATAAAAATAAAATAATAAGAGATGTTGTTATATGCTTGCGTCACACCGTTTAGACCTTTGTTCTGCGGTGCTAAGACCTCATATACTCGTCTAAAAATAAATGAAAAAAGAGCTCTTCGAGTCTGGAATATAAAAATTTATTATAAGACGAGTCATACGCCTGGAACGAAAGTGATACGCATACATTAGGCGAAAATGTTGGAGAAATACTATGCTAAACTGTCACAGTTGGATAGAGAATATGTTAAAGTGTCACAGTTGCAAGGAAAGTAATACGCATAAATTAGATGATAGAATATTAGTCTAAAGAAGTAAAAAACAAAAATTTTTATTTGAAAAATATTTTTAAAGTTAAAAAAAGTAAATTTCGATTTTAGGTCGAAAATGAAACTTTTTTCCCATTGAAATCCATGTATTTCACCGTTAGTCGCCGATCACTTTTTATTGAGATTTGGTTCCTTGTAAGCACAGCATTGTCACGGGTCGGCGTCTAAGACCGAATGGCCCCTATGTGACGAGCGCCTTTGGCGTAAAATATATATTATTTCTAAATGAAATTGATGTTATATTTTCAATTTACTGAGCATTGACTCACTCGATTCCAAGCAAAAAGTTAAAAAAATATTTTAACGAAAAAGTGTCTATTGACAACTACAAAGACGACTTTTCAAAGTCTAATAATGGGTAGAACTTTAATGTTATTCGCCACAACTTATTTTAAAAATAAAAGAGAACGTTTGAAACGTTATTAAACAGACAAGTTGCTAAAAAAGTGAGGGTCGGCACTTTCTGTAAAATGTTGAACGGAGCCCTTATTATATATAAAAATATATTTTACAAAAATATAAAAATAAAATAATAAGAGATGTTGTTATATGCTTGCGTCTCACCGTTTAGACCTTGGTTCTGCGGTGCTAAGACCTCATATACTCGTCTAAAAATAAATGAAAAAAGAGCTCTTTGAGTCTGGAATATAAAAATTTTTTATAAGACGAGTCATACGCCTGGAACGAAAGTGATACGCATACATTAGGCGAAAATGTTGGAGAAATACTATGCTAAACTGTCACAGTTGGATAGAGAATATGTTAAAGTGTCACAGTTGCAAGGAAAGTAATACGCATAAATTAGATGATAGAATATTAGTCTAAAAAAAGTAAAAAACAAAAATTTTTATTTGGAAAATATTTTTAAAGTTAAAAAAAGTAAATTTCGATTTTAGGTCGAAAATGAAACTTTTTTCCCATTGAAACCCATGTATTTCACCGTTAGTCGCCGAACACCTTTTATTGAAATTTGGATCCTTGTAAGCACATAATTGTCACGGGTCGGCGTCTAAGACCGAATGGCCCATAAGTGACGAGCGCCTTTAGCGTGAAATATATATTATTTCTAAATGAAATTGATGTTATATTTTCAATTTACTGAGCATTGACTCACTTGATTCCAAGCAAAAAGTTAAAAAAATATTTTAACGAAAAAGTGTCTATTGACAACTACAAAGACGACTTTTCAAAGTCTAATAATGGGTAGAACTTTAATGTTATTCGCCACAACTTATTTTAAAAATAAGAGAGAACGTTTGAAACGTTATTAAACAGACAAGTTGCTAAAAAAGTGAGGGGCGGCACTTTCTGTAAAATGTTGAACGAAGCACTTATTATATATAAAAATATATTTTACAAAAATATAAAAATAAAATAATAAGAGATGTTGTTATATGCTTGCGTCACACCGTTTAGACCTTGGTTCTGCGGTGCTAAGACCTCATATACTCGTCTAAAAATAAATGAAAAAAGAGCTCTTCGAGTCTGGAATATAAAAATTTATTATAAAAGAGTCATACGCCTGGAACGAAAGTGATACGCATACATTAGGCGAAAATGTTGGAGAAATACTATGCTAAACTGTCACAGTTGGATAGAGAATATGTTAAAGTGTCACAGTTGCAAGGAAAGTAATACGCATAAATTAGATGATAGAATATTAGTCTAAAGAAGTAAAAAACAAAAATTTTTATTTGAAAAATATTTTTAAAGTTAAAAAAAGTAAATTTCGATTTTAGGTCGAAAATGAAACTTTTTTCCCATTGAAATCCATGTATTTCACCGTTAGTCGCCGATCACTTTTTATTGAGATTTGGTTCCTTGTAAGCACAGCATTGTCACGGGTCGGCGTCTAAGACCGAATGGCCCCTATGTGACGAGCGCCTTTGGCGTAAAATATATATTATTTCTAAATGAAATTGATGTTATATTTTCAATTTACTGAGCATTGACTCACTCGATTCCAAGCAAAAAGTTAAAAAAATATTTTAACGAAAAAGTGTCTATTGACAACTACAAAGACGACTTTTCAAAGTCTAATAATGGGTAGAACTTTAATGTTATTCGCCACAACTTATTTTAAAAATAAAAGAGAACGTTTGAAACGTTATTAAACAGACAAGTTGCTAAAAAAGTGAGGGTCGGCACTTTCTGTAAAATGTTGAACGGAGCCCTTATTATATATAAAAATATATTTTACAAAAATATAAAAATAAAATAATAAGAGATGTTGTTATATGCTTGCGTCTCACCGTTTAGACCTTGGTTCTGCGGTGCTAAGACCTCATATACTCGTCTAAAAATAAATGAAAAAAGAGCTCTTTGAGTCTGGAATATAAAAATTTTTTATAAGACGAGTCATACGCCTGGAACGAAAGTGATACGCATACATTAGGCGAAAATGTTGGAGAAATACTATGCTAAACTGTCACAGTTGGATAGAGAATATGTTAAAGTGTCACAGTTGCAAGGAAAGTAATACGCATAAATTAGATGATAGAATATTAGTCTAAAGAAGTAAAAAACAAAAATTTTTATTTGAAAAATATTTTTAAAGTTAAAAAAAGTAAATTTCGATTTTAGGTCGAAAATGAAACTTTTTTCCCATTGAAATCCATGTATTTCACCGTTAGTCGCCGATCACTTTTTATTGAGATTTGGTTCCTTGTAAGCACAGCATTGTCACGGGTCGGCGTCTAAGACCGAATGGCCCCTATGTGACGAGCGCCTTTGGCGTAAAATATATATTATTTCTAAATGAAATTGATGTTATATTTTCAATTTACTGAGCATTGACTCACTCGATTCCAAGCAAAAAGTTAAAAAAATATTTTAACGAAAAAGTGTCTATTGACAACTACAAAGACGACTTTTCAAAGTCTAATAATGGGTAGAACTTTAATGTTATTCGCCACAACTTATTTTAAAAATAAAAGAGAACGTTTGAAACGTTATTAAACAGACAAGTTGCTAAAAAAGTGAGGGTCGGCACTTTCTGTAAAATGTTGAACGGAGCCCTTATTATATATAAAAATATATTTTACAAAAATATAAAAATAAAATAATAAGAGATGTTGTTATATGCTTGCGTCTCACCGTTTAGACCTTGGTTCTGCGGTGCTAAGACCTCATATACTCGTCTAAAAATAAATGAAAAAAGAGCTCTTTGAGTCTGGAATATAAAAATTTTTTATAAGACGAGTCATACGCCTGGAACGAAAGTGATACGCATACATTAGGCGAAAATGTTGGAGAAATACTATGCTAAACTGTCACAGTTGGATAGAGAATATGTTAAAGTGTCACAGTTGCAAGGAAAGTAATACGCATAAATTAGATGATAGAATATTAGTCTAAAAAAAGTAAAAAACAAAAATTTTTATTTGGAAAATATTTTTAAAGTTAAAAAAAGTAAATTTCGATTTTAGGTCGAAAATGAAACTTTTTTCCCATTGAAACCCATGTATTTCACCGTTAGTCGCCGAACACCTTTTATTGAAATTTGGATCCTTGTAAGCACATAATTGTCACGGGTCGGCGTCTAAGACCGAATGGCCCATAAGTGACGAGCACCTTTAGCGTGAAATATATATTATTTCTAAATGAAATTGATGTTATATTTTCAATTTACTGAGCATTGACTCACTTGATTCCAAGCAAAAAGTTAAAAAAATATTTTAACGAAAAAGTGTCTATTGACAACTACAAAGACGACTTTTCAAAGTCTAATAATGGGTAGAACTTTAATGTTATTCGCCACAACTTATTTTAAAAATAAGAGAGAACGTTTGAAACGTTATTAAACAGACAAGTTGCTAAAAAAGTGAGGGGCGGCACTTTCTGTAAAATATTGAACGAAGCCCTTATTATTTATAAAAAAAAAATTTTTTACAAAAATATAAAAATAAAATAATAAGAGATGTTGTTATATGCCTGCGTCTCACCGTTTAGACCTTGGTTCTGCGGTGCTAAGACCTCATATACTCGTCTAAAAATAAATGAAAAAAGAGCTCTTCGAGTCTGGAATATAAAAATTTATTATAAGACGAGTCATACGCCTGGAACGAAAGTGATACGCATACATTAGGCGAAAATGTTGGAGAAATACTATGCTAAACTGTCACGGTTGGATAGAGAATATGTTAAAGTGTCACAGTTGCAAGGAAAGTAATACGCATAAATTAGATGATAGAATATTAGTCTAAAAAAAGTAAAAAACAAAAATTTTTATTTGGAAAATATTTTTAAAGTTAAAAAAAGTAAATTTCGATTTTAGGTCGAAAATGAAACTTTTTTCCCATTGAAATCCATGTATTTCACCGTTAGTCGCCGATCACTTTTTATTGAGATTTGGTTCCTTGTTAGCACAGCATTGTCACGGGTCGGCGTCTAAGACCGAATGGCCCATATGTGACGAGCGCCTTTGGCGTGAAATATATATTATTTCTAAATGAAATTAATGTTATATTTTCAATTTACTGAGCATTGACTCACTCGATTCCGAGCAAAAAGTTAAAAAAATATTTTAACGAAAAAGTGTCTATTGACAACTACCAAGACGACTTTTCAAAGTCTAATAATGGGTAGAACTTTAATGTTATTCGCCACAACTTATTTTGAAAATAAAAGAGAACGTTTGAAACGTTATTAAACAGACAAGTTGCTAAAAAAGTGAGGGTCAGCACTTTCTGTAAAATGTTGAACGAAGCCCTTATTATATATAAAAATATATTTTACAAAAATATAAAAATAAAATAATAAGAGATGTTGTTATATGCTTGCGTCTCACCGTTTAGACCTTGGTTCTGCGGTGCTAAGACCTCATATACTCGTCTAAAAATAAATGAAAAAAGAGCTCTTTGAGTCTGGAATATAAAAATTTTTTATAAGACGAGTCATACGCCTGGAACGAAAGTGATACGCATACATTAGGCGAAAATGTTGGAGAAATACTATGCTAAACTGTCACAGTTGGATAGAGAATATGTTAAAGTGTCACAGTTGCAAGGAAAGTAATACGCATAAATTAGATGATAGAATATTAGTCTAAAAAAAGTAAAAAACAAAAATTTTTATTTGGAAAATATTTTTAAAGTTAAAAAAAGTAAATTTCGATTTTAGGTCGAAAATGAAACTTTTTTCCCATTGAAACCCATGTATTTCACCGTTTGTCGCCGAACACCTTTTATTGAAATTTGGATCCTTGTAAGCACATAATTGTCACGGGTCGGCGTCTAAGACCGAATGGCCCATAAGTGACGAGCGCCTTTAGCGTGAAATATATATTATTTCTAAATGAAATTGATGTTATATTTTCAATTTACTGAGCATTGACTCACTTGATTCCAAGCAAAAAGTTAAAAAAATATTTTAACGAAAAAGTGTCTATTGACAACTACAAAGACGACTTTTCAAAGTCTAATAATGGGTAGAACTTTAATGTTATTCGCCACAACTTATTTTAAAAATAAGAGAGAACGTTTGAAACGTTATTAAACAGACAAGTTGCTAAAAAAGTGAGGGGCGGCACTTTCTGTAAAATGTTGAACGAAGCACTTATTATATATAAAAATATATTTTACAAAAATATAAAAATAAAATAATAAGAGATGTTGTTATATGCTTGCGTCACACCGTTTAGACCTTGGTTCTGCGGTGCTAAGACCTCATATACTCGTCTAAAAATAAATGAAAAAAGAGCTCTTCGAGTCTGGAATATAAAAATTTATTATAAAAGAGTCATACGCCTGGAACGAAAGTGATACGCATACATTAGGCGAAAATGTTGGAGAAATACTATGCTTAACTGTCACAGTTGGATAGAGAATATGTTAAAGTGTCACAGTTGCAAGGAAAGTAATACGCATAAATTAGATGATAGAATATTAGTCTAAAGAAGTAAAAAACAAAAATTTTTATTTGAAAAATATTTTTAAAGTTAAAAAAAGTAAATTTCGATTTTAGGTCGAAAATGAAACTTTTTTCCCATTGAAATCCATGTATTTCACCGTTAGTCGCCGATCACTTTTTATTGAGATTTGGTTCCTTGTTAGCACAGCATTGTCACGGGTCGGCGTCTAAGACCGAATGGCCCATATGTGACGAGCGCCTTTGGCGTGAAATATATATTATTTCTAAATGAAATTGATGTTATATTTTCCATTTACTGAGCATTGACTCACTCGATTCCGAGCAAAATGTTAAAAAAATATTTTAACGAAAAAGTGTCTATTGACAACTACCAAGACGACTTTTCAAAGTCTAATAATGGGTAGAACTTTAATGTTATTCGCCACAACTTATTTTAAAAATAAGAGAGAACGTTTGAAACGTTATTAAACAGACAAGTTGCTGAAAAAGTGAGGGTCGGCACTTTCTGTAAAATGTTGAACGAAGCCCTTATTATATATAAAAATATATTTTACAAAAATATAAAAATAAAATAATAAGAGATGTTAATATATGCTTGCGTCTCACCGTTTAGACCTTGGTTCTGCGGTGCTAAGATCTCATATACTCGTCTAAAAATAAATGAAAAAAGAGCTCTTTGAGTCTGGAATATAAAAATTTATTATAAGACGAGTCATACGCCTGGAACGAAAGTGATACGCATACATTAGGCGAAAATGTTGGAGAAATACCATGCTAAACTGTCACAGTTGGATAGAGAATATGTTAAAGTGTCACAGTTGCAAGGAAAGTAATACGCATAAATTAGATGATAGAATATTAGTCTAAAAAAAGTAAAAAACAAAAATTTTTATTTGGAAAATATTTTTAAAGTTAAAAAAAGTAAACTTCGATTTTAGGTCGAAAATGAAACTTTTTTCCCATTGAAACCTATGTATTTCACCGTTAGTCGCCGATCACTTTTTATTGAGATTTGGTTCCTTGTTAGCACAGCATTGTCACGGGTCGGCGTCTAAGACCGAATGGCCCATATGTGACGAGCGCCTTTGGCGTGAAATATATATTATTTCTAAATGAAATTGATGTTATATTTTCCATTTACTGAGCATTGACTCACTCGATTCCGAGCAAAAAGTTAAAAAAATATTTTAACGAAAAAGTGTCTATTGACAACTACCAAGACGACTTTTCAAAGTCTAATAATGGGTAGAACTTTAATGTTATTCGCCACAACTTATTTTAAAAATAAGAGAGAACGTTTGAAACGTTATTAAACAGACAAGTTGCTAAAAAAGTGAGGGTCGGCACTTTCTGTAAAATGTTGAACGAAGCCCTTATTATATATAAAAATATATTTTACAAAAATATAAAAATAAAATAATAAGAGATGTTGTTATATGCTTGCGTCTCACCGTTTAGACCTTGGTTCTGCGGTGCTAAGACCTCATATACTCGTCTAAAAATAAATGAAAAAAGAGCTCTTCGAGTCTGGAATATAAAAATTTATTATAAGACGAGTCATACGCCTGGAACGAAAGTGATACGCATACATTAGGCGAAAATGTTGGAGAAATACTATGCTAAACTGTCACAGTTGGATAGAGAATATGTTAAAGTGTCACAGTTGCAAGGAAAGTAATACGCATAAATGAGATGAGAGAATATTAGTCTAAAAAAAGTAAAAAACAAAAATTTTTATTTGGAAAATATTTTTAAAGTTAAAAAAAGTAAATTTCGATTTTACGTCAAAAATGAAACTTTTTTCCCATTGAAACCCATGTATTTCACCGTTAGTCGCCGATCACTTTTTATTGAGATTTGGTTCCTTGTTAGCACAGCATTGTCACGGGTCGGCGTCTAAGACCGAATGGCCCATATGTGACGAGCGCCTTTGGCGTGAAATATATATTATTTCTAAATGAAATTGATGTTATATTTTCAATTTACTGAGCATTGACTCACTCGATTCCGAGCAAAAAGTTAAAAAAATATTTTAACGAAAAAGTGTCTATTGACAACTACCAAGACGACTTTTCAAAGTCTAATAATGGGTAGAACTTTAATGTTATTCGCCACAACTTATTTTAAAAATAAGAGAGAACGTTTGAAACGTTATTAAACAGACAAGTTGCTAAAAAAGTGAGGGTCGGCACTTTCTGTAAAATGTTGAACGAAGCCCTTATTATATATAAAAATATATTTTACAAAAATTTAAAAATAAAATAATAAGAGATGTTGTTATATGCTTGCGTCTCACCGTTTAGACCTTGGTTCTGCGGTGCTAAGACCTCATATACTCGTCTAAAAATAAATGAAAAAAGAGCTCTTTGAGTCTGGAATATAAAAATTTATTATAAGACGAGTCATACGCCTGGAACGAAAGTGATACGCAGACATTAGGCGAAAATGTTAGAGAAATACTATGCTAAACTGTCACAGTTGGATAGAGAATATGTTAAAGTGTCACAGTTGCAAGGAAAGTAATACGCATAAATTAGATGATAGAATATTAGTCTAAAAAAAGTAAAAAACAAAAATTTTTATTTGGAAAATATTTTTAAAGTTAAAAAAAGTAAATTTCGATTTTAGGTCGAAAATGAAACTTTTTTCCCATTGAAATCCATGTATTTCACCGTTAGTCGCCGATCACTTTTTATTGAGATTTGGTTCCTTGTTAGCACAGCATTGTCACGGGTCGGCGTCTAAGACCGAATGGCCCATATGTGACGAGCGCCTTTGGCGTGAAATATATATTATTTCTAAATGAAATTAATGTTATATTTTCAATTTACTGAGCATTGACTCACTCGATTCCGAGCAAAAAGTTAAAAAAATATTTTAACGAAAAAGTGTCTATTGACAACTACCAAGACGACTTTTCAAAGTCTAATAATGGGTAGAACTTTAATGTTATTCGCCACAACTTATTTTGAAAATAAAAGAGAACGTTTGAAACGTTATTAAACAGACAAGTTGCTAAAAAAGTGAGGGTCAGCACTTTCTGTAAAATGTTGAACGAAGCCCTTATTATATATAAAAATATATTTTACAAAAATATAAAAATAAAATAATAAGAGATGTTGTTATATGCTTGCGTCTCACCGTTTAGACCTTGGTTCTGCGGTGCTAAGACCTCATATACTCGTCTAAAAATAAATGAAAAAAGAGCTCTTTGAGTCTGGAATATAAAAATTTTTTATAAGACGAGTCATACGCCTGGAACGAAAGTGATACGCATACATTAGGCGAAAATGTTGGAGAAATACTATGCTAAACTGTCACAGTTGGATAGAGAATATGTTAAAGTGTCACAGTTGCAAGGAAAGTAATACGCATAAATTAGATGATAGAATATTAGTCTAAAAAAAGTAAAAAACAAAAATTTTTATTTGGAAAATATTTTTAAAGTTAAAAAAAGTAAATTTCGATTTTAGGTCGAAAATGAAACTTTTTTCCCATTGAAACCCATGTATTTCACCGTTTGTCGCCGAACACCTTTTATTGAAATTTGGATCCTTGTAAGCACATAATTGTCACGGGTCGGCGTCTAAGACCGAATGGCCCATAAGTGACGAGCGCCTTTAGCGTGAAATATATATTATTTCTAAATGAAATTGATGTTATATTTTCAATTTACTGAGCATTGACTCACTTGATTCCAAGCAAAAAGTTAAAAAAATATTTTAACGAAAAAGTGTCTATTGACAACTACAAAGACGACTTTTCAAAGTCTAATAATGGGTAGAACTTTAATGTTATTCGCCACAACTTATTTTAAAAATAAGAGAGAACGTTTGAAACGTTATTAAACAGACAAGTTGCTAAAAAAGTGAGGGGCGGCACTTTCTGTAAAATGTTGAACGAAGCACTTATTATATATAAAAATATATTTTACAAAAATATAAAAATAAAATAATAAGAGATGTTGTTATATGCTTGCGTCACACCGTTTAGACCTTGGTTCTGCGGTGCTAAGACCTCATATACTCGTCTAAAAATAAATGAAAAAAGAGCTCTTCGAGTCTGGAATATAAAAATTTATTATAAAAGAGTCATACGCCTGGAACGAAAGTGATACGCATACATTAGGCGAAAATGTTGGAGAAATACTATGCTTAACTGTCACAGTTGGATAGAGAATATGTTAAAGTGTCACAGTTGCAAGGAAAGTAATACGCATAAATTAGATGATAGAATATTAGTCTAAAGAAGTAAAAAACAAAAATTTTTATTTGAAAAATATTTTTAAAGTTAAAAAAAGTAAATTTCGATTTTAGGTCGAAAATGAAACTTTTTTCCCATTGAAATCCATGTATTTCACCGTTAGTCGCCGATCACTTTTTATTGAGATTTGGTTCCTTGTTAGCACAGCATTGTCACGGGTCGGCGTCTAAGACCGAATGGCCCATATGTGACGAGCGCCTTTGGCGTGAAATATATATTATTTCTAAATGAAATTGATGTTATATTTTCCATTTACTGAGCATTGACTCACTCGATTCCGAGCAAAATGTTAAAAAAATATTTTAACGAAAAAGTGTCTATTGACAACTACCAAGACGACTTTTCAAAGTCTAATAATGGGTAGAACTTTAATGTTATTCGCCACAACTTATTTTAAAAATAAGAGAGAACGTTTGAAACGTTATTAAACAGACAAGTTGCTGAAAAAGTGAGGGTCGGCACTTTCTGTAAAATGTTGAACGAAGCCCTTATTATATATAAAAATATATTTTACAAAAATATAAAAATAAAATAATAAGAGATGTTAATATATGCTTGCGTCTCACCGTTTAGACCTTGGTTCTGCGGTGCTAAGATCTCATATACTCGTCTAAAAATAAATGAAAAAAGAGCTCTTTGAGTCTGGAATATAAAAATTTATTATAAGACGAGTCATACGCCTGGAACGAAAGTGATACGCATACATTAGGCGAAAATGTTGGAGAAATACCATGCTAAACTGTCACAGTTGGATAGAGAATATGTTAAAGTGTCACAGTTGCAAGGAAAGTAATACGCATAAATTAGATGATAGAATATTAGTCTAAAAAAAGTAAAAAACAAAAATTTTTATTTGGAAAATATTTTTAAAGTTAAAAAAAGTAAACTTCGATTTTAGGTCGAAAATGAAACTTTTTTCCCATTGAAACCTATGTATTTCACCGTTAGTCGCCGATCACTTTTTATTGAGATTTGGTTCCTTGTTAGCACAGCATTGTCACGGGTCGGCGTCTAAGACCGAATGGCCCATATGTGACGAGCGCCTTTGGCGTGAAATATATATTATTTCTAAATGAAATTGATGTTATATTTTCCATTTACTGAGCATTGACTCACTCGATTCCGAGCAAAAAGTTAAAAAAATATTTTAACGAAAAAGTGTCTATTGACAACTACCAAGACGACTTTTCAAAGTCTAATAATGGGTAGAACTTTAATGTTATTCGCCACAACTTATTTTAAAAATAAGAGAGAACGTTTGAAACGTTATTAAACAGACAAGTTGCTAAAAAAGTGAGGGTCGGCACTTTCTGTAAAATGTTGAACGAAGCCCTTATTATATATAAAAATATATTTTACAAAAATATAAAAATAAAATAATAAGAGATGTTGTTATATGCTTGCGTCTCACCGTTTAGACCTTGGTTCTGCGGTGCTAAGACCTCATATACTCGTCTAAAAATAAATGAAAAAAGAGCTCTTCGAGTCTGGAATATAAAAATTTATTATAAGACGAGTCATACGCCTGGAACGAAAGTGATACGCATACATTAGGCGAAAATGTTGGAGAAATACTATGCTAAACTGTCACAGTTGGATAGAGAATATGTTAAAGTGTCACAGTTGCAAGGAAAGTAATACGCATAAATGAGATGAGAGAATATTAGTCTAAAAAAAGTAAAAAACAAAAATTTTTATTTGGAAAATATTTTTAAAGTTAAAAAAAGTAAATTTCGATTTTACGTCAAAAATGAAACTTTTTTCCCATTGAAACCCATGTATTTCACCGTTAGTCGCCGATCACTTTTTATTGAGATTTGGTTCCTTGTTAGCACAGCATTGTCACGGGTCGGCGTCTAAGACCGAATGGCCCATATGTGACGAGCGCCTTTGGCGTGAAATATATATTATTTCTAAATGAAATTGATGTTATATTTTCAATTTACTGAGCATTGACTCACTCGATTCCGAGCAAAAAGTTAAAAAAATATTTTAACGAAAAAGTGTCTATTGACAACTACCAAGACGACTTTTCAAAGTCTAATAATGGGTAGAACTTTAATGTTATTCGCCACAACTTATTTTAAAAATAAGAGAGAACGTTTGAAACGTTATTAAACAGACAAGTTGCTAAAAAAGTGAGGGTCGGCACTTTCTGTAAAATGTTGAACGAAGCCCTTATTATATATAAAAATATATTTTACAAAAATTTAAAAATAAAATAATAAGAGATGTTGTTATATGCTTGCGTCTCACCGTTTAGACCTTGGTTCTGCGGTGCTAAGACCTCATATACTCGTCTAAAAATAAATGAAAAAAGAGCTCTTTGAGTCTGGAATATAAAAATTTATTATAAGACGAGTCATACGCCTGGAACGAAAGTGATACGCAGACATTAGGCGAAAATGTTAGAGAAATACTATGCTAAACTGTCACAGTTGGATAGAGAATATGTTAAAGTGTCACAGTTGCAAGGAAAGTAATACGCATAAATTAGATGATAGAATATTAGTCTAAAAAAAGTAAAAAACAAAAATTTTTATTTGGAAAATATTTTTAAAGTTAAAAAAAGTAAATTTCGATTTTAGGTCGAAAATGAAACTTTTTTCCCATTGAAACCCATGTATTTTACCGTTAGTCGCCGATCACTTTTTATTGAGATTTGGTTCCTTGTTAGCACAGCATTGTCACGGGTCGGCGTCTAAGACCGAATGGCCCATATGTGACGAGCGCCTTTGGCGTGAAATATATATTATTTCTAAATGAAATTGATGTTATATTTTCCATTTACTGAGCATTGACTCACTCGATTCCGAGCAAAAAGTTAAAAAAATATTTTAACGAAAAAGTGTCTATTGACAACTACCAAGACGACTTTTCAAAGTCTAATAATGGGTAGAACTTTAATGTTATTCGCCACAACTTATTTTAAAAATAAGAGAAAACGTTTGAAACGTTATTAAACAGACAAGTTGCTAAAAAAGTGAGGGTCGGCACTTTCTGTAAAATGTTGAACGAAGCCCTTATTATATATAAAAATATATTTTACAAAAATATAAAAATAAAATAATAAGAGATGTTGTTATATGCTTGCGTCTCACCGTTTAGACCTTGGTTCTGCGGTGCTAAGACCTCATATACTCGTCTAAAAATAAATGAAAAAAGAGCTCTTTGAGTCTGGAATATAAAAATTTATTATAAGACGAGTCATACGCCTGGAACGAAAGTGATACGCATACATTAGGCGAAAATGTTGGAGAAATACTATGCTAAACTGTCACAGTTGGATAGAGAATATGTTAAAGTGTCACAGTTGCAAGGAAAGTAATACGCATAAATTAGATGATAGAATATTAGTCTAAAAAAAGTAAAAAACAAAAATTTTTATTTGGAAAATATTTTTAAAGTTAAAAAAAGTAAATTTCGATTTTAGGTCGAAAATGAAACTTTTTTCCCATTGAAACCCATGTATTTCACCGTTATTCGCCGAACACCTTTTATTGAAATTTGGATCCTTGTAAGCACAGAATTGTCACGGGTCGGCGTCTAAGACCGAATGGCCCATATGTGACGAGCGCCTTTAGCGTGAAATATATATTATTTCTAAATGAAATTGATGTTATATTTTCAATTTACTGAGCATTGACTCACTCGATTCCAAGCAAAAAGTTAAAAAAATATTTTAACGAAAAAGTGTCTATTGACAACTACAAAGACGACTTTTCAAAGTCTAATAATGGGTAGAACTTTAATGTTATTCGCCACAACTTATTTTAAAAATAAGAGAGAACGTTTGAAACGTTATTAAACAGACAAGTTGCTAAAAAAGTGAGGGGCGGCACTTTCTGTAAAATGTTGAACGAAGCCCTTATTATATATAAAAATATATTTTACAAAAATATAAAAATAAAATAATAAGAGATGTTGTTATATGCTTGCGTCTCACCGTTTAGACCTTGGTTCTGCGGTGCTAAGACCTCATATACTCGTCTAAAAATAAATGAAAAAAGAGCTCTTTGAGTCTGGAATATAAAAATTTATTATAAGACGAGTCATACGCCTGGAACGAAAGTGATACGCATACATTAGGCGAAAATGTTGGAGAAATACTATGCTAAACTGTCACAGTTGGATAGAGAATATGTTAAAGTGTCACAGTTGCAAGGAAAGTAATACGCATAAATGAGATGAGAGAATATTAGTCTAAAAAAAGTAAAAAACAAAAATTTTTATTTGGAAAATATTTTTAAAGTTAAAAAAAGTAAATTTTGATTTTACGTCAAAAATGAAACTTTTTTCCCATTGAAACCCATGTATTTCACCGTTAGTCGCCGATCACTTTTTATTGAGATTTGGTTCCTTGTTAGCACAGCATTGTCACGGGTCGGCGTCTAAGACCGAATGGCCCATATGTGACGAGCGCCTTTGGCGTGAAATATATATTATTTCTAAATGAAATTGATGTTATATTTTCAATTTACTGAGCATTGACTCACTCGATTCCGAGCAAAAAGTTAAAAAAATATTTTAACGAAAAAGTGTCTATTGACAACTACCAAGACGACTTTTCAAAGTCTAATAATGGGTAAAACTTTAATGTTATTCGCCACAACTTATTTTAACAATAAGAGAGAACGTTTGAAACGTTATTAAACAGACAAGTTGCTAAAAAAGTGAGGGTCGGCACTTTCTGTAAAATGTTGAACGAAGCCCTTATTATATATAAAAATATATTTTACAAAAATATAAAAATAAAATAATAAGAGATGTTGTTATATGCTTGCGTCTCACCGTTTAGACCTTGGTTCTGCGGTGCTAAGACCTCATATACTCGTCTAAAAATAAATGAAAAAAGAGCTCTTTGAGTCTGGAATATAAAAATTTATTATAAGACGAGTCATACGCCTGGAACGAAAGTGATACGCATACATTAGGCGAAAATGTTGGAGAAATACTATGCTAAACTGTCACAGTTGGATAGAGAATATGTTAAAGTGTCACAGTTGCAAGGAAAGTAATACGCATAAATTAGATGATAGAATATTAGTCTAAAAAAAGTAAAAAACAAAAATTTTTATTTGGAAAATATTTTTAAAGTTAAAAAAAGTAAATTTCGATTTTAGGTCGAAAATGAAACTTTTTTCCCATTGAAACCCATGTATTTCACCGTTATTCGCCGAACACCTTTTATTGAAATTTGGATCCTTGTAAGCACAGAATTGTCACGGGTCGGCGTCTAAGACCGAATGGCCCATATGTGACGAGCGCCTTTAGCGTGAAATATATATTATTTCTAAATGAAATTGATGTTATATTTTCAATTTACTAAGCATTGACTTACTCGATTCCAAGCAAAAAGTTAAAAAAATATTTTAACGAAAAAGTGTCTATTGACAACTACAAAGACGACTTTTCAAAGTCTAATAATGGGTAGAACTTTAATGTTATTCGCCACAACTTATTTTAAAAATAAGAGAGAACGTTTGAAACGTTATTAAACAGACAAGTTGCTAAAAAAGTGAGGGGCGGCACTTTCTGTAAAATGTTGAACGAAGCCCTTATTATATATAAAAATATATTTTACAAAAATATAAAAATAAAATAATAAGAGATGTTGTTATATGCTTGCGTCTCACCGTTTAGACCTTGGTTCTGCGGTGCTAAGACCTCATATACTCGTCTAAAAATAAATGAAAAAAGAGCTCTTTGAGTCTGGAATATAAAAATTTATTATAAGACGAGTCATACGCCTGGAACGAAAGTGATACGCATACATTAGGCGAAAATGTTGGAGAAATACTATGCTAAACTGTCACAGTTGGATAGAGAATATGTTAAAGTGTCACAGTTGCAAGGAAAGTAATACGCATAAATGAGATGAGAGAATATTAGTCTAAAAAAAGTAAAAAACAAAAATTTTTATTTGGAAAATATTTTTAAAGTTAAAAAAAGTAAATTTTGATTTTACGTCAAAAATGAAACTTTTTTCCCATTGAAACCCATGTATTTCACCGTTAGTCGCCGATCACTTTTTATTGAGATTTGGTTCCTTGTTAGCACAGCATTGTCACGGGTCGGCGTCTAAGACCGAATGGCCCATATGTGACGAGCGCCTTTGGCGTGAAATATATATTATTTCTAAATGAAATTGATGTTATATTTTCAATTTACTGAGCATTGACTCACTCGATTCCGAGCAAAAAGTTAAAAAAATATTTTAACGAAAAAGTGTCTATTGACAACTACCAAGACGACTTTTCAAAGTCTAATAATGGGTAAAACTTTAATGTTATTCGCCACAACTTATTTTAACAATAAGAGAGAACGTTTGAAACGTTATTAAACAGACAAGTTGCTAAAAAAGTGAGGGTCGGCACTTTCTGTAAAATGTTGAACGAAGCCCTTATTATATATAAAAATATATTTTACAAAAATATAAAAATAAAATAATAAGAGATGTTGTTATATGCTTGCGTCTCACCGTTTAGACCTTGGTTCTGCGGTGCTAAGACCTCATATACTCGTCTAAAAATAAATGAAAAAAGAGCTCTTTGAGTCTGGAATATAAAAATTTATTATAAGACGAGTCATACGCCTGGAACGAAAGTGATACGCATACATTAGGCGAAAATGTTGGAGAAATACTATGCTAAACTGTCACAGTTGGATAGAGAATATGTTAAAGTGTCACAGTTGCAAGGAAAGTAATACGCATAAATGAGATGAGAGAATATTAGTCTAAAAAAAGTAAAAAACAAAAATTTTTATTTGGAAAATATTTTTAAAGTTAAAAAAAGTAAATTTCGATTTTACGTCAAAAATGAAACTTTTTTCCCATTGAAACCCATGTATTTCACCGTTAGTCGCCGATCACTTTTTATTGAGATTTGGTTCCTTGTTAGCACAGCATTGTCACGGGTCGGCGTCTAAGACCGAATGGCCCATATGTGACGAGCGCCTTTAGCGTGAAATATATATTATTTCGAAATGAAATTGATGTTATATTTTCAATTTACTAAGCATTGACTTACTCGATTCCGAGCAAAAAGTTAAAAAAATATTTTAACGAAAAAGTGTCTATTGACAACTACCAAGACGACTTTTCAAAGTCTAATAATGAGTAGAACTTTAATGTTATTCGCCACAACTTATTTTAAAAATAAGAGAGAACGTTTAAAACGTTATTAAACAGACAAGTTGCTAAAAAAGTGAGTGGCGGCACTTTTTGTAAAATGTTGAACGAAGCCCTTATTCTATATAAAAATATATTTTACACAAATATAAAAATAAAATAATAATAGATGTTGTTATATGCTTGCGTCTCACCGTTTAGACCTTGGTTCTGCGGTGCTAAGACCTCATATACTCGTCTAAAAATAAATGAAAAAAGAGCTCTTCGAGTCTGGAATATAAAAATTTATTATAAGACGAGTCATACGCCTGGAACGAAAGTGATACGCATACATTAGGCGAAAATGTTGGAGAAATACTATGCTAAACTGTCACAGTTGGATAGAGAATATGTTAAAGTGTCACAGTTGCAAGGAAAGTAATACGCATAAATGAGATGATAGAATATTAGTCTAAAAAAAAAAAAAAAAAAAAATTTTATTTGGAAAATATTTTTAAAGTTAAAAAAAGTAAATTTCGATTTTACGTCAAAAATGAAACTTTTTTCCTATTGAAACCCATGTATTTCACCGTTAGTCGCCGAACACCTTTTATTGAAATTTGGATCCTTGTAAGCACAGAATTGTCACGGGTCGGCGTCTAAGACCGAATGGCCCATATGTGACGAGCGCCTTTAGCGTGAAATATATATTTTTTCTAAATGAAATTGATGTTATATTTTCAATTTACTGAGCATTGACTCACTCGATTCCGAGCAAAAAGTTAAAAAAATATTTTAACGAAAAAGTGTCTATTGACAACTACCAAGACTACTTTTCAAAGTCTAATAATGAGTAGAACTTTAATGTTATTCGCCACAACTTATTTTAAAAATAAGAGAGAACGTTTGAAACGTTATTAAACAGACAAGTTGCTAAAAAAGTGAGGGGCGGCACTTTCTGTAAAATGTTGAACGAAGCCCTTATTATATATAAAAATATATTTTACAAAAATATAAAAATAAAATAATAAGAGATGTTGTTATATGCTTGCGTCTCACCGTTTAGACCTTGGTTCTGCGGTGCTAAGACCTCATATACTCGTCTAAAAATAAATGAAAAAAGAGCTCTTCGAGTCTGGAATATAAAAATTTATTATAAGACGAGTCATACGCCTGGAACGAAAGTGATACGCATACATTAGGCGAAAATGTTGGAGAAATACTATGCTAAACTGTCACAGTTGGATAGAGAATATGTTAAAGTGTCACAGTTGCAAGGAAAGTAATACGCATAAATTAGATGATAGAATATTAGTCTAAAAAAAGTAAAAAACAAAAATTTTTATTTGAAAAATATTTTTAAAGTTAAAAAAAGTAAATTTCGATTTTAGGTCGAAAATGAAACTTTTTTCCCATTGAAATCCATGTATTTCACCGTTAGTCGCCGATCACTTTTTATTGAGATTTGGTTCCTTGTAAGCACAGCATTGTCACGGGTAGGCGTCTAAGACCGAATGGCCCATATGTGACGAGCGCCTTTAGCGTAAAATATATATTATTTCTAAATGAAATTGATGTTATGTTTTCAATTTACTGAGCATTGACTCACTCGATTCCGAGCAAAAAGTTAAAAAAATATTTTAACGAAAAAGTGTCTATTGACAACTACAAAGACGACTTTTCAAAGTCTAATAATGGCTAGAACTTTAATGTTATTCGCCACAACTTATTTTAAAAATAAAAGAGAACGTTTGAAACGTTATTAAACAGACAAGTTGCTAAAAAAGTGAGGGGCGGCACTTTCTGTAAAATGTTGAACGAAGCCCTTATTATATATAAAAATATATTTTACAAAAATATAAAAATAAAATAATAAGAGATGTTGTTATATGCTTGCGTCTCACCGTTTAGACCTTGGTTCTGTGGTGCTAAGACCTCATATACTCGTCTAAAAATAAATGAAAAAAGAGCTCTTTGAGTCTGGAATATAAAAATTTATTATAAGACGAGTCATACGCCTGGAACGAAAGTGATACGCATACATTAGGCGAAAATGTTGGAGAAATACTATGCTAAACTGTCACAGTTGGATAGAGAATATGTTAAAGTGTCACAGTTGCAAGGAAAGTAATACGCATAAATTAGATGATAGAATATTAGTCTAAAAAAAGTAAAAAACAAAAATTTTTATTTGGAAAATATTTTTAAAGTTAAAAAAAGTAAATTTCGATTTTAGGTCGAAAATGAAACTTTTTTCCCATTGAAATCCATGTATTTCACCGTTAGTCGCCGAACACCTTTTATTGAAATTTGGATCCTTGTAAGCACAGAATTGTCACGGGTCGGCGTCTAAGACCGAATGGCCCATATGTGACGAGCGCCTTTAGCGTGAAATATATATTATTTCTAAATGAAATTGATGTTATATTTTCAATTTACTGAGCATTGACTTACTCGATTCCAAGCAAAAAGTTAAAAAAATATTTACGATCTTGCGTGTTTTTTGAAGGGTATTTTGAGGTTGTCGTTTTTTCATTTAAAAAATTGGTGTTTTTATATCTAAAATGCCCAAAAGTTACCTAAATAGTGCAGATTTTTTTGTCTTAAATGTTCAAGAATGAAAACACAAATTTTTTTAATGAAAAAACGACAACGTCAAAATACCCTTCAAAAAACACGCAAGATCGTGAACGTATTTTAATTGAAAAAAATCGTGTCTTTTTTATCCTAAATGCCCAAAAGTTACAAAAATAGTGCCGTTTTTTGTGTCTCAAATGTTCAAAACTGCACTATTTTAGAAACTTTTGGGCATTTGGGATAAAAAACACCATTTTTTTCTATTAAAAAACGTTCACGATCTTGCGTGTTTTTTGTAGCGTATTTTGAGGTTGTCGTTTTTTCATTTAAAAACATAGTGTTTTCATTCTTGAACATTGAAGACAAAAAAATCTGCACTAATTTGGTAACTTTGGTGCATGTGGGATAAAAAAACACGATTTTTTTCGTTTAAAAAACGTTTACGATCTTGCGTGTTTTTTGAAGGGTATTTTGGGTTGTCGTTTTTTCATTTAAAAAATTGGTGTTTTCACTTTTGAACATTTTTAAGACAAAAAAATCTGCACTATTTAGGTAACTTTTGGGCATTTTAGATATAAAAACACCAATTTTTTAAATGAAAAAACGACAACGTCAAAATACCCTACAAAAAACACGCAATATCGTGAACGTTTTTTAATAGAAAAAAATCGTGTCTTTTATCCCAAATGCCCAAAAGTTACAAAAATAGTGCCGTTTTTTGTGTCTCAAATGTTCAAAACTGCTCTATTTTTGTAACTTTTGAGCATTTGGGATAAAAAACACCATTTTTTTCAATTAAAAAACGTTCACGATCTTGCTTGTTTTTTGTAGGGTATTTTGAGGTTGTCGTTTTTTTATTTAAAAACATAGTGTTTTCATTCTTGAACATTGAAGACAAAAAAATCGGCACTAATTTGGTAACTTTTGGGCATTTGGGATAAAAAAACACGATTTTTTTCGTTTAAAAAACCTTTACGATCTTGCGTGTTTTTTGAAGGGTATTTTGAGGTTGTCGTTTTTTCATTTAAAAAATTGGTGTTTTCACTTTTGAACATTTGAAGACAAAAAAATCTGCACTTTTTAGGTAACTTTTGGGCATTTTAGATATAAAAACACCAATTTTTTAAATGAAAAAACGACAACGTCAAAACACCCTACAAAAAACACGTAACATCGTGAACGTTTTTTAATAGAAAAAATCGTGTCTTTTATCCCAAATGCCCAAAAGTTACAAAAATAGTGCCGTTTTTTGTGTCTCAAATGTTTAAAACTGCTCTATTTTTGTAACTTTTGAGCATTTGGGATAAAAAACACCATTTTTTTCAATTAAAAAACGTTCACGATCTTGCTTGTTTTTTGTAGGGTATTTTGAGGTTGTCGTTTTTTCATTTAAAAACATAGTGTTTTCATTCTTGAACATTAAAGACAAAAAAATCTGCACTAATTTGGTAACTTTTGGGCATTTGGGATAAAAAAACACGATTTTTTTCGTTTAAAAAACCTTTACGATTTTGCGTGTTTTTTGAAGGGTATTTTGAGGTTGTCGTTTTTTCATTTAAAAAATTGGTGTTTTTATATCTAAAATGCCCAAAAGTTACCTAAATAGTGCAGATTTTTTTGTCTTAAATGTTCAAGAATGAAAACACAAATTTTTTAAATGAAAAAACGACAACGTCAAAATACCCTACAAAAAACACGCAATATCGTGAACGTTTTTTAACAGAAAAAAATGGTGTCTTTTATCCCAAATGCCCAAAAGTTACAAAAATAGTGCCGTTTTTTGTGTCTCAAATGTTCAAAACTGCTCTATTTTTGTAACTTTTGAGCATTTGGGATAAAAAACACCATTTTTTTCAATTAAAAAACGTTCACGATCTTGCTTGTTTTTTGTAGGGTATTTTGAGGTTGTCGTTTTTTCATTTAAAAACATAGTGTTTTCATTCTTGAACATTGAAGACAAAAAAATCGGCACTAATTTGGTAACTTTTGGGCATTTGGGATAAAAAAACACGATTTTTTTCGTTTAAAAAACCTTTACGATCTTGCGTGTTTTTTGAAGGGTATTTTGAGGTTGTCGTTTTTTCATTTAAAAAATTGGTGTTTTCACTTTTGAACATTTAAAGACAAAAAAATCTGCACTTTTTAGGTAACTTTTGGGCATTTTAGATATAAAAACACCAATTTTTTAAATGAAAAAACGACAACGTCAAAACACCCTACAAAAAACACGTAACATCGTGAACGTTTCTTAATAGAAAAAATCGTGTCTTTTATCCCAAATGCCCAAAAGTTACAAAAATAGTGCCGTTTTTTGTGTCTCAAATGTTTAAAACTGCTCTATTTTTGTAACTTTTGAGCATTTGGGATAAAAAACACCATTTTTTTCAATTAAAAAACGTTCACGACCTTGCTTGTTTTTTGTAGGGTATTTTGAGGTTGTCGTTTTTTCATTTAAAAACATAGTGTTTTCATTCTTGAACATTAAAGACAAAAAAATCTGCACTAATTTGGTAACTTTTGGGCATTTGGGATAAAAAAACACGATTTTTTTCGTTTAAAAAACCTTTACGATTTTGCGTGTTTTTTGAAGGGTATTTTGAGGTTGTCGTTTTATCATTTAAAAAATTGGTGTTTTTATATCTAAAATGCCCAAAAGTTACCTAAATAGTGCAGATTTTTTTGTCTTAAATGTTCAAGAATGAAAACACAAATTTTTTAAATGGAAAAACGACAACGTCAAAATACCCTTCAAAAAACACGCAAGATCGTGAACGTTTCTTAATAGAAAAAATCGTGTCTTTTATCCCAAATGCCCAAAAGTTACAAAAATAGTGCCGTTTTTTGTGTCTCAAATGTTTAAAACTGCTCTATTTTTGTAACTTTTGAGCATTTGGGATAAAAAACACCATTTTTTTCAATTAAAAAACGTTCACGACCTTGCTTGTTTTTTGTAGGGTATTTTGAGGTTGTCGTTTTTTCATTTAAAAACATAGTGTTTTCATTCTTGAACATTAAAGACAAAAAAATCTGCACTAATTTGGTAACTTTTGGGCATTTGGGATAAAAAAACACGATTTTTTTCGTTTAAAAAACCTTTACGATTTTGCGTGTTTTTTGAAGGGTATTTTGAGGTTGTCGTTTTATCATTTAAAAAATTGGTGTTTTTATATCTAAAATGCCCAAAAGTTACCTAAATAGTGCAGATTTTTTTGTCTTAAATGTTCAAGAATGAAAACACAAATTTTTTAAATGGAAAAACGACAACGTCAAAATACCCTTCAAAAAACACGCAAGATCGTGAACGTTTTTTAATAGAAAAAAATCGTGTCTTTTATCCCAAATGCCCAAAAGTTACAAAAATAGTGCCGTTTTTTGTGTCTCAAATGTTCAAAGATGCTCTATTTTTGTAACTTTTGAGCATTTGGGATAAAAAACACCATTTTTTTCAATTAAAAAACGTTCACGATCTTGCGTGTTTTTTGTAGGGTATTTTGAGGTTGTCGTTTTTTCATTTAAAAACATAGTGTTTTCATTCTTGAACATTGAAGACAAAAAAATCTGCACTAATTTGGTAACTTTTGGGCATTTGGGATAAAAAAACACGATTTTTTTCGTTTAAAAAACCTTTACGATCTTGCGTGTTTTTTGAAGGGTATTTTGAGGTTGTCGTTTTATCATTTAAAAAATTGGTGTTTTTATATCTAAAATGCCCAAAAGTTACCTAAATAGTGCAGATTTTTTTGTCTTAAATGTTCAAGAATGAAAACACAAATTTTTTAAATGGAAAAACGACAACGTCAAAATACCCTTCAAAAAACACGCAAGATCGTGAACGTTTTTTAATAGAAAAAAATCGTGTCTTTTATCCCAAATGCCCAAAAGTTACAAAAATAGTGCCGTTTTTTGTGTCTCAAATGTTCAAAACTGCTCTATTTTTGTAACTTTTGAGCATTTAGGATAAAAAACACCATTTTTTTCAATTAAAAAACGTTCACGATCTTGCTTGTTTTTTGTAGGGTATTTTGAGGTTGTCGTTTTTTGATTTAAAAACATAGTGTTTTCATTCTTGAACATTGAAGACAAAAAAATCTTCACTAATTTGGTAACTTTTGGGCATTTGGGATAAAAAAACACGATTTTTTTCGTTTAAAAAACCTTTACGATCTTGCGTGTTTTTTGAAGGGTATTTTGAGGTTGTCGTTTTTTCATTTAAAAAATTGGTGTTTTTATATTTAAAATGCCCAAAAGTTACCTAAATAGTGCAGATTTTTTTGTCTTAAATGTTCAAGAATGAAAACACAAATTTTTTAAATGGAAAAACGACAACGTCAAAATACCCTTCAAAAAACACGCAAGATCGTGAACGTTTTTTAATAGAAAAAAATCGTGTCTTTTATCCCAAATGCCCGAAAGTTACAAAAATAGTGCCGTTTTTTGTGTCTCAAATGTTCAAAAATGCTCTATTTTTGTAACTTTTGAGCATTTGGGATAAAAAACACCATTTTTTTCAATTAAAAAACTTTCACGATCTTGCGTGTTTTTTGTAGCGTATTTTGAGGTTGTCGTTTTTTCATTTAAAAACATAGTGTTTTCATTCTTGAACATTGAAGACAAAAAAATCTGCACTAATTTGGTAACTTTTGTGCATGTGGGATAAAAAAACACGATTTTTTTCGTTTAAAAAACGTTTACGATCTTGCGTGTTTTTTGAAGGGTATTTTGGGTTGTCGTTTTTTCATTTAAAAAATTGGTGTTTTCACTTTTGAACATTTTTAAGACAAAAAAATCTGCACTATTTAGGTAACTTTTGGGCATTTTAGATATAAAAACACCAATTTTTTAAATGAAAAAACGACAACGTCAAAATACCCTACAAAAAACACGCAATATCGTGAACGTTTTTTAACAGAAAAAAATCGTGTCTTTTATCCCAAATGCCCAAAAGTTACAAAAATAGTGCCGTTTTTTGTGTCTCAAATGTTCAAAACTGCTCTATTTTTGTAACTTTTGAGCATTTGGGATAAAAAACACCATTTTTTTCAATTAAAAAACGTTCACGATCTTGCTTGTTTTTTGTAGGGTATTTTGAGGTTGTCGTTTTTTCATTTAAAAACATAGTGTTTTCATTCTTGAACATTGAAGACAAAAAAATCTGCACTAATTTGGTAACTTTTGGGCATTTGGGATAAAAAAACACGATTTTTTTCGTTTAAAAAACCTTTACGATCTTGCGTGTTTTTTGAAGGGTATTTTGAGGTTGTCGTTTTTTCATTTAAAAAATTGGTGTTTTCACTTTTGAACATTTGAAGACAAAAAAATCTGCACTTTTTAGGTAACTTTTGGGCATTTTAGATATAAAAACACCAATTTTTTAAATGAAAAAACGACAACGTCAAAACACCCTACAAAAAACACGTAACATCGTGAACGTTTTTTAATAGAAAAAATCGTGTCTTTTATCCCAAATGCCCAAAAGTTACAAAAATAGTGCCGTTTTTTGTGTCTCAAATGTTTAAAACTGCTCTATTTTTGTAACTTTTGAGCATTTGGGATAAAAAACACCATTTTTTTCAATTAAAAAACGTTCACGATCTTGCTTGTTTTTTGTAGGGTATTTTGAGGTTGTCGTTTTTTCATTTAAAAACATAGTGTTTTCATTCTTGAACATTAAAGACAAAAAAATCTGCACTAATTTGGTAACTTTTGGGCATTTGGGATAAAAAAACACGATTTTTTTCGTTGAAAAAACCTTTACGATCTTGCGTGTTTTTTGGGGTCAGTATCATTACGGCAGAAAAAATTTGTTGCACATTGTTATATTTTACAAAAATTTAAAATGTTATTTTTTCACGTTGATTATTAAAATTCTTATTTTTTACAACAAGAAAAAGTAAGTTTGTTAAATTTTACATCAAGAAAAATAATGTAATCTTTATTTGTTATATTGTTCAATCTGAAGCAACAACTTTGTTTTATTTTACATCCATAAAAAAATAATTGTTATATTTTACACCCAAAAAAATTTTTGTTATATTTTATATCCAAAAAGTTTTTTTTGTTATATTTTACATAAAAAATTATTGTTATATTTTACATCGACAAAATTTTTTTGTTATATTTTACATTAAAAAAAGTATTGTTATATTTTATACCCAAAAAAATTATTGTTATTTTTTACATAAAAAAAAAATTTTGTTACATTTTACATAAAAAAAAAAATTGTTATATTTTACATCCAAAAAAATTATTGTTATTTTTGACATAAAAAAAAAATTTTGTTACATTTTACATCCAAAAAAATTTTTGTTATATTTTACATCAAAAAAAAATTTTGTTATATTTTACATCCAAAAAAAGTTTTTTTATATTTTACATTGAAAAAAAAAATTCTATATTTTAAATTTTAACCATTTCAGGATAAGATGTATATTTTTTTATGCATATTTTCAAAGTTAATTTTCTTTGTTATTGGAGATTTAAATATTTTTTGGAACCACCGTTTCTTATATATTTTTATTTGCTCGTTTAAACTTTGTTTTAAAAATTATAACAAATAAATATGAAATCCATGTTAAGATTAGTTGATTTCAGGCAAAAATCATATTTTTGTATGCCTACTTTATATAAACTTAAAAACATTTCAAAAATCTCAAAATGGCGGACAAGTATCGCTGCTAAAAAGTAAGCGTCTTTCAATTTTTGCAAAAAAATTTTTTTACTTTGATAAATATGAAAAACACGCATATAAGCGTAAGTTTATTTAACAAATTACTTCAGAAAGTTTTATTACAGAAGGTTTTTATTGAAAAATATTTGGTTCCTCTTGTTTGAAACATTTGTTTCTAAAAGAAACATAATTTAAAATAGTATAAATTACATAATATAGCCAAAAAACGTGTAACCTATACAACAAAATTTTGTATCATTATCTGGGCATTAAGATTTATTAAAATGATAGTTATTAATAACTTTTAATGATCATTTATTCAGAATTAAATTTAGTATTTATTTCTATTAAAATATTTAATTATAATATAATTTTTTCTAAAATTAACAAATGTTAGAGAATTATTTAAAGGCATGGGCAAAACTAGATAATTAAATAGAAAGTTGATCTTATTTTGGCCACCCCTTTTTTATAGAAAATAAGGTATTTTAAATAAAATATTTTATTGCACTGAGAGAAATAGATGCTACGGGGTACCATCTACATGGTACCAGATACAATATCTGATCTTAAGTATACGGACAAGAATCTACCCACGCGGAACGATTCTATAGAAACCACTCTATAGAAACTCGATATAGAACTCTATATCGAATTCTACATAGATTCGATATAGAATTCTATATAGATTCTATATAGAATTCTATATAGATTCTATATCGAATTCTATATATATTCTATATCAAATTATACTTTAATTTTTTAAACAAACCCTAAGTGCCCAACCGATGTCTAGGTCGTTCCCCGAAAACTTCTTAAAGAAAGTTAACCTCAAACAGAGAAAATCGAAAGCTAAAAATACCGAACGTGCCTACTCGATGTCCAGGTCGGTTCCGGACAACATCTTCGGGGAAGTTAACCTCAAATTTAACAAATCGATTTCTAAACGGTACACAAGTGCCCTAACAATGACCAGGTCGGTTGCTCACAACATCTTCAGGGAAGTTAACCTCAAATTTCACAAATCGACATCTAGACGGTACCCAAGTGCACCAACGATGTCTAGGTCGGTTTCTCACGACATCTTCGGATAAGTTAACGTGAAATATCACAAAACGACTTCTAGATGGTTCCCAAGTGCACCAACGATGTCCAGGTCGGTTTCTAACGACATCTTTGGAGAAGTTAACCTGAAATATCACAAATCGACTTCTAGATGGTACCCAAGTGCCCCAACGATGTCCAAGTCGATTCCTCACAACATCCTCAGAGAAGTTAACCTCAAATCTCACAAATCGACTTCTAGACGGTACCCAAGTGCCTTAACAATGTCCAGGTCGGTTGCTCACAACATCTTCGGGGAAGTTAACCTCAAATTTTACAACTCGACTTCTAGACGGTACCCAAGTGCCTTAACAATGTCCAGGTCGGTTGCTCACAACATCTTCAGGGAAGTTAACCTCAAATTTCACAAATCGACTTCTAGACAGTACCCAAGTGCCCAAACGATGTCCAAGTCGATTCCTCACAACATCCTCAGAGAAGTTAACCTCAAATTTCACAAATCGACTTCTAGACGGTATCAAGTGCCTTAACAATGTCCAGGTCGGTTGCTCACAACATCTTCGGGGAAGTTAACCTCAAATTTTACAAATCGACTTCTAGACGGTACCCAAGTGCCTTAACAATGTCCAGGTCGGTTGCTCACAACATCTTCAGGGAAGTTAACCTCAAATTTCACAAATCGACTTCTAGACGGTACCCAAGTGCCTTAACAATGTCCAGGTCGGTTGCTCACAACATCTTCAGGAAAGTTAACCTCAAATTTCACAAATCGACATCTAGACGGTACCCAAGTGCACCAACGATGTCTAGGTCGGTTTCTAACGACATCTTTAGAGAAGTTAACCTGAAATATCACAAATCGACTTCTAGATGGTACCCAAGTGCCCCAACGATGTCCAAGTCGATTCCTCACAACATCCTCAGAGAAGTTAACCTCAAATCTCACAAATCGACTTCTAGACGGTACCCAAGTGCCTTAACAATGTCCAGGTCGGTTGCTCACAACATCTTCGGGGAAGTTAACCTCAAATTTTACAAATCGACTTCTAGACGGTACCCAAGTGCCTTAACAATGTCCAGGTCGGTTGCTCACAACATCTTCAGGGAAGTTAACCTCAAATTTCACAAATCGACTTCTAGACAGTACCCAAGTGCCCAAACGATGTCCAAGTCGATTCCTCACAACATCCTCAGAGAAGTTAACCTCAAATTTCACAAATCGACTTCTAGACGGTATCAAGTGCCTTAACAATGTCCAGGTCGGTTGCTCACAACATCTTCGGGGAAGTTAACCTCAAATTTTACAAATCGACTTCTAGACGGTACCCAAGTGCCTTAACAATGTCCAGGTCGGTTGCTCACAACATCTTCAGGGAAGTTAACCTCAAATTTCACAAATCGACTTCTAGACGGTACCCAAGTGCCTTAACAATGTCCAGGTCGGTTGATCACAACATCTTCAGGAAAGTTAACCTCAAATTTCACAAATCGACATCTAGACGGTACCCAAGTGCACCAACGATGTCTAGGTCGGTTTCTAACGACATCTTTGGAGAAGTTAACCTGAAATATCACAAATCGACTTCTAGATGGTACCCAAGTGCCCCAACGATGTCCAAGTCGATTCCTCACAACATCCTCAGAGAAGTTAACCTCAAATCTCACAAATCGACTTCTAGACGGTACCCAAGTGCCTTAACAATGTCCAGGTCGGTTGCTCACAACATCTTCGGGGAAGTTAACCTCAAATTTTACAAATCGACTTCTAGACGGTACCCAAGTGCCTTAACAATGTCCAGGTCGGTTGCTCACAACATCTTCAGGGAAGTTAACCTCAAATTTCACAAATCGACTTCTAGACAGTACCCAAGTGCCCAAACGATGTCCAAGTCGATTCCTCACAACATCCTCAGAGAAGTTAACCTCAAATTTCACAAATCGACTTCTAGACGGTATCAAGTGCCTTAACAATGTCCAGGTCGGTTGCTCACAACATCTTCGGGGAAGTTAACATCAAATTTTACAAATCGACTTCTAGACGGTACCCAAGTGCCTTAACAATGTCCAGGTCGGTTGCTCACAACATCTTCAGGGAAGTTAACCTCAAATTTCACAAATCGACTTCTAGACGGTACCCAAGTGCCTTAACAATGTCCAGGTCGGTTGCTCACAACATCTTCAGGAAAGTTAACCTCAAATTTCACAAATCGACATCTAGACGGTACCCAAGTGCACCAACGATGTCTAGGTCGGTTTCTAACGACATCTTTGGAGAAGTTAACCTGAAATATCACAAATCGACTTCTAGACGGTACCCAAGTGCCTTAACAATGTCCAGGTCGGTTGCTCACAACATCTTCAGGGAAGTTAACCTCAAATTTCACAAATCGACTTCTAGACAGTACCCAAGTGCCCAAACGATGTCCAAGTCGATTCCTCACAACATCCTCAGAGAAGTTAACCTCAAATTTCACAAATCGACTTCTAGACGGTATCAAGTGCCTTAACAATGTCCAGGTCGGTTGCTCACAACATCTTCGGGGAAGTTAACCTCAAATTTTACAAATCGACTTCTAGACGGTACCCAAGTGCCTTAACAATGTCCAGGTCGGTTGCTCACAACATCTTCAGGGAAGTTAACCTCAAATTTCACAAATCGACTTCTAGACGGTACCCAAGTGCCTTAACAATGTCCAGGTCGGTTGCTCACAACATCTTCAGGAAAGTTAACCTCAAATTTCACAAATCGACATCTAGACGGTACCCAAGTGCACCAACGATGTCTAGGTCGGTTTTTCACGACATCTTCGGATAAGTTAACCTGAAATATCACAAAACGACTTCTAGAAGGCACCCAAGTGCACCAACGATGTCCAGGTCGGTTTCTAACGACATCTTTGAAGAAGTTAACCTGAAATATCACAAATCGACTTCTAGATGGCTCCCAAGTGCACCAACGATGTCCAGCTCGGTTTCTAACGACATCTTTGGAGAAGTTAACCTGAAATATCACAAATTGACTTCTAGACGGTACCCAAGTGCCCCAACTATGTCCAGGTCGATTCCTCACAACATCCTTAGAGAAGTTAACCTCAAATTTTACCAATGGACTTCTAGACGGTACCCAAGTAACCCAACGATGTCTAGGTCGAATCCTCACAACATTCTCAAAGAAGTTAACCTCAAATTTTACATATTGACTTCTACACGGTACCCAAGTGCCTTAAAAATGTCCAGGTCGGTTGTTTACAACATCTCCAGGGAAGTTAACCTCAAATTTCAGAAATCGAATTCTTGATTGTACCCAAGTGCCCCAAAGATGTCTAGGTCGGTTGCTTACAACATTTTCGGGGAAGTTAACCTCAAATAAGGAAAATCAGAAGCTTAAATTGAAAAAAGGTCACAATCGATGTCCAGGTCGACACCCGACAATTTCTTTGGGGAAGTTAACCTCAAACTATGCAAATCGACTTTAAACATTACCTTAAGTGTCCAACTGATGTCCAGGGCGACTGCCAACAACTTCTTTGGGGAAGTTAACCTCAAATTATGAAAATCGACTGTAATAATTATCTTAAGTGTCCAACCGATGTCCAGGTCGTTCTCTGACCACTTTCTCGAGAAAGTTAACCTTAAATAAATTAAATCGAAAGATTCAATTAACTTAAGTGCCCAAGGAATGTCCAGGTCGATTCCCGACAACTTTTTCGGGAAAATTAACCTTAAATTATAATAATCGACTATATCAGTTACCCTAAGTGCCCAACCGATCTCCAGGGGCGACTCCCAACAACTTTCTTGGGAAAGTTAACCTTAAACTATAAAAATCGACTATATCAATTACCCCAAGTGCCTAACTTATGTCCAGGGCGATCCCCGAGAACTTCTTCTGGAAAGTTAACCTTAAATTGAGAAAATCAAGAGCTTAAATTAACTTAAGTGCTTAAGGGTTGTCCAGGTTGTTTCAGAACAACTTCTTTGGGGAAGTTTACCTCAAATTATGAAAATCGACTATATTAATTACCTTAAGTGCCCAACCGATGTCCAGGTCGTTCCCCGCTAACTTCTCCACGAAAGTTGAATTTAAATAGGTAAAATCGAAAGCTTAAATTAATCAAAATGCCAAACCGATATCTAGGTTGATTTTTTACAACTTCTTCGGGAAAGTTAACCTTAAATTATAAAAATAGACTATTTCAATTACCCTAAGTGCCCAACTGATACCCAGGGCGACGCTCGACAACTGTTTGGGGAAGTTAACCTAAAATTATGAAAATCGACTATATCAATTACCCCAGGTGCCCAACTGATGTCCAGGGCGACTCCCAACAACTTCTTCGTGAAAGTTTACCTTAAATTATGAAAATCGACTATATTAATGACCCCAAGTGCCCAACTGATGTTCAGGTCGACTCCCGACAACTTCTTTGGGGAAGTTAACCTTAAACTATGCAAATCGACTTTAACAATTACCCCAAGTGCCCAACTGATGTCTAGGGCGACTGCCAACAACTTTTTCGTGAAAGTTAACCTCAAATTATGAAAATCGACTATATTAATTACCCCAAGTGCCCAACCGATGTTCAGAGCGACTCCTGACAACTTTTTCGGGGAAGTTAACCTAACATTATGAAAATCGACTTTGACAATTACCTTAAGTGCCCAATCGATGTCCAGGTCGTTCTCCGACAACTGCTTCGAGAAAGTTAACCTTAAATAAATAAAATCGAAAGCTTAAATTAACTAAAATGCCAAGCTGATGTCCAGATCGATTCCTGACAACTACTTCGGGGAAGTTAACCTCAAGTTGTGAAAATCGACTAAATCAATTACCCTAAGTGCCCAACCGATGTCCAAGTCGTTCCCCGCCAACGTCTTCGAGAAATTTACCATTAAATAAATAAAATCGAAAGATTGAATTAACTATAAAAGTGCCCAAGGGATGTCCAGGTCAATTCCTAACAACTTATTTGGGGAAATTAACCTCAAATTATGAAAAACGACTAAATAATTTGCACCATCTGCCCAGCCGATGTTTAGGGCGACTACCGATAACTTCTTCGGGGAAGTTAACCTCAAATTATGAAAATCGACTGTAATAATTACCTAAAGTGCCCAACCAATGTCCAGGTCGTTCTCCGACAACTTCTCCATGAAAGTTGAATTTAAATATGTAAAATCGAAAGCTTAAATTAATCAAAATGCCAAACCGATGTCCAGGTTGATTTTTTACAACTTCTTCGGGAAAGTTAACCCTAAATTATGAAAGTCGACTATATCAGTTACCCTAAGTGCCCAACCGATGTCCAGGGCGACCCCCGACAACTTCTTCTGGAAATTTAACCTTAAAAAGAGAAAATGGAATGCTTAATTTAAAGAAAGTGCACAATCGGTGTCCAGGTCGATTCTGGACAACTTCTTTGGATAAGTTTATCTCAAATTATGAAAATCGACTATATAATTTACACCAACTGCCTAACCGATGTACAGGTCGTTCCTCGCCAACTTCTTCGTGAAAGTTAAACTTAAAAGCCCAGCAGATGTTATGTTCTGTTTTAATTAACTTTTTAAAAAATAGGACTTTTTTAAAACCTTTTTTTAACTTCTTTAAAATAGGAAAATCGGCAAAGAGGGAACATGTAATTATTTTTGTAGTGAATGTTTAACTTAATATTTTTAAACGCGTGAGCTAATAATACTAAAGTAACAACTTAGTGGTTATGAAATTAAAAGATAATAATTATTATGAATTATTATTAAATAAGTATTTGATGAAGTCAATAACTTTATTATAATTATTTAATGTAGAACAGAAGATAAACATTTAAGAACATTATTAATTCATGTTTGGAATTTAATAAACCATATGCAAGCAATATGAAAGATGCTCATTATTAAGGTTTGTTTCTTATTTCCTTCATTTTATTTCGAAGACTTTGTTTTATCATGCTGGAATTTACTTTCACCCAATTTCGTTTTTCTGTAATTACTTCGACGTAATCTGTTGAAAAAAATTTAGATCAGTTTCTATACTTAAAACAATTTTAGAATTTAATAAGGGTAATTCCACTGACATTTGTCTGAGGGGTGTTGCTGGCATATCTCAACAATATATTTATTTTATATATAAGTCGTTATTAAACTCCGTACAATTCATTTTTAATAAAGATTTTGATAAATATTTTCTTATTTATTTAAAAATTGTAATTAAAGACATGAGAGTAAGGTTAAAATGAAGTTTTCAGTCCATATTTCAAAATTTTTTAAATTAATAAATATAGACTTAAATAAAATTTCGTCAAAAAAGAATGTTAATATATATTCTAAACATTTGTTTGTAGTAATTTATTCTGCATAAGTGATAATTATAATAAAAGAATGATTTAAGGTTGATTTAAAAAGTGCTAACTTTCGTCATATTCAAAATTTGAAATTCATTTAAATTAAATGACGTATTTCAACACATCAAATCTTTCTTCTGAAAGCTATTGAATGGTTCAAACTTACCACAGCTTAATTTTCGAGATTTTTAAGTTTACGATTTATCACAAAAGAGGTTATTTTTTTAAAATTTCGATATACTCTGAAGTTGATGGTTTGGCAATAATCGACTTAAATCAGATTCATTTAAATTAAAAATTATAATTTACATTAATTTACAAATAAGTATAAAATAATAAATGTATTACTTTCAAATAAAATATATAACATTTATAATTACTTTTAAGGGGGGGGGGTATGGTTTAAGTAGCAAAAAAAAAACCCTTTTTAAACATTTTTTTTTTGACTAAACTACTAAATATTTTTTAATCCTTTTATTACTACATTATTTAGTAACTTTTAAAGTAACTTTTTGAATTTTTTAAGAAAAAAATGTCTAGAAACAACGGAGTTGCAGCCACTTTCAGTAGGCCATGTCGATTTTTACGGTGTCCCGGATTTAAAATCGTAGAATCATCTAAAACACATGGGATAAAGAAAAAATTAGTTATTTGGAAGTATACCTCTCAGTCAACAATGCCCTTTTATTTTTTTTTTTTTTGCTTCTGATCGATTGTGCAGCTTTTTTTTTAAAAAAAATGGCGCCTTTTTTAGGCTAAAAAACGTACTTTGCCATTAAACGACCGTAAAAAAATAGAAAAAAATTTTTTTTTAATAAAAGGGCATCTCTGACTGGGAGGTATACTTCCAAATAACTAATTTTTCTTAATCCCATGTGTTTCAGATGATTCTACGATTTTAAATCCGGGACACCGTAAAATGAAAAATTTTCGACATGGCCTACTGGAAGTGGCTGCAACTCCGTTGTTTCTGGACATTTTTTCTTAAAAAATTCAAAAAGTTACTTTAAAAGTTACTAAATAATGTAGTAATAAAAGGATTAAAAAATATTTAGTAGTTTCGTCAAAAAAAAAAAAAAAAAATGTTTAAAAAGGGTTTTTTTTTGCTTTTTAAACAATACCCCCCCCCTTAAATTAAAATTAACTATGATTTTAAATTTTAATAAAATCGATTATAATCAAATTTTTGCCAAACTAATCAGTTTCAGAAGACATCTAATGTAAGTTTAAAAAAATTAAGCACATTTTCCTCATAAAATTTGAATATACTGTTTATTTTGTGCAAATTTAAATGTGTAAAGTTTAAACTTTTTAAAAGCTTTTAAAAAAAATATGACGTGTTTAAATATGTCATTTTTTACAAATTCAGAATTTAAAATTCAATTTTGTATTAGTTAAATTAATATTTTTAAGTGATTTTTTGTGGATAAGCAAAGTAAAAGTATAACTTTTCAATCCTTGTAAGTATGCAAGTTTTTTATCAAATTGTTTTATAAAAAATATGCTGCTAAATATGACGAAAACTGACAGTGTTTAAATCAATTTTAAATCCATTTTTTAAATTATAAGTATTCTTAACATTTAAAATAAATGACCACAAACTAATCTTTAGAATATATATTAACATTCATTTTTGACGAAATTTTATTTAAGTTTATATTTATTAATTAAAATAAAAAGTTATAAATAAAATAACACAAAACGCTATTTTATCCTTACTCTCACGTCTTTAATAACAATTTTAAAATAACGAAGAAAATCTTTATTAAGATCTTCACTAAAAATGAATTCTACGGAATTTAATAATGACTTGTATAAATATTTAAGTGAAGCGAGTACAAGAGTTATTTCTCAAAGATTGAATATAAAAAAAGTGATTCATTAAATTTTGAATTCATGAGTTAGTAAATAACTTTGGTCTTCTAATTGTTAGAAAATTTATGCCACAGTAAGTAAATTATAAAATTAATTTAAATTTATTTAATTTAAGTTTGTAAATTTAGTACACTGAGAAAATAAGCCTCTAGAAAATTTCTTTGTTAACGTATTCGGAACAAAACAAACAAGATACAGGCGATCACAGTGAACTTGAAGGTTAACAGTACGTGTTTAATCTGCTACAGTAGACAAAGTGGTTTGTAGTTGCTATATCAACAACCTCTCTACGCTAAGGTATTTAAAAATTTGTTATAATTACTCGACTTATTTTCTCAGTGTAGTGATTAAGTAGACGAATATGCTTTTAAGTTGATAAATTATTATGTAAGTTAGTAAGTAAGTAATTGATCGATTTTGTAAATCAGTGAGATAATTAAAGTAGAAATGAGTTGGTAAGTGAATTATTTAGATAAAAAATAAGATGGTGGGTAAGTGCGTTTTCAATTTCTATGTTAGTTAATTAAAGAATTATTAATTTACTAAGCTAGTAAAATGAAAAGTAATAAGAACTGGATTTTTACGTTCGCTACTAAATAGACTAGAGAATTTAGTGAATTATTTAATTAGTGTATGTGTTTGTGAATTTAGTTGGTGAGTCAGTCAGTAAGTAAGTCAATTATATTTTTTTTTTTACTATGCAGTAGTGAGAGTGTACGTTAAACAGTCAGTGAGCCAATGTATAAGTGAATTGGTGAGTTACTTTTTAATTTAATGTTTTAAATGTTAATTTTAGGAAATAGGTGTGTAAGTAAATGAGAAGTAATACCTAACAATGCTTTAACTGCTTGCACTGGCAATCCCTTCTGGTTAACTATTTCTTTATTTTTTGAAACTCCAGATAATGTGCAAGTTTTTAAAGCTCTGGTTGTGAAAATGCTAGTAAGAATTGCACGAGCAAGTGTTGTTGGATTTGAAGCAGTTTCAGCTGATTTTCGGTCCACCTTGGAAATAAATACTCCACTACTCTTTACCAGTTCTAAAGCCTAAAATGTTAAAAAATTTATTTTTTTTAAATCTAATATTTAATAGTATATTGCAGATTCTTTTATTATTTGAACGTAATATATTTTTTATTAAATTAAAGCCTAGATTATTAATTAATAAACATATTTATTTTCTTTTTGTGGCAATTACGAAAATTATATTTTTACCTGCTTTGAGTGAAAATCTTTTGAAGTAAACTTCATCATCCAAATGTCTTCTTTTTCAATTTTATCCACTACTATTGATTTTTTTTGTCCAGCTGTTGAAAAACTTCTATCTTTAGAAGTGCTGCTTTCTCCTATTTCAGACACATTTTCTCCAGCATTTGAAGATGATAAATCACGTGTAGGTGCATCATTATCATCTACATTTATTTCGGATTCCAAATCCCTAGACTCGGTTCTCTCAGTTTCGATTTCCTTAAAACTTTCTTCTCTAACTTGATCCAATTCGTTTGGAAATTCTTCTTGCTCAACCAATTGACTGACTTCACGTGTTATTTCTTTCTCTCGCTCTTCCTCTGTTCCTGACACCCTTTCTTTTTCTCTTTCTTTATCTTGGACTTCTTCTTCTCTACCGTTACCTTCGTTAACCTTTTCATAATCATCTTCATCTTCATCTTTCTCTTCTTCTTCTTGTGCAAAACAAGTTTTGAGAAAATGCATTTCCTGCAACAATAAGTATTTTATATTTAGTTATATAATTTTAAAAAAATTTGCCTACGTTTCCGTCCGTCCTTCCGTCCTTCCTTCCGTCCTTCCTTCCGTCCGTCCTTCCGTCCGTCCGTCCTTCCGTCCGTCCTTCCGTCCGTCCTTCCGTCCGTCCTTCCGTCCGTCCTTCCGTCCGTCCTTCCGTCCGTCCTTCCGTCCGTCCTTCCGTCCGTCCTTCCGTCCGTCCTTCCGTCCGTCCTTCCGTCCGTCCTTCCGTCCGTCCTTCCGTCCGCCCTTCCGTCCGTCCTTCCGTCCGTCCTTCCGTCCGTCCTTCCGTCCGCCCTTCCGTCCGTCCTTCCGTCCGCCCTTCCGTCCGTCCTTCCGTCCGCCCTTCCGTCCGTCCTTCCGTCCGCCCTTCCGTCCGTCCTTCCGTCCGTCCTTCCGTCCGTCCTTCCGTCCGTCCTTCCGTCCGTCCTTCCGTCCGTCCTTCCGTCCGTCCTTCCGTCCGTCCTTCCGTCCGTCCTTCCGTCCGTCCTTCCGTCCGTCCTTCCGTCCGTCCTTCCGTCCGTCCTTCCGTCCGTCCTTCCGTCCGTCCTTCCGTCCGTCCTTCCGTCCGTCCTTCCGTCCGTCCTTCCGTCCGTCCTTCCGTCCGTCCTTCCGTCCGTCCTTCCGTCCGCCCTTCCGTCCGCCCTTCCGACCGTTCTTCCGTCCGTCCTTCCGTCCGTCCTTCCGTCCGTCCTTCCGTCCGCCCTTCCGTCCGTCCTTCCGTCCGTCCTTCCGTCCGTCCTTCCGTCCGCCCTTCCGTCCGTCCTTCCGTCCGTCCTTCCGTCCGTCCTTCCGTCCGTCCTTCCGTCCGTCCTTCCGTCCGTCCTTCCGTCCGTCCTTCCGTCCGTCCTTCCGTCCGTCCTTCCGTCCATCCTTCCGTCCGTCCTTCCGTCCGTCCTTCCGTCCGACCTTCCGTCCGTCCTTCCGTCCGACCTTCCGTCCGTCCTTCCGTCCGTCCTTCCGTCCGTCCTTCCGTCCGTCCTTCCGTCCGTCCTTCCGTCCGTCCTTCCGTCCGTCCTTCCGTCCGTCCTTCCGTCCGTCCTTCCGTCCGTCCTTCCGTCCGTCCTTCCGTCCGTCCTTCCGTCCGTCCTTCCGTCCGCCCTTCCGTCCGTCCTTCCGTCCGTCCTTCCGTCCGTCCTTCCGTCCGTCCTTCCGTCCGTCCTTCCGTCCGTCCTTCCGTCCGTCCATCCGTCCGTCCTTCCGTCCGTCCTTCTGTCCGTCTTTCCGTCCGTCCTTCTGTCCGTCTTTCCGTCCGTCCTTCCGTCCGTCCGTCCTTCCGTCCGTCCTTCCGTCCGTCCTTCCGTCCGTCCTTCCGTCCGTCCATCCGTCCGTCCTTCCGTCCGTCCTTCCGTCCGTCCTTCCGTCCGTCCTTCCGTCCGTCCTTCCGTCCGTCCTTCCGTCCGTCCTTCCGTCCGTCCTTCCGTCCGTCCTTCCGTCCGTCCTTCCGTCCGTCCTTCCGTCCGTCCTTCCGTCCGTCCTTCCGTCCGTCCATCCGTCCGTCCTTCCGTCCGTCCTTCTGTCCGTCTTTCCGTCCGTCCTTCTGTCCGTCTTTCCGTCCGTCCTTCCGTCCGTCCGTCCTTCCGTCCGTCCATCCGTCCGTCCTTCCGTCCGTCCTTCCGTCCGTCCTTCCGTCCGTCCTTCCGTCCGTCCTTCCGTCCGTCCTTCCGTCCGTCCTTCCGTCCGTCCTTCCGTCCGTCCTTCCGTCCGTCCTTCCGTCCGTCCTTCCGTCCGTCCATCCGTCCGTCCTTCCGTCCGTCCTTCCGTCCGTCCTTCCGTCCGTCCTTCCGTCCGTCCTTCCGTCCGTCCTTCCGTCCGTCCTTCCGTCCGTCCTTCCGTCCGTCCTTCCGTCCGTCCTTCCGTCCATCCTTCCGTCCGTCCTTCCGTCCGTCCTTCCGTCCGACCTTCCGTCCGTCCTTCCGTCCGTCCTTCCGTCCATCCTTCCGTCCGTCCTTCCGTCCGTCCTTCCGTCCGTCCTTCCGTCCGTCCTTCCGTCCGTCCTTCCGTCCGTCCTTCCGTCCGTCCTTCCGTCCGTCCTTCCGTCCGTCCTTCCGTCCGTCCTTCCGTCCGTCCTTCCGTCCGTCCTTCCGTCCATCCTTCCGTCCGTCCTTCCGTCCGTCCTTCCGTCCGACCTTCCGTCCGTCCTTCCGTCCGACCTTCCGTCCGTCCTTCCGTCCGTCCATCCGTCCGTCCTTCCGTCCGTCCTTCTGTCCGTCTTTCCGTCCGTCCTTCTGTCCGTCTTTCCGTCCGTCCTTCCGTCCGTCCTTCCGTCCGTCCTTCCGTCCGTCCTTCCGTCCGTCCTTCCGTCCGTCCGTCCTTCCGTCCGTCCTTTCGTCCGTCCGTCCTCCTTGGATTTTAGGCCCTAAACGCGGGCTCTTAGTACTGATTTTTTGTAGAAGTTTATCTCGAAACAAATGTTATTCCTAATAATTAAAAGTAAAATATGGTTTGGGTAAACTATTAATTAAGTGGGGTAAACCTTTTTAATTTGAGAAACATCATTTGATATCGAATCACACATTTGGATGACCATTTCTTCTAATTTTGCCAAACGGTTTAGCCTCTGTTTTTTATTCCCATGAAGATTTGTAGTTAATTTATCTGTTGATTCAAGTGTAGCCTTTCTTTTTAAATGTAAGTTTTTCTGTAACAGAAAGGAGATTCAAAAGATCACAATTAGTGGAACATAAATGTTTAAAAAGTTAGATATGTAAAAAATGAAAGAATAGAAAAATGATTCTTTATCATATTCTTTGTATTTACTGGTGTCTCTTGATAAAATTTAAGACAATATACATTAAAAGTATGTATTTTTATTGATAAAATGTATATTCTTGTAAATTGAACTGTTTTCTTTACCTTCATGTTTTTTTTCACAATCGTATGTGAAGTGCTTTGCGAACTCAAATTATCCATCACTGTTTCTAGTAATTTTTCATTTTCTAAATAAATTAAATATTTTTAGCGGAGAACAGTGAAAAGGAAAATTTTACTCAAGCAAAAAGAAATATGGCTGTTAATATAAGTTTTATGAACATTTATAGATTAAAAAATGATTAAAATGTAAACTAAATTGTTAAGAATGTTTTTATTTAATAGTAAAGTAATAATGTATTTTAATTCAGAAGAAAAACGACCACATGTAAGTTTAAGTATACGGGTGTATTTTGCAAAATTTTAGGCTTACGAGACTCCGTCACTATTAACCCTTTCCTTTTCTTTGGTTTGATTGCATTCTCCGGGTAAAGAAATTGAAATTCTCCACCTACTTTTATTTCTGTTAACTTTGCTTCTTGAATAGCCGACTGAGACACGATATAAAAAAATCCGTCTGACCCGTGTATTAAATATAATGTTTTAGACATTTTCAATTCTCACTTTTGACTCTGACTTTTCACTGTTTTACAAATAAACTGAATTTGGTCTCATAATATAAAAAAAATGAATGTCTCGTTACAAGTTTATCTCGCATCATTGTCCAAACAATTGTTAAATTTAAATTTAAACACTTTGAAAGCTGACAAAAATCTAACCTTGCTTAGATTCTTAAAATGATTCTATCTTTTTTCTATTATATTGGTTTGAACAAATGTTCGATATTTATTTACATTAATTTTTAATTTAACAACAAAGTGAAAAAAAAGCTTCAGCTTGCAATTAGGGACAATTTATGAATCACTTTTTTTTATTTTAAATTAATAATTTTATATTTATAATTTTATATTAATAATTTTATATTAATAATTTTATATTTATAATTGTATATTAATAATTTTATATTAATAATTTTATATTTATAATTTTATAATAATAATTTCATATTAATAATTTTATATCAATAATTTTATACCTATAATAATATTCCGCAAGATTCATTCATTCTTTCATTCATTCTTGTCTGTCCGCACCTGAAGTTTGTCACTTAGATTTTTTTTGTTTTAAATCAGTTACGTTTGAAAAAATGTATCTTTAAATTCAAATTAGAGTCTACTTTCATAAAAGTTCATTTAACTGCATTGACAGAAAATAAATTAATTAAAATATTGAACTGAAATTTCCATACACTGAAATTTTTAGTAAATTAAAATTTAATTCTATCAATATAAATTAACTTGATAGTGATTAATCATCTTGTGATTAAATTAATTGATATTTAGATCATTGGAAATTGAGATCATTAAAATTTTGAAACAATTAGGACTTTCAATGAAAATCTAAATTAGTAATTAAGAATCAATATATATTTAAGTTTTAATTTATTGAAGTTTGAATTTATTCAAGTTTTTATTGGTTATTAGGCTTTAAATTATCTAAATTTTAATCAATCCTTGCGTTTTTATTATTCTGATTATTAATAACTAAACATTTAAACTTTTCACAATTTTAATTTTTATTGTAAATATGAATTTCAGTTAATTTCAAATTCCATTAGTCCCAATTTTCATTGATTCTAATTATAGTCTAAATTATTATTTTCAAAATTTTGACTCATTAATGCTTTAATATACAATGAAATTTTTTTGTATTATTAGAAGTTTTTATATAATGGTTAATGTTAAAAACAATTTAAATATGCATTATTAGATTTTGAAAATATGTAAAGTTTATAACAAATTTGTAGTTCAAATTTGAATTAATTTATATTTTTTATTATTTAAAATTTAAAGAAATTTAAAAAAAATTACACCTTACTCTCTTTATAAACAATTCAATGTTTTTCAATGTCTATGTTGCTATTATTTTCAACAGTTTTCAATATACAATTATTCTGTTTAAATTTTATAATTATTCTTTAATTTTTTTAGATATTTTGTTCTGTTGTAGATCATTCTCGACAGATTTAAATTTTTTCTTTCGATTGTAAATTATTTTCCTCATTTTTAAATTATTGTCTTTAATATTTAATTATTTTAGTCATTTTGTAAATTTTCTTTCAATTATCAATTATTATATTGAAATTTCAATACAATTCTTAAATTTTCATTTATTTTCTACAATTTTATCCATAATTTTCAGCAGTTTTTAATTGACAATTTATTATTCTCTTTCAATTTTATGATTATTCATTAATTAAAAAAAAAACATTTTCTAATCCCGATTATTCTCACCATTCTTCAATTTTTTTCAATTGTTAATTATTTTTTTTAATAGTTAATTTTCTTCGTCATATTGTAATTTTATTTTAAATTTTATAATTTTATTCTTTAATTTTTTTAGATATTTTGTACTGCTGCCGATTATTCTCCAAGGATTTAAAATTGTTCTTTCAATTATAATTATTTTTCTCATTTCTAAATTATTGTCTTTAATATTTAATTAATATAGGTAATTATTTTGTAAACTTTTTTTCAATTATCAATTATTTTATTGAAATTTTAATACAATTCTTCAATTTTTATTTTCTACAATTTTATTTATAATTTTCGTTAGTTTTTAATTTACAATTTATTATTCTCCTCCAATTTTATAATTATTCATTAATTAAAAAAAAACATTTTCTAATCTCGATTATTTTTACCATTCTTCAATTTTTTTTCAATTGTTAATTATTTTTTTTAATAGTTAATTATTTTGGTCATATGTGACCGTCCATGAGAAAACATGCTTTAGCTCCCAAACGTCAACTTTACAGGGTGAGCGTTTAAAGTTGCAGCAATGCATTGAAACCAATGTAACGTGCCTACGCTTCTTGTTTAATAACACCGAAACTTCTTTAAAGTAATAATTTTTTAATTTTGAAAATAAAAGAGCAAATAAAAATCTGTCGGTTGACATTAAAAAATCAAAATTTATTTTTTGGAGTTAAGGCACATTTATCATGGATAGTCACATATTGTGATTTTATTTTTTAATTATCCATTATTTTCTTGATATTTTCATTTAATTCTTAAATTTTTAATTTATTTCTTCTATTTTGAATAATTTTCTTCAATTCTCAAATACTTTATTTAATTTGCAATTATTTTAATCGATTTTCCATTAATTCCTAAACATTTAATGATTCTCGGATTTTTTTAATTACTTTTTTCACTCGTCAAAATCGTTTTAAAATTATTATTATTATTATCGCCTACTTTCTATTATTATTTTGATTATCATTAAAATTCTTTAATTTTAAAGCTAATTGTTTAATTATTTTCTTTAATTGTTAATTCCATTCTTTAACTTTTAAGTATATTCCACAAATTCAATTTAAATTCTTCAATTTTTAATTTTTTTTTTTTTGATTTTTAATCCAATTAAATGTTAAATGTGTTAAATGTGCAATTATTACCAACAATTCCTGTAATTCTCTTAATTTTTTAGTTAGCAATTATTTTCTTGAAATGTAATATTTCTTGTTTAATTTTTTCAATTATTTTTTTCAATTGTCTATTAATCTAGTCATTTTCCGAATTTTTCTTTCAATTGACAGTTATTTTCGTTATTTTTCACATATTTTCATGAATTTTTTAATTATTCTCGTCGTTTTTCAACTATTTCTTTCAATTATTGATTACACAGCCCCACAAAAAAAAAAGTGTCATGTACTTTTGACCGGAATACCCTAGCCCTATGTATTTTGACGCGCTGAACACGAATCCGAAGTCCATATTGCTCCATCACGTCAGGATTTTTTTCTAACCTCAAAATCAATAAAATGACACTTTTTGTTCATTAGCATGTGAACCCGACTTAACATTAATACATGCCTAGGGCGAATAGAAAGCTTGGATTGTGACCTTTAAAACGCTTTTTTAAAAATTGTTGTACGATGATTTTTAACGAAGTTATGATGTTTTATTTAAAATCATTTTTTTCCATTACACCATACCACATCAATAATTGAAGTGTTATTTACATTTGGAAAAAATTTATATTTTAAGTAAAACATCATAACTTCGTTAAAAATCATCGTACAACAATTTTTAAAAAAGCGTTTTAGAGGTCACAATCCAAGCTTTCTATTCGCCCTAGTCATGTATTAATGTTAAGTCGGGTTCACATGCTAATGAACAAAAAGTGTAATATTATTGATTTTGAGGTTAGGAAAAAATCCTGACGTGATGGAGCAAAACTGACTTCGGATTCGTGTTCAGCGCGTCAAAATACATAGGGCTAAGGTATTCCGGTCAAAAGTACATGACACTTTTTTTTTTTGTGGGGCTGTGTTATTATCCGCAATTTTCAATTACTTTCTACAATTTTTTCAATGTTTAATTATTATCTTAAAATTTTATAATTATTCTTTGATTATTTAAATTATTTTCTTCGGTTGTATATTAATCTAGACATTTTTTTAATTTTGTTTTCAATTGTTGAATATTTTCGTCATTTTGTAATTTTTTTCCAGTTATCAATTATTTTTTTCAAAATTTAATTTAATTCTTAAATTTTCAATTTATTTCCTCGATTTTTTATTATTTTTTTTTCAATTTTAATTATTGTTTTCGATTTCCAAACCAGTTGTTCAATTTGCAATTATTTCGAACAGTTATTCTTACAATTTTTCAACTATTTTGTTTAAATTTAATATTTATTTTTTAAATTTTTAAACCATTCATTTTAATTGTGTAATTATGTAGTCACTTTTCGAATTTTTTTTTAACTATCAAATATGTTTATCATGTTTTAGATATATTCTTCAATTTGGTAATTTCTATTATTTGTGCTTGCAAAAATTTATAGTTTTAAATGACCAACAACAATGAAAAGTTTGTTAATATTGCTAGTTATTAATAAGTCTAAATTTATAGTTTTTTTTAAAATAATTTTATATTAATAATTTCATATTATTAATAATTTTATTTTATTAATAATTTTATATTAATAATTTTATATTAATAATTCCATATTAATAATTTTATATTAATAATTTCATATTAATAATTTTATATTTATAATTTTAGTTTAATTATTTTATATATTAATAAGTAAAGAAATTACTAGAGAAATTTTAAGCCAAGGAAATTTATGATTTTCAGAGGCATCAATTTTTTTTCCACATAAGTAAGGATGTATAATAATTCTAGATCCTTAATTATATGAAAACCAAAATTGACACCACTGAAAATTATAAATTATTGCATAATATCCAAATTTCAAAACAAGATATTTTCCATTTTCGATTTCATATTTCTTTAAACAATAGACTTTTTTTAAATCCATATGCTTCATTGGCAGTCGCGTGCCTGAAAGCTGGAAATTGATGCTTTTTAATAATAATTTTTAAAAAGTAAATATGGAATGAATACACTGTCCGACAAAATTTAACTTTTGTTTTCAAACACATCAAACATTTTCGGAAACTAGGACGAAAAAAGATACCCGTGTCTGCCCGTTTTGCTAGATCATTTCGTTTGTGGCTTCTAAGGGTGAAAACAACCCTTAAATGAAAAGTGACAAGATATCTTTTAAAAAATATTAATTTTTTATGAAACTTAATATCTAAGGGTTTACGGGTCGCTGATTACGAATCCGATGTCAGTTTTTCAAAATTTAAAATGGCGGGTCCAATGGGGCGAACAACTTTTTTGAAAATAGATTTAATTTGCCTAAAACTTATTACTCGGGGGTTTTTGGGGTCGCTGATTACGAATCTAATGTCAGATTTTCAAAATTCAAAATGGTGGCTCAAAATGAAGATTACAGATCTAAATTAAAATTGGAAAATTTAATTGTGTGATTCTTTTTTGTTTTTTGCAATTAAATATTCTTAACTAATTTTGTCCGACATTTTGAATTTTGAAAATCTGACATTAGATTCGTAATCAGCGACCCCAAAAACCCCCGAGTAACAAGTTTCAGACAAATTGAATCTATTTTTAAAAATGTTGTCCGACATATTGGATCCGACATTTTATATTTTGAAAAACTGACATCGGATTCGTAATCAGCGACTCCGAAAACCACTAGATATCAAGTTTCATAAAAAATTAATATTTTTTAAAAGATATCTTGTCACTTTTCATTCAAGAGTTGTGTTCACCCCTAGAAGCCACAAACGACTTGATCTAGCAAAACGGCCAGAGACGGGCATTTTTTTTGGTCCTAGTTTCCGAAAATGTTTGATTTTTTATGAGTGAATTATTTATTGATTTAAATATAAATTAAGTAGCATTTAACTTACATTACTTTTTCTAACACTCTCGCTCGTGATTTTTTTTAAAGTATTGCGTTTTTAATTGATAGTAGCTTATTTTATTAACAAAAAGGTTCTCCACAACTTTACCACGTTTCATTTTAAAAAAAGTTAAATGTTTTTTTAATATAAATATTTGTTTAAAAAAATGCCCAAAAGACATGATTTTTTTAAAACAAATATTTATATTTAAAAAACAGTTAACTTGTTTTAAAATTAAACATAGAATATACTAATAAAGAACACTGAATAATAGGCATACTGAATACTCATTGTAAATTTACTTCGTAAAAATATTTTAAAATAGCATTAATTTTGAACTGACATGCACGAGATAATTACCTTAAAAGAGACAATTGTTTTTAAATTGAGAAGTCATGAAAGGCACGATAATAAATTATTGCGATTATCAAAAGAGAAGAAAGTTAACATTATTTTTTAGAAATTCAAAAAAATGTTAAGGGTCTGAAGTTATATCTCCAGACTATAAAATGTTAAGGGTCTGAAAATATATATCTCCAGACTAATAAAAAAAAAAAATTAAAAATCTGTCCATAATTGTAATCTGTAGACCCTTTTGATAATCAAATTATGGATTGCACCACTGCTCGTCGTAATAATTTGTTCTGATAATTTAACAATGCAAAATTGAATAAAATAAATTACCTCTCTAATTATTTCAGACTTCTTTTTTCTTTCTTCTAAAGAGGAACTCACCATATTGTGAAATTCGTTGACTCTTTCTTCTACATCTTCTAGTGAAACATTTCCACGAATTCTTTCTTTTTCTATATCACAAATCAATTCCTTAGCCATTTCGATGTTATCCTTACGTTTAATGTTTATTATGCTACTCTGTAACAAAAAAAATAAGGATTAATAGTTGAACTTTTTAAAATTAATTTAAAAAATGCAATAAATTGTCATTTATTCCGTACCTTGCTTATTAAAAATGTATATTTTAGGGTGGTTCAAAAAATACAAAAGTCTGAAATGTTTTGTTTTGACCCTCTATATTTTTTAAAAATGAAAAAAAATTACCCCTATTTTTTATTTTGAAATCGGACAATTTAGAGGACGCTCAAAGATCATGAAATTTCTCATTGTTTCCCCATGGGAAAAACGTACTTTTTCGTAAATTTACTAAAGAATCGTCAAAAATCACTTAAATTAGTAATCTACCGTATCAATTCTTAATAAATGTTTTAAAAATATATATACACAATATATTTAACAATTTGTTGAAATTAACTATTTTTATGTAATTTTAAAACACCCTTTTTTCACAATTATGGTTGTTTTTGAAAATTGTATAAAAAGTAGGTAATTTTAACAAATTGTTAAATATATTGTGGAATACTATTTTTTAAACAGTTTTTAAGAATTGGTCAGGTGGATTACTGATTTTAGTAATTTTCGACGATTTTATAGCAAATTTACGAAAAAATACTTTTTTCCATTGGGAAATAATGGCAAATTTCATGGACTTTGAGCACCTTTTAAATATTGTACGATTTAAAAATAAAAAAATAGAGGTAATTTTTTTTCAATTTGGAAGAAATATCTAGGGGGTCAGAACAAAACATTTCGGACTTTAGTCTTTTTTGGACCATCCTAGTTTATGTGTATAAATGAATCCTACCTCTTCCTCATTATTGTCAAGAAGAATTGCATTTCTCTTTAGTTTCTTCTGCACTTTTTTATTTGATGTGCTTTGAGACGAAGCACACAATTTTGTCCTTTCATCTATCACAAACTCATCAGTTTCTAAAACAACACATTATAAATATTTATATATTTATATTATTATTATTATATATTTTTTCCTTCTTTCAAAACAGGTTTAAGAGAGAAAAAAATGCATTTATGCACTTGTTATTATTATTATTATTATTATTATTATTATTATTATTATTATTATTATTATCATTATTATTATTATTTTTATTAGTATTTAATATTACATAAATTTAAATTATTAATTCAAGATTAATCATAATGATGGATTCAGTATCACGGACAAAAAAACTAAATTTTTCTCATTTATGAAATAGAGAATATGGTGGTTTTTGGTGTCGCTGATTACGAATCTGTTTATAATATTTCAAAATTCGAAATGGATATCCATATTTTATAACAAATTTAATATCATTGATTAAGTTTTAATTATTATTAATTTTTACAATTGGTAATATGCATCCACAAAATTTTATACTTACCAGACTCCTTTATAATTTTGCCTGTCTTAATCTTTGGTTTAACAGCATTTTCAGGATATAGGAATTGAAACACTTTACCCACTTCAATTTCTGGTAACTCCGTTACCAGAATGGATAATTTTGGCACAATATAGAAGAAACCGTCAGCAGCACTAATTAAATAGAACGAACTTGACATTTTTAAAAGTTCTTTGTAATGAGTTAATTGGAAAACAAAAACAGTTTTGTTTATTACTGTTGTCTATAATGAAGTTAGTGGTATACGGTATCGTAAGTTGTTTTGTGAGACACATTTTATAGAAAGTCAAACACATTTTTCTGTAATAAAGTTTTTATTAATGTGCAAAATGGGATTATAGATAAGTTTTAATCAATATTACACTTATAAAATATCTTCCATGTCGACATGAGTAAAAGTATATTTCAGGCTGACAAATATTATTTCAAGGTATAAATTAAGTCTAAATTTTTTCATATGGATTAATATATATGTATATTCTAATAGATACGCTTACAAAATAATTAAAAACATAATGATTTTTTTAATAAATAATACATGCAACAATTTGTTAAAGTAAAGAACCACACATTAGTCAAATTACTTGTTATGTAAAAAATCAATCACTATATATATAATCTGGGGTTATGAAAGAAACAATCATTGATTTTCCACAAAATAATTTTCGGTAAAACTAACAAAACACGTAACATTTTAAAATATTTTATTATTAAAGGAGGTCTTAATTCCATTTTTATTTTAAAATAAATTTGTAAATAAATATTTACTTATTTTTAATCTGAACTCTAGATTCTTCATCGAATACACCAATCATCAATTCATCGATCTCTTCACCGCGCTATTTTAAAAATAATTTTTTAAAATAACAAACCATTCCATATAAGTGTTTAAAAAACAGTATTCTGAAATTTATTTAACAATTTGTTAAAATTAACTATTTTTTGTAATTTTGAAAAGTCATCAGAAATAAAAAAAAATAAATTTTATTTCTAGTCATTTATTATTAATTTATATGAAATTATTAATTATACGATTTTGTCTAAACTTGTCGAACTATCTATATTAAAATATGAATTCTTCTGTTAAAGTAATTCAAACACATAAGTAGTTAAACGTTATTAATATGCAAGTTTTGTTAGAATTATTCTGAGACAGTACAGTTTGTTCACAGTTTTATTTTAGTATTCATGGAATATTGTTGTAATTGATAATTTAATGAATATGCTAATTATTATTTTAAACTAACAAAATATTTGAAATTAGAAAATTCTGTGAAAAAATATCAGACATTTAGCTCCGCCGGGATTCGAACTCGGGTCTTTCAAATGGCGCTTGACTGCTCTAAAATATTGTTAATTGTTAAGTTTTATTTAAATTAACCAAAGATATTGTACAATTTTTCTGTTTATTTGACTTAACCTTATGGATTGCAAGGTCTAAGGTTAATTCAAGAAAAGTTAACAAATAACAAACATAATTAAAAAAAATAATAATAATTAACATATATATATATATATATATATTAGGGTGGCCCTTAAATGGGCGATGTTTTCAAATTTTTGGTCCCCACCTGGAAAATTGATTAAGGTACAAAAAAAATTGTCCTTTAAGTTTCAGTTAAATCAAGCAACATTAACACGTGCCTTTAAAACACTGATTTTTCCAAGTATTTTTGCATAGGAAAGAATCGCATTTTCGTTAATTTTCTATAAAATCGATAAAAAATAATGTTTCAATGGGCGAATAATATTTCTCTTCAGAAATGTTCGAAGAATAACTTTGTCGTATAATTATTAATTAAAAAATTTGTATTTTTTATTTGGACGCCAGCTAACAACTTTTTTGCAATTATAGAGATTTTTTGTGGTGCTGCTAAAAACAGTAAATACAATTTCTGTAATAAATAAAACCCAGACTTTCATCGTTTCAGTATTTATGAAGAGAAGTATCGTTTGTGCATTGAAAAATAGTCATTTTTAATAATTTTATAGCAAATTTACAATTAAGCGATTTTTTTCATGTAAAAATGCATGGAAAAACTCAGTTGTCTAGACGCACATGTTAATATTGCTTGATTTGGCTCAAACATACATAAATTTTTTTTTTTTTTGTAACTTGATTAATTTTCCGGTTGAAGACAAAAGATTTAAGAACATGGTCCCCATAAGGGCCATCCTAAAATAAATGAGGCGCATGAATATTCCCTAAAACCAATTTAGCCTAAATCCCATTAGGCCTAAAACCATTTAACCTAAATTGCATTCAGCATAAAACCCATTTAACCTAAATTCCATTTTATCTAAATTTCATTTAACCTGAATTCTACTTATCCTAAAACGCATTAAACCTAATTTCCATTTAACCTGAATCTCATTGAACTTAAATTACATTTAACCTAATTCCCATTTAACCTAAAACGCATTTAGTCTAAATTCCATTTAACCTAAATTCCATTTAGCCTAAATTCCATTTAACCTGAATTCCATTTAACCTAAAACGCATTTAGCCTAAATTCCATTTAACCTAAAATGCATTCAGCCAAAATCTCATTAAAACAAAATCCTTTTAACCTAAAATGCATTCAGCCTAAATCTCCCTTAACCTAAATTCCATTTAACCTAAATCTCATTTAACCTAATTTCCATTTAACTTCAATCTCATTTAACCTAAATTCGATTTAACCTAATTCCCATTTAACCTAAAACGCATTTAGTCTAAATTCCATTTAACCTAAATTCTATTTAGCCTAAATTCCATTTAACATAAATTCCATTTAACCTAAAACGCATTTAGCCTAAATTCCATTTGACCTAAAATGCATTCAGCCTAAATCTCACTTAACCTAAATTCCATTTAACCTAAATCTTATTTAACACAATTTCCATTTAACCTAAATCTCATTAAACCTAAATTCCATTTAACCTAAATCCCATTTAACCTAAAACGCATTTAGCCTAAATCTTACTTCACAGAAATCCCATTTAACCTAAAATATTTTTTATGTACTTTTGACATGAGTTGCCCTACCATGTATTAATAGAGAGTAGTTCTTACCTATTGATAATGCAGATTAGATGGCATTTCAGACATCTTTGCGTTTGCGGGAATTTTCAAATGCTTTCTTTTATTTTCGTTTTGAATCATTCGTTTTCTTTAGTAGATCACTTAAAGAAGATATATACTGAAGTTGTTAATTAATAATAGTTGTTTGTTTTTTAATCTTAGGTAAGTTTTGTAATTTTATTTGTAAGAATGAAGGATACGTATTTTGAATAACATTTGAAATGTAAAAGTAAAATTTTGTTAAACAGTGAATTTAATTTGGTTTTCAGTAAAAATGTTTTAACCAAACATGCTATTTAGTGTCATATAGTTTTTATTTCTCTAATATTTAAGTTTTTAGAAATATAACCTACAGAAATCGTATTTTTCTTTAATTTCAAAGTTTTTATATAAACAATGGAATCTGTTGATGGATTAGACTATAAAACATTTTAATGAAGTATTTAATAATTTTACATACTGTGGTTTAATAATAATTTTCAAATCAAATTTTTCTAGATCAACATGACGAAAGTTAAGATTTTATTATTATATATATTCTAGATCGACATTCTAGATCGAATTAAACAAAATAATTGCAAATTTTGCAAATTACTTGAAAAAAAATAATGAGATCAATTAAAAATTGGGGAAAGTAATTTAAACAATCATAAAAATGTTTTAAATATAAAGAAAATAATTTAAATTTAAATAAAAGAACTTGAGAATCTTAGAGGTAAATTAAAACAAAATTGAATAATGAAAAATTATAGAAAATAATTGAAAATTAAAAAAACATGGTTACAAATTGAGATAAATAAATTAAAATTAAAAAAAAAAATTAAGATTAAAAAAAATAATTAAAATTTGAGAAAATAATTAAACAAAATACATAAAATATTTTATAGAAAGGAAAATTAAACAAAATTTGAGAAAATACTCAAAACTTTCAGAAGTTTATTGAAATAAAAGAAAGTAATTAAAAATTAGAGAAAATAATGGAAAATTGAAAAATCATGATTAAATATTGAGATACATAAATTAACATTAAAAAAAGGAAAATTAAAAAAAAATAATTAAAATTTAAGAAAATAATTAAACAAATTACATAAAATATTTTAAATAAAGTTAAACAATATTTGAGAAAAATACTTAAAACTTTTAGAAGTTCATTGAAATGAAAGTAAATAATTAAAAATTAGAGAAATTATTGAAAATTGAAAAAACATGGTTAAAAATTGAGATAATTAAATTAAAATTTAAAAAAATAATTAAAATTAAAAAAATAATTAAAATTTGAGAAAACAATTAAACAAATTACGTAAAATATTTTAAATATTGGAAAGTTAAACAAAATTTTAAAAAAATACTTAAAACTTTCAGAAGTTCATTGAAATAAGAAAAATAATTAGAAATTAGAGAAAATAAATGAAAAAAGATGAACATAATTTATAATTTAATAAACAAGTTTTAGAGAAATAAAGAGAAAGTAAAAACTTTCTGGCAATTATGAAAAAGAACGACAAAAAGAACGAAAGTAATTGAAAATTGAAGAAAATAATATAAAAAATAATGAAATAATTGAAAAGTCAGATAAATAGTTAAAATTTTTGAAATTATGAAACAAATGTAAAGAATTGAAAATTGAAGGAAATAAATTTTAGAAAATATTTGAAAAATGTTTTTAATTTCTAAAACTTGACAAAAAAAAAAAAAAAATATGATACAAACAATGATAAGTTGTAAAAAATAAATGACATTTATGTTGATAATTGAAAAAACTACAGAACTTTTTTTAAATAAAGAAAAAATAATTGAAATTTGAAAAAATACATGAAGATCTTAGAAATAAAAAAAAATAAAATAAAATAACTAAAAATTGGAGAACAGAATTAAAGAAATAAGCTAAAAGTAATTGAAATTTACGATAATTAATAAAATTTTTTGTAAACTATGAAAACAAATAAGAATAATTAAAAATGGAAGAACCTAATAGAAATTTGAGAAAAATGCTTAAAAAAATTTAGAAATTAATTGTATAAAATGAGAAAAACTAAAAATTGGAGAAAAGTCTGGAAGAAAGCCAAAAATAATTGAAATTTACGATAATTATTTTTAAAAAAATTGAAATTCTGATAACAAATGAAAATAATTAGAAATTGAAGAAAATATTTAAATTTTCTGAAAAATACTTAAAAATCTTAAAAAATAATTTTAGAAAATGAGAATAATAATTAACAATCGAGGAAAATTATTAAAAAATGATAAAATTTAAAATTAAAAAAAAAAATTACATATAATGAAGATCGAGAAAGAAAATTAAATTATGATGAAAATAATTTAGATGTGAAAAATTGAAAACATTCAATAAAATTTTGAGAGAAATAACTGAAAAAATCATAGAATATATGTTTAAAAAAAATAATAATTACGAAATCACTTAAAAAAATTTAATTAAAGAGAATAATTAAAAAATCGCAGAAATAACGAAAATTGATGAAAATAATTGCAGGGATGACAGTTTCTCCCCTTTTTCACCTAATCCCCTTTTTTCCCCCTTTACCCCTTATTTTCCCCTTTTTTAGAAAAATCACCTAAAACACCTAAAATTAAGATTTTATCACCTAAAACACCTAAAATCAACATTTTTCTCTCCTTTGACCTTCCTTTTTTTAAAAAGTTACTGTTTTCCACTTTCGGAAATGCAAAAATTTATCCTTTTTTAGGGTGTCTGTACGATGATAAGAAATTAGTTATTGAATTTAAATGTTTAAAAATAATTTTTAACTTAAAATGGTTTTTTATTCTTATTTATTGAATTTATTTAGATTTTAAACAGGAAACATGAAAAAAACATAATTAAAATAAAATTATTTTAAAAAGTTATATAATTTTCTTATTACCATGTATTCTTAATTGATTAAAGCAAATTAATTTATTGGATAAAAACATTTTTTATTAAATATTTTTTACTTGTTTTAAACAAATATTACTACTTTTGCATCATAAAATAAAACCATGTATTCTTGCTGAAATACATCAAATTTATTTTATTGGATGAAAAAAATTGTTTATGAAATATATTTACTTATTTTAAACAAAAATTAATTATTTTAAATTTGAAAATATAAAAACACAATAAAAGAGATTAAAAAAAATAATTTAAATTGATTTTGTCATATTTCGCTGAAAGATTTTTAATTTAATTTCTTTAATATTATATCAGAACATTTTACATCACAGATTTTTATGTTTTCTGTTTAAAATCTAATTATTAAATAGATAATTTAAAAAACCATTTAAAGTTAAAAATTATTTTTAAAAATATTTAATTGCAACAACCATCTTCTCGTCATTGAATAGAAAACCTAGTAAAAGATAAATTTTTGTATTTCCGAAAGTGATCTTTCTTTTGAAATTTTCATAAACAAATTGAACAAAAAAAGACTAAATTAATTAATAAAACTGTTTTGAAAAAAAAAAAACAATAAAATTTTGTAAAAGTAAACTTGAATTATTAATATAACCCTTTTTTCTTAATTTTCAAAATCCCCTTTTTATTAAAGAAAATCCCCTTTTTTGAAAATCGAAATTCCCTTTTTTACCTAAAATTGAACGAAGTAACCACTGTGATCCCTGTAATTGCAATATCGGATAAATAATTAAAATCTTTAAAAGTAATGCCAAAATAATAAATACCACTATAAATTAATGCAAATCAAGAAAAATTGCAGAATTTATTTTTAAGCAAAAGAAAATAATTAAAAAATCGTTATATAATCGAAAATTCATGACAATAATCTAAATTTGAGATAATAACTGAAAATTTAGGAAATTAATTGGATGTGTATATATTTAAAACTTCTTCAAAAACAATCAGAAATTTTTAAAAAGAGTCAAAATCAATAAAATAACAGAGACTAACTTCACTTTTTTCTAAAAACTGAAATATTAGAGAAATAAAAATTATATGTCACAAAAAAGCATGTTTGGTTAAAACATTTTTACTGAAAACCAAATTAAATTCACTGTTTAAAATAACTTTACTTTTACGTTTCAAATGTTATTCAAAATACGTATCCTTCATTCTTACAAACGAATAAAATTACAAAACTTACCTAAGATAAAAAAACAAACAACTATTATTAATTAACAACTTCAGTATATATCTTCTTTAAGTGATCTACTAAAGAAAACGAATGATTCAAAACGAAAATAAAAGAAAGCATTTGAAAATCCCCGCAAACGCAAAGATGTCTGAAACGCCATATAATCTGCATTATCGATAGGTAAGAACTACTCTCTATTAATACAGGATAGGGCAACTCATGTCAAAAGTACATAAAAAATATTTTAGGATAAATGGGATTACTGTGAAGTGAGATTTAGGCTACATGCGTTTTAGGTTAAATGGGATTTAGGTTAAATGCAATTTAGGTTAAATGGGAATTAGGTTAAATGGAATTGAGGTTAAATGAGATTCAAGTTAAATGGAATTTAGATTAAGTGAGATTTAGGCTGAATGCATTTTAGGTTAAATGGGATTTAGGTAAAATGGGATTTCGGTTAAATGGTATTTAGGCTGAATGCATTTTAGGTTAAATGGAATTTAGACTGAATGCGTTTTAGCTTAAATGGGAATTAGGTTAAATGGAATGTAGGTTATAAAATTAGAAAATTGTCGATCAATAGGAGCCAATGTGAGTACGTGTAAATACTCTTCCCTATTTTGTATTATTTTTAATATAAAAAGGAAGGAACAGAAAACACTAGACACATTTTTCAAAGACAATAGTCTTCATTTGTCAAGCGAAGTTTCGGAATTTAGGTTAAATGAGATTTGGGTTAAATGGAAATTAGGTTAAATGAGATTTAGGTTAAATGGAAATTAGGTTAAATGAGATTTCGGTTAATTGGAATTTAGGTTAAGTAAGATTTAGGCTGAATGCATTTTAGGTTAAAAGGAATTCGGTTAAATGAGATTTAGGCTAAATGCATTTTACGTCAAATGGAATTTAGGCTAAATGCGTTTTAGGTTAAATGGAATTCAGGTCAAATGGAATTTAGGTTAAATGAGATTAAGGCAGGATGAATTTTGGAATAAATGCATTTTAGGTTATATGGGATTTAGGTTACATGAGATTTAGACTAAATGAATTTTAGGCTAAATGCATTTTAGGTAAAATGGGCTTTAGGCTAAATGCATTTTTGGATAATTGGGATTTAAGTTAAACGAGATTTAAGATAAATGAGATTTAGGATAAATGGAATTTAGGTTAAATGGAATTTAGACTAAATGCGTTTTAGGTTAAATTGGAATTAGGTTAAATGGAATTTAAGTTAAATGAGATGAATAAATGAAATTTAGGTTAAATGGAAATTAGATTAAATGAGTTTTAGGTTAAAAGGAATTAAGGTTAAGTGAGATTTAGTCTGAATGCATTTTAGGATAAATGGGATTTCGGTTAAATGAGATTTAAGCTTAATGCGTTTTAGGTTAAATGGGATTAAGGTTCAATGCAATTTAGGTTAAATGGGAATTAGGTTAAATGGAATTTAAGTTAAATAAGATTTAGGTTAAATGGAATTTAGGTTACGTGAGATTTAGGCTGAATGCATTTTAGGTTAAATGGGATTTAGGTAAAATGGGATTTCGGTTAAATGGTATTTAGGCTGAATGCATTTTAGGTTAAATGGGATTTCGGTTAAATGAGATTTAGGCTGAACGCATTTTAGGTCAAATGGAATTTAGGCTAAATGCGTTTTAGGTTAAATTGAATTTAGGCTAAATGCGTTTTAGGTTAAATGGAATTCAGGTTAAGTGGAATTTAGGTTAAATGGAATTTAGGCTAAATGGAATTTAGGTTAAATGAGATTTAGGCTGAGTGCATTTTAGGTTTAGTGGGACTTAGGTTAAATGCGTTTTAGTTTAAATGGGTTTTAGGCTAGAAGCATTTTAGGATAAATGGAATTCAGGTTAAATGAAATTTAAGTAAAATGGAATTTAGGTTAAATGAGATTTAGGCTGGATGAATTTTAGAATAAATGCATTTCAGGTTATATGGGATTTAGGTTACATGAGATTTAGATTAAATGAATTTTAGGCTGAATGCATTTAAGGTTAAATAGGCTTTAGGCTAAATGCATTTTTGGATAAATGGGATTTATGTTAAATGAGATTTAGGATAAATGGAATTTAGGTTAAACGGGATTTAGGTTAAATGAGATTTAGGCTGAATGAGTTTTAGGTTAAATAGATTTAGACTGAATGCTTTTAAGGATAAATAGAATTTGGATTGAATGGAATTTAAGTTAAATGGGATTTAGGTTAAATGGAATTTAGGTTAAATGATATTAAGGCTGAGTGCTTTTTAGGTTAAATGGCTTTTAGGCTAAATGCATTTTAGTTAAAATGGGATTTAGGCTGAATACATTTTAGTTTAATTGGAATTTAGGTTAAATGTGTTTTGTGCTGAATGCAATTTAGGTTAAAGGGTTTTAGGCCTAATGGGATTTAGGCTAAATGGGTTTTAGGGAATATTCATGCGCCTCTTGCAAACAAAGATTTAGTCAAATAAACCTATTGAAATATTGAAACGTAATATCGATTGTTTAGAGTGAAAACCTGCTAACTCACAATTAGAAAAATTTACAGGATCAACAAAAAACTTCACAAAAAAAATGTGTTGATCTAGAACAAAATTTAAAATATTGAACGGAATATTTCATAATATTTTTTATTAATAGCTACAAAAATAGGGACAAAAGCAAGTAGTTACTTTTTATGAGCATTTTTTTAACCTAGCAGGTTTTTGCTTAACATTTGCCTGAGAATAATACATGCGAACTAGTGTTCTAAAGAACAAATACATGCGCAGTAGTGTTCTAATGCACAAATACATGCGCACTAGTGTTCTAGCACACAAATACATGCGCATTAGTGTTCTAGCGCACAAATACATGTGCACTAGTGCTCTAAATATTAAAAAAAGGTCAATCTTACGTTTATAATAATGGAAGTTAGCAGTTTATAACAATTCTTTGATTATAAAAAAAAAACTAATAGGTACTAGACCGAAAAAACATTAATTTTTTATTATAGAATGAAAAATAAAATTTTTAAAATTAAAAAAAACGTGGTAATCTTACGCTAACTCTAATAAAAGTTTAAAATTTACAACAATTACTTGTTTAAGCAATTGTGAAAGTAATAATTGTACTCTCATTGTTTTCTCAATATTATATATAGCGTATGATAATTTGCTAAAAGTATCATTTTTTAGGTAGTTATGAAGAAAAGTTGATAATTTACAAAACATGTTTAACAAAATTGTTTTAACAATAGCTTTTAATTGTTGTAACTACTATCACATAGAATTTTCTTACTATAAAATTAAAAAATTGAAAGTTCAGAAAAAACTACAATTTTCTTGATTTATATGAATAATAATTGTTATAAATAATAATTAAAAATTGTTTAAACAATATTTTTTTTATTTATTTTTTTGCATTTATGGAGTTTTTTTTTATACTTCATAAAAAATAGTTAACATCAATTAATTATAAAAAAAATGAAGGAATACTGTTTTTTTTAACACTTTTATGACGTAATAATCTGGTGGATTACTGATTTGAGTGATTTTTGACGATTTTGTAGTAAACTTACGAAAAAGGACGTTTTTTCCATTGGGAAACAATAGAAAATTTCATGGTCTTTGAGCGACCTCCAAATATTGTCAGATTTTAAAGTGAAAAAATAGGGGTATTTTTTTAATTCGGAACAAATTTAAGGTGTTACAGAAAAACAATTTGGACTTTTGTGTTTTTAGACCATTATACTCAATAAAATGCATAACTCTAAATCTACAATATTACTTTAATAGATTACGTGAAAGCAAATCTGGGATTCTGTGAAATATGGAAAGCGACATCGAAGAAATGGAATCAGATGATTTGACGGTACTTTTTTGACATATCTTTTAATATCACTTTAACCCTTTAAGGACGGGACGAACCCTTCTTTGTACTCATTTTCAACTTTAATTTTCTCTATCTTTGGAGATATATAAAATTATAGGAATCACCATTTCTGACGTATTTTTATCGCTCTTTCAAAATCTGCTATCAAAATTTGAAAAATAAAAAATTTTCAGAAAGTTATGGATTCTTTTTTGAAAAAAATGTGAAATTTTAACAATTTCGTTTAAAAAATGATTATATTTTCATGTTTTCAATAATCGGAAAAATGGTTCAACTTGAAATATCGTGTCCGTAATATCCAAGCTTGAAAGTGAGGAACTGTGCTTTTAAAAAGTTTAAGATGGCATATCCAAAATGGCGTCGAACGAAATTTTTTTTCCAATATATGAGCACACAGTGTACTCTTCATTAAAAAAAATTTTATTTTCATGACACTTAGTGTCTAAATGTTTTTTGACTTTCTAATTACGAATCTGAAGTCAGATTTCAAAAATTCAAAATGGCGGATGCAATATGGCCGACAATATTTTGAAAATTGATCGGATTTGTTTGAAAATTGTTACTCGGGGGTTTTTGGGATCGCTGATCACGAATCTGATGTCAAAATTTAAAAATTTAAAATGGCGGATCCAATATGGCGGACGATATTTTGAAAATCGATCTGATTTGTTTGAAAATTGTTACTCGGGGGTTTTTTGGGTCGCTAATCACGAACCTCATATTTAATTTAAATAAGTTAAAATGACGGATCCAAAATGGCCGACGATATTTTGAAAATCGTTTTAAGTTGATTAAAACTTTTTACTCGAATGTTTTGCGTTTGCTGATGACGAATCTGATGTTAAGTTTAAACAAAATTTTAATGGCAGTTCCAAGGTGGCTGATGGTGAAGATAAACGTAAAGAGAAGAGTAATTTTTTTATTTTAATATTTTGTATTTTTTAAAATTGTTTTTTGTATTTCTTGTTTGTTTTTATTTTTAAAATTTTTTATCTAAACGGAACAAAGGCAGTCATTTAATATTCGTGGAATTTTTTAAATCGACATTTACAACAATAAGCATTACAACTTTCACAAAAGTTTTGTGTTTGCATTGAACACTTGTCAACACTTCATTTTCTTTTTTTTTCATTCAGTGTTTGTGACGGGAAAAGTTAAAATACTTTTAATAGATAAAGGACGTGAAATATTTAATCAGATGGTTTCAAACAAATCCGATCGATTTTTAAAATATCGTCCGCAATATTGGATCCGCCAGTTTGAATTTTTAAATTTTGACATCAAATTCGTGATCAGCGACCCGAAAAGCCCCCGAGTAACAATTTTCAAACAAATCCGATCAATTTTCAAAATATTGTCCGCCATATTGGATTCGTTATTTTAAATTTTTGAAATCTGACTTCAGATTCGTGATTAGAGAGTCAAAAAACATTTAGACACTAAGTTTCATGAAAATGAAATTTTTTTTTAATGAAGCGTACACTGTGTACTCATATATTGGAAAAAAATTTCGTTCGACGCCATTTTGGATCCGCCATCTTGAAATTTTTAAAAGTACGGTTTGTTACTTTCAAGCTTAGATATTACGGATGCGATATTTCAAGTTTAAACCTTTTTCCGATTGTTGAAAATATGAAAAAAAATCATTTTTTAAACAAAATTGTCAAAATTTCACATTTTTTTCAAAAAAAAAATCCATAACTCTCTGAAAATTTTTTATTTTTCAAATCTTGATAGCAAATTCTGAAAGAGCGATAAAAATACGTCAGAAATGGTGATTCCTATAATTTTATATACCTTAAAAAAATAGAGAAAATTAACGTTATTAAATGAGTACAAAAAAAGTGTCCGTCTCGACCTTAAAGGGTTAACCAAGCACCCAAGCAGTATGTAATATTACGTGAATATCACAGTGATATCATATTGTAATATTAGTAATATTACAGTGATATTGGCGAGATATTGAAATGTCCACCTCAAGGTAATATTAAGGTAATATTACGGTAATATTACAGTAATATTAAGGTGCTATTACTGTAATATTGAGGTAATATTACAAGATTATTTTACATTAAATATAATAGTAAAAAAACTTTAGGCTGATGACTTTCGAACCTATTTAATTGGACGAAGGTCTACGCCTTAAGCCTCCTGGGCATTCATCTCTTGGAATAAGTTTCAGAAAATGTCCTTCATATATTACCAAAAAGATAACATGAAGAACACTTTCTGAAATTTATTCCAAGAGCTGGTTGTTTGAGAGGCTTAAGAAGTACGCTTTCGTTTACTTAAGTAGGTTCGAAAAACGTCAGCCTAAAGTTTTTTTAATATTATATTTAATGTAAAATAATCTTGTAATATTACCTCAATATTACAGTAATACTATCTCAATGTTACTGTAATATTACCGTAATATTACCTCAATATCACCTTCAGGTGGACATTTGAATATCACGTAAATACTACTGCAATATTACCCCGTAATATTACTAATATTACAATATGATATCACTGTGCTTTTATGTGGTGCTTGAGCATATATATAATCCAACTATTTATATAAAAAATGTTTTTCAGACATCCGAAATTGAATCGAAATCTGATGATGCAGAACCAGAAGAGTTTTCTGACGCGGAATCACTAGAATCTATTCAATTCTCGTTATCTTCACACCAATGTAATGAACAAAATGGATCTGTACCGTTGTTGCCTTCGCTGCCCTCCATTCCAATTGATAATTCGGAAGCGGACGATGTGGAAATGGAGGAATTTTTTGATGCGGAATCAGTAGTATCCATTCCATCCTCATCGTCCACTTCATACCAATTTGATGAACGAAATGGAACTTTACCGTCGTTGCCTTCGCTGCCATCTACTCTAATGGATTCAGAAGCTGACGCTGTAGAAATGGAGGAGTTTTTTGATGCGGAATCACTAGCATCCATTCCATCCTCATCGTCCACGTCAATTCAACCTGAAGAAAGAAATGGATCATTATCGTCGTTACCATCTCTGCCATCTACCCCAATTGGTTCTCTAATGTCGTCATTGTCATCTCTGGAAGACAACGATGATAATATTAATCTTGTTGATGACATGTCATTGGTTTCATCAATTTCATCAATCGAATTAGATGATATTGTGGTTCCCAACTTTCATATCGATTACGAATGGCTGAACGCACCTATATATGAAAATGCTGCTGTGAATGGCGGAGATGCTTTATATCGAATCTTAAAGCTTTATGTTGAAAATAAGATGACAAAAAAAGCTTTGAGTGATATACTGAACACACTAGATTTTCTTTTACCTGATGACCATACTCTTCCAAAGACGAAGTACATGCTTTTGAAGGTAATAGATAAAGTATTACCTCAATCACAGAAAAATGTTATCACTAAGCACAGAATTTGCTCTCAGTGTTGCAGTTATATAGGAATATGGTCAGATGAACCTGTAGCTTTGAGATGTGACAAATGTAACAGTGATGATGTGCAAAGCTTTTTTTTAGAATATTCTTTAGAATTAGTAATAAAAGATGCTTTTGAAATAAGGCAGCTCTATAAACTTATCGATGACTATCGCTTAGAATGCGAACAAAATGATCCTGAAAAATTGTACGATCTAACGTCTGGATCAGAATACAAGAGATTAAAGCGCATTGCTATTCCTAACGATTATGATTTGGTCATGATTTGGTATACTGATGGTGCGCAAACTGCAAAGAGTTCTTCAAGTATATGGCCAATATTTGCACAAGTAGCAAATATAGCTCCAAGGCATAGAAGAACCTTTCAGTTTGTTTGCGGATTGTATTATAGCAATGGTAGTAATCGGAAACCAAATATGAACTCATATTTATTTCCGTTTGCTAGAAGTTTGCAAAACCTGTTTATAAACGGAGTAGAATGGTACCATCCTACGTTAGATCGTACAATTCGAAGTAAACTGATTGCTCCTCTCTGCAGTTTAGATTCTCCAGCGAGATGTGCTGTACAAAATATTATGCAGTACAACGGGGAATCCGGTTGCTTTGGTTGTGAGCATCCGGGAGAAACGGCCGTAGTTGGATCTGGAACAAATCGAGTATTTCCTATTCTTAAAAATGATCCTCCGATCAGGACGAATGCCCGAATGGAAATACAAGAAAGAATAGTCAATCGATTTGAAGAGCTAGATCATTTCAAAGGCGTAAAAGGTAGTTCAGTTGTATCTGAAATACCTTTTTTCGATAGAGCTATTGGTTTTGTGCCGGACTATATGCACGCTATACTCTTAGGGGTAATGAAATTACTCCTATGTCTGTGGTGTTTAAGTAAAAATCACGAAAAAGATTATTATTTAAACCCACAAATGAGAGCTAACATTGATAAAGATTTAGGGGAAATTTCACCTCCTGACAATGTAACCCGAACACCTGAAAAGCTAGGCCATTTAAAGGACTGGAAAGCCTCACATTTTAGAGCTTTCCTGCTCTATTACGGACCAGTAGTACTAAAAGGTAGATTGGGTCTGCCTTATTATGAACATTTCTTATTGCTTGTAGGAGCTGTTCATATTCTATGCAAAGATGAGATCAGTAAAGAAGAGCTTGACTTAGCAGAAACTTTGCTTTACATTTTTGTAATAGATATGGAGAAACTATATGGCCGTAACAAATGTGTGTACAACGTTCACCAACTGATTCATGTTACTGATTTCGTGAGAAGGTGGGGTCCCTTATGGGTTTGGTCAGCTTTTTCATCTGAAGACGGTAATGGAGAGTTGATACGATTAGCTCACGGATCAAACAGAATCGAAGTTGAATTGTTTAATACTATTCGTATTATACATGCTTACCGAGCAATTAAGTTCTTAATGAACATAGAAAGACCTCATGGACTTGAAACACCTGAACTGCTTGGACCACCAACTAATTATATTCTTACAAATGCCGATATAAGAACCCTTCGAACGGTGGTGCCACTGACTGACGAACAAGTTGAAGCTGGTATTCTGGTTTACAGCAGATGCAAAATTAACAACGACATATACACGTCAGATCTCTATAGTAGACAAAAAGTACGTCTGAACTCTTGCGTTTGTTGGAATAAGAAAAAAATGATTGGAATGATAAAGCTTTTTATTAAAGTTAATGGGTCTATCATATGCATTCTCAGGCAACTGGTTCAATCACATGACCAGCAGCTTCAAATTAAACAACGTGAAATAGGACTAAACTTTACCCCGATTATTAAACCCGTGCGCGAGACGTATTGCACACTTGCGATTCCCGTCAAAAAAATAGAAAGTAAAGTAATACGTGTAAAGAGTTACGTATGTTTTTTACCAAATGATGTAGAAAGAAAATAATTCGATTTGTTTAAAATATTGTTTATTAAAGATTTTTCAAAACAATTTACATTCTAATAATCTTAGACTTCTACGAATATATTTACATCTAAGTTCAAGTTTCTGCGATTTTTATAGACGAATTTTATTAAAAATAAGTTAGTTAATAAACAAACTAAACCATCAAGTTAAAGTGGGCAAAAAAATTGTACTCGTTAAAAATAGTGATCTGTATTTTGCTAATTAATGCCCATATTTTACTGTTCATGTTATTATCAAAATTTAAACACATATGTGGAATATCTTCAACAGCATTTTAAAACCTGGACAACTAAAATTGTATAAAAAAATAGTTCAAATAAATATTATGAAATATAAAATAAAGTTACAAAATCCACTTATTTAATAATAACAAATAAAATATTTTGTTCCATCTGAAATTTTTCTATTTACAGTTAACTTTCCCGAAGAAGTTGTCGGAGATCATAATGGACATCTGTTGGGCACTTAAGGTAAATGATATAATCGATTTTTATAATTTGAGGTTAACTTCCGCGAAGAAGTTGCCGGGTGTTGCCCTGAACATCGGTTTAGGAACTTGGGGTAATTGATATAGTCGATTTTCATAATTTGAGCTTAATTTCCCCAAATACGTTGTCGGGAGTCACCCTGGACATCAGATAGGCACTTGGAATAATTAAAAAAGTCGATTTTCATAATTTAAGGTTGACTTCCTCGAGAAATTGTCGGAAATTGACCTGCATATCGATTTAAAACTTTGGTTAATTTGAGCTTTGGATTTTCTCTATTTAAGGGTAACTTTCCCGAATAAGTTGTCCGGAAACGTTCTAGATATAGGTTAGGCACTTTAGTTAATTAAGGCATTCAATTTTCTCTATTTGAGGTTAACTTCCCCGAAGAAGTTGACGGAAGTCACCCTCGATATCAGTTGGGCACTTGGGGTGATTGATAAAGTCAATTTTTATAGTTTTAGGTTAACTTCCTCAATAAGTTGACGGGAGTCGCCCTGAACATCGATTGTGACCTTTTTTCAATTAAAGCTTTCGATTTTCCTAATTTAAGGTTAAATTTCTCGAAGAATTTGTCGGGGAACGACCTGGACGTCGATTTGGCAATTGGGGTTATTGATCAAGTCGATTTTCATAGTTTGAGGTTAACTTTCCCGAAAAAGTTGTTTTGAGTCGCCCTGGACGTCAGTTGGTCACTTAGGGTAATTGTATAAGTCGATTTTCATAATATTAGGTTAACTTCGCCAAAGAAGTTGTCAGGAGTCGCTCTGAACATCGGTTGGACACTTAAGGTAATTGTTAAAGTCGATTTGCATAGTTTGAGGTTAACTTCCCCAAAGAAATTGTCGGGAGTCGACCTGGACATCGATTGTGACCTTTTTTCAATTTAAGCTTTTGATTTTCCTTATTTGAGGTTAACTTCCCCGAAAATGTTGTGAGCAACCGACCTAGACATCTATGGGGCACTTGGGTACCGTCTTGAAGTCAATTTGTGAAATATGAGATTAACTTCTTTGAGGATGTTGTGAGGATTCGACCTAGACATCGTTGGGTTACTTGGGTACCGTCTAGAAGTCGATTGGTAAAATTTAAGGTTAACTTCTCTGAGGATGTTGTGAGGATTCGACAAAGACATCGTTGGGTTATTTGGGTACCGTGTAAAAGTCGATTTGTAAAATTTGAGGTTAACTTCTCTAAGGATGTTGTGAGGAATCGACCTGGACATCGTTAGGGCACTTTGGTACCGTCTAGAAGTCGATTTGTAAAATTTGAGGTTAACTTCTCTGAGGATGTTGTGAGCATTCGACCTAGACATCGTTGGGGCACTTGGGTACCGTCTAGAAGTTGATTTGTAAAATTTGGGGTTAACTTCAATAAGGATGTTGTGAGGTTTCGACCTAGACATCGTTGGGGTACTTAGGTACTATCAAGAATTCGATTTGTGAAATTTGAGGGTTAACTTCTCTGAGGATGTTGTGAGGAGTCGACCTGGACATCGTTGGGGCACTTGGGTACCGTCTAGAAGTCGATTTGTGAAATTTAAGGTTAACTTCTCTGAGGATGTTGTGAGGTATCGACATGGACATCGTTGGTGCACTTGGGTACCGTCTAGATGTCGATTTGTGAAATTTGAGGTTAACTTCCCCGAAAATGTTGTGAGCAACCGACCTAAACATCTTTGGGGCACTTGGGTACAATCAAGAATTCTATTTCTGAAATTTGAGGTTAACTTCTCTGAGGATGTTGTGAGGAGTCGACCTGGACATCGTTGGGGCACTTGGGTACCGTCTAGAAGTCAATTTGTGATATTTCAGGTTAACTTCTCCAAAGATGTCGTTAGAAACTGACCTAGACATCGTTGGTGCACTTGGGTACCGTCTAGATGTCGATTTGTGATATTTCAGGTTAACTTCTTCAAAGATGTCGTTAGAAACTGACCTAGACATCGTTGGTGCACTTGGGTACCGTCTAGATGTCGATTTGTGAAATTTGAGGTTAACTTCCCCGAAGATGTTGTGAGCAACCGACCTGGTCATTGTTGGGGCACTTGTGTACCGTTTAGAAGTCGATTTGTGAAATTTGAGGTTAACTTCCCCGAAGATGTTGTCCAGAACCGACCTGGACATCGAGTAGGCACGTTCGGTATTTTTAGCTTTCGATTTTCTCTGTTTGAGGTTAACTTTCTTAAAGAAGTTTTCGGGGAACGACCTAGACATCGGTTGGGCACTTAGGGTTTGTTTAAAAAATTAAAGTATAATTTGATATAGAATATATATAGAATTCGATATAGAATCTATATAGAATTCTATATCGAATCTATGTAGAATTCGATATAGAGTTCTATATCGAGTTTCTATAGAGTGGTTTCTATAGAATCGTTCCGCGTGGGTAGATGGTACGGGATAGCATCTGGATAGTACGGATTAGCATCTGATAGCATCTGGATGGTACGATGTAGCATTTAGATGGTACGGTGTAGCATCTCTGATGGTAGAGTGTAACATAACCTCTCAACCATCAAAGATAGTAAATTTCTTACCATCTATTTCTCTCAGTGTGGTAATGTGTAATTTAAACATAACTAATAAATGACTAAAAAAATGTTATCAATATAATAACCTTTTATAATGAGAATTTAATAACTTTATACCTTGCACTCGCTTAGACTGTTTCGCGAGAAAATGGACAATCGTGGACACCTTTAGAAATTTACATTTTTTTCGTGTAAAATAAAGCAAAATATTGTATTTTTTTGCGTTAGTTCTCAGTAAAAGGATCTATAAAGTGAAGTTTTGTCATAATACATGATATGAAAGAACCTAGAAATTAATAAATTAAAAAAAAAGAGATAATTGGGCAAAACCGGTGCTATGGCAAAAAATGGTATATCTACCCTACATCGGATCCAAAATGGCGGTCAAATTTTCAAAATGTTATTGGATTTAACTGAAACTTGCTACTCGGAGGTTTTTAAGGTTGCTAATTATGAATCTAATTAGAAAATTTAAACTTTTAAAATGGCGAAACCAATGTGGTGGACCATATTTTGAAAATTAATCGGAATTTTCATGAAACTTGTTACTACAGGGTTTTTGAGGTCCCTGATTGAGAATTCGATGTCAACATTTAAAAATTCAAAATAGCGGCCATAGTTTAAAGAAGTTAATGGATTTAACTAAAACTTGTTACTCTGGAGTTTTTGGTGTTGCTGGATGCGAGTCTGAGGTAGAAGCATAGTAGGTAGCACTATAGTGCTATCTCTCTCACTTCCGTAAATAACCCCCACCAAAAACCTTTTTTCAGTACGCCCTTTGCTCATTAGGAATTTAACTAGAGTTAGGTGTTTTTAGTGTTTTATATTACTAGGCTTCATCAATAACTTTAAAATTCAAGATGACAGATCCAAAATGGCGTCCAAATTTCCATAATGTAATTAGATTTATCTAATAAGATTATTGGAAATAATATTATTCGGGGGATTTTTGGGTCGCTGAATGTGATTCTGAGGTCAAAATAAAAAAAATAAAAATGGCGCATCCAATTTTTCTTTTATATCAATACTGAGTTGTATTTTACTTAACACCATATTTATTTATCATATCTATCTTATCTTTGGACTAAATAGTATTTCTCTTGGCAGGAATATTTATTTACCATTTTCACAGCACCCGCATTGAGTTATCCTTTCTTTAATAGCATTATCTGTTTGTTGTTTTTTATATAACCTCTTGAAGTTGTAATTTTTTTGCAGCTATATAGACATGTAGCCTTTCAATTGGCATTAGTATTTATTTATTGTTTATTGTACATATGTATTGAATTTTTAAATTTTGATATGAGATTCGTAGTCAGTGACCTTAAAAACTCTCGATTAACAAGTTTCAAACAAATCCTAATGATTTTCAAAATATCGTTCACTATATTGGATCGGCCATTTTTATTTTTTAAATTTTGACATCAGATTCGTTATTAGCGACACCCAAAACCCCCAAGTAACAAGTTCCAAACAAATGCGATCAATTTTCAAAATAACACCCGCCATAATGGATCTGCCATTTTTAATTTTAAAATTTATACATCAGATTCATAATCAGCGACATTTGTTTCCAATAATAAAAGTAATAATAGCTTAAACTCAGAGAATCAAAAAGTTAGGTTACATATCGAGCTGCGGTAGCAGTTATTTGAAAATTTGAAATTGTACCACACGGCATTCGATTTCTTATAAAAAATACTAAATTTTGAGCTAGATAGGGGCGGTCGCCCCAATCGCCCTCACGTAAAACCGCCACTGGAGCTAGATATCTTTAAAATTGATTAAAGTTGCAAGTGAACTCAGTCATTTGCCTTTTTGTATGGAATATATATTGCTTTGGAAAAAATTCAATTATATTTTCAGAGGGCTGTAATAATAATTACAACAAAAGTTATAAGTTATTACGTTTTTTCATATTTTACGCGCTCTTTTATGAGAAAATGCACTATTGTGATCTATCTGTTTAAATTGTGCAAAATTTGACAGCCATATTTCACTATAAATTTGTTATAATTAAAGTTAAATATCCACTGTTCGCAAATTTGCTTATCAATATTAACTTATATAAGTCATAACATTAAAAATGAATTACTTTGTTACAATAAATTGACTGTTTTATTAATCAGTTGGTAGTTCTTCTTCTTCTTCTTCTTCTTCTTCGTTAGAACTAAGGTGCAGTTCACACTATAGTTTTGTATCGTTGATAAAGTATGTATATATTCTGCCATGATCTGGTAAATAGTACAGAGTTGAGAAGCTCGCGTACTGTAAATCCAAAATCAAATTGAAGCTGGGGATGTCTCTCGCGCTTGAAAGTTATTGATAGAACGCATATGCGCAAGCTCTTTGTTTTTATAAAATATTTATTTTTTTAAATAACTACTCTATATTTTTAAAAATAATTTTATTCCAAGACATACATATTCAAAAAATATAATATATATATGTCAAAGATTATACACATATTTTAAGTTAATATTTATTTTAAAATATTTTATTTTAAAAAATATTTAAAATAGACGCGCGTCTTTTTTTTACCAACGACTAAGTTAGGGTCCGTCTATAAACTACGTAGCCTCATTTTTTAAAAAATTGACCCCCCCCCCCATAGACGCTGTTACATGTATTAGCGCCATTTTTTCCTCTTATCATAGACAATAGCTTGACCCCCCCCCCCCTCCCTCTTGAACTAAAAATTTTAATAAATTGTTTTTGCTTTGATTAACAAAATATAGAGAGAATTTTTTTAAGAATTTATTGTTAGCTTTAAGCTACAATCACAGGCAAATTTAAAGGTGTTGTCCCACGTCGGCGTGAAAGCGTCAGCGTGTCGGCGTAAGGGGAAAACCATGTGAGTGAGAGAGAACGTGATGTCTGCTCTTCTCTTTATAACGCATCGCTCATGCTTTCTGTCGACATGGGATGGTATCTTTATTTCTTGCAACCTTTATTTGAAAAATCGAAATTTACAATTTAATGGTTACCAATGCTCCATGAAAGTTTATAACATTGTCTTCAATGAAATATTTATGATCTTCACATGTTTTAATAAAATTAAAACTATGAATGAGCATGCAATTTTGCAATATTTTGTACAAAAATAAATTCATTAAATTAGATTATAATAAAGAAACAAAAAAAAATTTTTTTTAAATTTAATTATATAATTTTTGAAAATATGATTTATAACTCTGGTCGGAATTATTCAGTAATAAGGTAATATTATAAAGCTAGTAAAATTAATAAAAAAAAATTATCAAAAATGTATAATACAACTTTTAAAAATGCAAACAATTATTATTTTACAAACCACATATTTAATAATAATTATTATAAAGAAATAGAAATACTAATACATTCTTTTTAAAAGTATTTATTTTTCGACTCTTATTATAGTACATAATATATACATAATAAATAATAAATATTATATCTGTGGAATAAGGGAAAAATAAGTAATTATGAAATTTGATGTCATATGTAAATGAGTACATTTTCTTAACGTCTATGTAGTTTATGTCTTGAGGTTTATTTAAAAAATGGGAAAACCGTTCATTAATTTGATTAAAAATGAAGAAATAATTTTGCAGTAAAGCTATCGTCAGATATGCTTTAACATTTTAGCACGTAATCCTATAGAAATATGTATAAGCATATCTGACGATGACTGTACATAATATTTTATATTTAAAATTATAATAACTAAATTTTATATTCTATTACTTTTAGCAAGTCTTCTTTTTTTCTAGATGAACAATTTTTTTTTTAAATCCAAGCGCCTTTTATAAATAGAACATTAAAAAACCTTCTTATGGCACTTTCACACCTCGGCTGGCTGGCTGATCAGCCAGCCGTTACCATGGTAACGTGTGAGAGTGAAGAGTTCAGACAATAAAAATTTGAATTGTCTGAACCCTTCACTCCCACAGCAGCTACCGAGGTGTGCAAGTGCCTTTATGAGTAATTTTTATAAAGTATTTACAAAATTACGGTTATCTCCATTGAACATTAAAAACAAAAGAAAAGATTGCCACAAGTAAACATTGTAATTACTTTTTGGTAAATTTATTTATTTTTTAATTATAATGCGAACAGCTCTTCTGAACAGAGAAAGCGTAGTGAGAATTTTTTTAAGTTAATTTTAACAAACAATTATTTTTTTGCGAGTGGCATTGTGTTTTATAAAAGTTTAGCATTAAATATTGCAGGTTCTTTTTGCAGCTTTATTTTCGACACATATTGAAAACAAGATATTCATCTGTCAACTATAACTTCTATTGTTGTCAAAATAAGCATCTTTGATAAAGAGAAATTTTTATCAAACCAATTGTGTATTCGTATATACTCTGAAGAGATTAAAAATTGTATTTTTTTATTTTCATGAGGACGTCTATCTTTAGTGGGTGGGATGTGTCTCACATTAGTGAGACACAATCACATAGTTACTGAATCTGTCTAGATTAAGCGAGCATTATTAAAAACAGTGTCATTCTAAAGCAGAAGTGTATCTCGGAATATCCAAGGAATAACGTTGCTTTAGAGAATATTTTGTAAACAATTCAATTTAATTTAGTCTTTTCATTTCAATTAGGAAGTTTAATCGGCACAGAATCATTTTTCAATTGTCTTGGCTCTGTTACAAAACAGAAAGTAAGGGGTCGTGTCATGTCATCTATCATTTTTGCTTAGGGTCGAAACTTTTTGCGAATGTGGAAGAAAAGGTCTATTGTCGCATAGTGTTATTTAAGATAAGATTCTTTCCCCCGAAACAGGAAGTAAGTTGTCTTGAATCCCATTTAATGCCCTCAGTAGATTATAACTCGACTTGTTTTAATCCCTTTTAATCCTCTAATAGAGATAAAATATCGAATGAAGTAAATGCCATTCAATACTATTCATGGGAATGTATAATTTAATGCTTTTAAATACCTTTTCAAGGAGAATATGTTTAAAAAACAAATGCTATTTCATCTTTTTTATTACTAACCTATTAATTTCAGTGTCTTTGAATTTCTTTTGTAGAAGATAATGTTATAAAGAGGAGAATGCTATTTTATATTTTCTTTGATCAAAGTAATTTTAATGTCGTTTAAGGTATACATCTGTTCGATTCTAACTTGATATTTGTGAAACTGCGAGTGATATTTTAAGGTTAGGTAAAAATGACTATGACACATCGATGCCTTATTATTCGACTAAGGGTGAAGTCATATTCCCGGTTCTAATTCCGTGTACAAGATCATCTACTGAACTTGTACATGATTCTGGATAAAATCATGCACAGGTGCATTGTCTTTTCTTGTGCATTAATTTGCAAATGGTCAACACATGAATTTGGAACAACGAACTTGCAAAGGAACATGCACATGTTCATGAACGCTTCTAAAGGCAAATAATTTCATGTGCGTGAATATGCACACGAACATGCACATGAATCTGTACACGAAAATGGATAATTATTTATTAAACTTTAAACGTTGCGCATTAGTTATCTATGGGAGTGAAGGCTGCGCAGTAGATTTTAATGGCTACAAAAGGTAGAGGACCACTATAAAACAAGTAACATTTGTTAATAATATTTAAAGTATAGAAAATTATGTGCATGAACATTTGCACGTTCATGCACATGTTCTTGTATCGGATTTTATTGTGGGTGCATGAAAATGTACACGTTCGTTGTTCCGAATCCACGTGCTGTGCATTCACAAGTTCATGCACAAGACAAGTCAATGCACCTGTGCATGATTTTATCCAGAATCATGTACAAGTTCAGTAGATGATCTCGTACACGGATTTACAACCGGGTTCGGAGGATTAGGGCATCAGGATAGTAGAATAGACCAATCAGATAATAATTAGCCACATTGGAAAGCATTTTCTGATTGGTCTGTTTTATTTCTCTGATCCTCCAATTCTCTGTATGTGACTTTACTCTCCCTTGTATCGAATATTTTATCTCTTTGCATAGCTTAAGCATCATATCTTTGTCAATTTTTATTTTTTTATCGTTCCCACCAAGATAATAAGATCTATAAAGCAGTTCATGGTTGGTGGGGGAAATATGGAAGATCGCTGAATTCCTATTCAATTCCACTAAAAAAATTAAATATTCTGAATTTTTTCAAATTCTCAAATTTTCCCTGACTGATAGGTAACCTGCTTATTTTTGCTTATAATCCAGAAAGAGTAATTTTGGTTATCATTAGGAAGGGGCAATTTCTATCAATCGCGAGTCAAGATGGATACCTTTAGGACAAGGCCGTAGCTAGAAAAAATTTGGGGGGGGGGGTTGTCAACAAACAGTCAAAGTGATGATCTGTTTTTTTTTTTTTTTTTTGAAAACTTGAACATCTGTCAAAAAAATTTCGGGGGGAGGGGGGGGGGGTTGAAACATCCCTATCACCCCCCTGGCTACGGCCTTGCTTTGGGATAATTGGCTAAACCAATTACACCTAGTACACAACCTTGACGATATTTATAGCTGTCAAAATAAGAGCTATTATTATAATTTTTATAAAAAAATGTTAATAATACAATAATTATAAAAATAAGTATATAATTAATTTTTAGAGTGATTTACTCTGAAAAAATAAATAAATGAGCTTTATTCACATAAATACAAAAATGCATTTTTTTAAATACCGATTTTTGACTTAACTTTCTTAATCTCGTCCACTGGATTATTTATTTTGGTGTTAAAATACACAACTTAGGCTTGGTACAGATTAAAACCCCTAAAAAATCGGAAAAGCCGCCTAAAAATATAATTATTACAATAATTGTGATTAGATATTATTTTTTTTAGCTTAACTGCATAATTAGCAAACAATTTATAAAATGAGTGCTATATTACAGGTTATAGCAGCTTCGGTGGGTTAACCATCATATCTTAAGGAAAGTTGTGGCAGCTGAATAATTTAGTTATTTTTACTGAATTATAATAGATGTAAAAAAAAACCTAAACCACAGTAAACGAGCATTATTGTAACAATTGATTAACAAATTTTGTTCGCAGTTACTTAATTATGAGGAGGAACAATATTCAAAAACCATTTTTTTGGTTTGCCGGTTCTTTTTCACATGAAATGAGTCTATTAACAGAACCGTATTTTCGTCAAAGTAAGCATCCGTAGGGTAGAAGGAATCCTTTATTTATCAATTTCTCTGTTAATAAGAGTTACAAAAACATTTTAAAATTGTTCTTTTTATCTCAATTGTCGCTCACCAGTGAGAATCAAATATATATTTCAAACATCAGCTTACAAAAGTACCTCGTACAAGCAAGTAGTCATTATTAGGAGGAATGTCATTCTAAAGAAAAAGTGTAACTATCAACACGTAAGGAGTAACGTTGCTTAAGAGAATATCTTGTTGACACTTAAAAATTGAAATGTGTATTGTCGTATGTTGGTTAATAAAAAATATTCTTCTTCTCAAAATAGAAGGTGAGCTTGTAAATTTCATAACATCGTTCATCAATGCAGAAGAATTGTTTTTTTTACGGGTATTAGAAACAAACCGTAAAATAGGACGTTATAGCATACAGATTATAGCAGCTGACGCAGATTAATCTAAACCCAACAATAATTTTTGGCAGTCGAATAGTTCAGTTCCTTACTCAAAATTCATATGCCTGTAAACATCCCTACAAACTTAAAGGGTATTAGTTCTCGCAATTGATTCACAATTTTTGTATGCATTTATTCAATTCCAAGGTGTGACCAATTTTTTCTAGCTTTATTATTTCTCGATTTAAAGCACATAGAAAATGTTATTATTGACAGATCCGCCTTTTGGTCATAATACGAATATTCAAAGTAGAGGTAATCGTTTATATCAATTTATTTATATATTTTGGAGTGTCGCATAGATGTTACAATTTATATACTTTATTTTGATTATACCATCAACCTGTAGCAGGTGGCATTTGTTAAATGTGGGCCCCTGCCATCGCCCACATTAGTGAGACTCAACCAAATATTTACTAAATCAGCATAGAAAAGTCTCTCCTACAATCGAATGACTATTATTAGCAGCAATACCACTCTAAAGCAAAGGTGTATCTGTCAATCCTTACAGATAAATGTTGCTTTAGAGAACTGTTTTTGTCGATACCCAAAATTTGAAAATTGTATTGTCCTATGGTGGTAGTTATAATTGGATTCTTTTCCTGATAAAAGAAAGTAAACTTGCAGATTTCATAATACAGTTGCTCAATGCTGACGACGGGTATTAGTAACAAAATCGCCCAACTGATGGTGGATAAAAATTAAAATAAGATTTTTTTGCTGCAAATATATTATCTTTTTTTAACGTACAATACATTAAAATTTTTTATGTAATAAATGTCATAGTGCAGGTTATAGCAACTTGCTCGGGCCAACCGACACATGAAAGTAAATTGTGACAGCCGAGTATTGGCTGCTGGCACTGAATTTACATAAATGTAAAATATCCGCACTAAAGTGAATGGGCATTATTCATAACATTTAATTGTACATTCTTCTTTGCATATATTTAATTGTAGTACCTGGAAAGTTTAAAGATACTTTTCCTATTAGTATTTTGTTTTATTGTATAAATGACACATTTGCCTAGCATTTGCCTTTTGGTGTTACTGCGAATCTCTTAGGTATAGGTAATCGTTTAGCAATTTACTTATGTTTCTTTGAGTGTTTTTTTGATCTTGATTATACCATCAACCTGTAACAGGTAGGAATTGTTAAATGTGGGCCCCTGCCATCGCCCACATTAGTGAGACTCAACCATATATTTACTAAATTGGCCTACAAAAGTCCCTCCTACAATCAAGTGATCATTATTAGAAGCCATACCATTCTGAAGCAAAAGTGTATCTGTCAATCCTTTCGGAAAAATGTTGCTTTGGAGAACATTTTTTGTCGATACCCTAAATTTGAATATTGTATTGTCGTATGGTGGTAGTTATAAATGAATTCTTTTTCTAATAAAAAAAGTAAACTTGCAGATTTTATAAAACAGTTGCCCAAAGCTGACAACAGGTATTAGTAACAAAATTGCTCAACAGATGGTGGATAAAACACAAGGTAAGATTTTTATGCTGCAAATATATTATCTTTTTTTAACGTACAATGCATTAAAATTTTTTATATGATAAATGTCATAGTGCAGGTTATAGCAACATGCTCGGGTCAACCGACACATAAAAGTAAATTGTGACAGCCGAGTATTGGCTGCTGGCACTAAAATTACATAAATCTAAAATATCCGCACCAAGGTGAATGAACATTATTAGTAACAAATAATTGTACGTTCTTGTTTGCAAATATTTAACTCCAGTACCTAAAAAGTTCAAAGATACTTTTCCTATTAGTTTTTCGTTTTATTTCATAAATGACACATTTGCCATGCATTTGACTTTTGGTCTTACTGCGTATCTCTGAGGTAGAGGTAATCGTTTAGCAGTTTACTCGTGTTTTTCTGAGTGTTTTTTTGATCTTGTTATACCATCAACCTGTAACAGGTGGGAATTGTTAAATGTGGGCCCCTGCCATCGCCCACATTAGTGAGACTCAACTATATATTTATTAAATTGTCCTACAAAAGTCCCTCCTACACACAAGTGTTCATTACACTGTGCAAGTTCAAAAAATGAACAAAGATGGGACCTAGTGGGTATACCTAATTTGGGTATGCCAAAACTAATGGCTCTAGCTGATTTTCCAAATGGGCTCCAGTTTTCAAAATATTTGAATTTAAAATTTTTGGTTTTACAACTAAAACGTGATTCATTATTTAATTGAGAGCACTAAATTTAAGCAACCTGACTTAACCTGATCACAGACAATGTCGAAGAATTAGGATAATCGGGTTTTATCCCTTAATATCAAAAAGAATCCCAAAACTTACCCATAACACGTTTCAACATACACAATATTATAGACCTTAAAACTTATAAATTCACCTCAAAAAAATCCCCTATTCTAAATTTTAAACTAAACCCACCCAACTCCGTGTTTAAGACACTTTTACATACATTAGCCCCATTTTTTCTGCTAATCGTAAGAAATAGCTTGACCACCCACCCACCCCAACAGCCTTTCGTAATTTATGGACGAAATTTAATTTATATTTAAGGAAAATATATGTAATCATACAATGTTTTCAATTTGTTAAAAAATGTAAACTAAAAACTACCCCTATTATCTTTACCCCCTATGGCTTTTAATCGCAATTAAGAAAATATTGATTTTTGTAAAGGCTCCTTGTAAGTTAAAAGCTATTTGTGACTCATCTAAAAATAATGGCAAGTGATAACCTATCATGATCAAACTTTAAAACCAACCCTCATTTTTATTTACATCTAAAACATATTGGTTCTTTAAAGCTTCATTAAAAGTTGGAATCTATTTGTGGGACACCTAAAAATGATGACATGTAATTAACTAACATGAACAACCCCTAAAACCAACCATTACTTAAGATTTGCAACCCCTAAAATTTTTATTTACATCCAGGAGATATTGATTTTTCTATATCTTTATTATAAGTTGGAATTTACTTGTGGGACATCTAATAATGATGAAATGTGATTAGCTGACATGAACAACCCCCAAAAAGGAACTCTTACTCAAGATTTGCAACCCCAAAAATACTTATTTACTTATAGAACATATTGATTTTTTTAAAGTTCATTATAAGTTAGAATCTATTTGTGGGACATTTAGTAATGATGACACGTGATAAGCTAATTTGATCAACCCTTAAAACCCACTGTAACGCATAACTTGCAACCCCTATAATTTTTATTTATTTCTAGAACATATTGATTTTTTTAAAGCTTCATTATAAGTTTGAATCTATTTGTGAGACATTTTAAACTGATGACATACAATTAGCTAACATAAACAACTCCTAAAACCTACTCTCGCTTAAGATTTGCAGCCCTTTAAATTTTTATTTACTTCTACAAGATATTACATTTTTTAAAGCTTCATTATAAGTTAAAATCTATTTGTGGAACATCTAGTAATGATGACATGTGATTAGCTAACATGATCAACCCTTAAAACCTACTCTCACTCAAGATTTGCAACCCCTAAACTTTTTATTTACTTAAAGAACATATTAATTGTTTTGTAGCTTCATTGTAAGTTAAAATTTATTTGTGGGACATCTAAGAATGATGACGTGTTATAAGCTAACATGAGCATCCCCTAAAACCTACTTTTACTCATAGTTTGCAACCCCTATAGTTTTTTTTACATCTAGAAGATATTAAATTTTTTAAAGCTTCATTATAAGTTTGAATCTATTTGTTAGACATTTTAAACTGATGACATATGATTAGCTAACACAATCAACCTCTAAAACCTACTCTCGCTTAAGATTTGCAACCCCTTAAATTTTTATTTACTTCTAGAAGATATTATTTTTTTAAAGCTTCATTACAAGTTGAAATTTATTTTTGGGATATTTAGTAATGATGACCTGTGATTAGCTAAATTGATTAACCCTTAAAACCCACATTAACCCATAATTTGCAACCCCTATAGTTTTTATTTACTTCTAGAAGATATTAAATTTTTTAAAGCTTTATTATAAGCTGGAATCTATTTGTGGGACATCTAAGAATGATGACATGTGATAACCTAACATGATCATCCCCTAGAGCCTACTTTTACTCATAGTTTGCAATCCCTATACTTTTTATTTACATCAAGAAGATATTACATTCTTTAAATCTTCATTATAAATTGTAATCTACTTGTGGGACATATAAAAATGGTGACATGTGATTAAATAACATGAGCAACCCCTAAAACCTTTTAATATACTATGAAAAAAAGTTAGGGGTACAGGACACTTTGACAATATAAGGGTTGCTCTTTGGGGTAAATTGCAATCATAATCGCAATAAACAACTCAAAAATAAGTATCTTAAATAAATTTAGATTTAATAAAGCTCTAGAAATAAAATATGAAAAGGCATAAAAATGTTTGTAACTTTATTTTTTTATTTTTTAAATCATTTTCAATTAGAGGGGTAAAGGCAATAGTGGTAGTTTTTGGTTTGCGTTTTTTACTAAATTGAAAACATTGTACGATTATACATTTTTCCCCTTATTCTAGAAAACTACCTTGGTTTTTATGTTTTACAGAAGTTCAGTTTAAAATTTAGAATAGCGGATGTTTTTGGGGTAAATTTTGGAGTTTAAAGGTTATATATTATTGTGTATGTTTAAACTAAATTAAATGTAATCAAATATATTTAATAAAAAATTCCACATATTTTGCACTTTTTTTTAAAAAAAGCATTTCTTAAGGGGTTAGTGGTGGGGTTGTTTTGGACATAAAGGGATGAGACCTGAAAATTTAATTCTCTGACATTTTTTGTGATCAGTTTTAGTCAGTTTGTTTTAATGTAGTGCTCTCAATTGAATAATGGATCAAGTTTTAGTGGTTAAACTACGTTTTTGGGTCAAAAACCAAAAAATTTAAATTCAAATATTTTAAAAACTAGAGCCAATTTGACAAATCGGCTAGCATCATTAATTTCTGCATACCCGAATTAGCTATACCCACTAGGTTCCATTTTCTTTCAAAAAAAAAAAGTTTAAAATTCATGCACAGTGTTATTAGAAGCCATACCATTCTAAAGCAAAAGTGTATCTGTCAATCCTTACGGAAAAATGTTGCTTTGGAGAACTTTTTTTGTCGATACCCTAAATTTGAATATTGTATTGTCGTATGGTGGTAGTTATAAATGAATTCTTTTCCTAATAAAAAAAAGGTAAACTTGCAGATTTCATAAAACAGTTGCTCAATGCTGACGAAGGGTATCAGTAACAAAATCGCTCAACAGATGGTGGATAAAACTTAAGGTAAGATTTTTATGCTGAAAATATATTATCTTTTTTTAACGTACAATGCATTAAAATTTTTTATAAGATAAATGTCATAGTGCAGGTTATAGCAACATGCTCGGGCCAACCGACACATAAAAGTAAATTGTGACAGCCGAGTATTGGCTGCTGGCACTAAATTTACATAAATCTAAAATATCCGCACCAAGGTGAATGAACATTATTAGTAACAAATAATTGTACGTTCTTGTTTGCAAATATTTAACTCCAGTACCTGGAAAGTTCAAAGATACTTTTCCTATTAGTTTTTCGTTTTATTTCATAAATGACACATTTGCCATGCATTTGACTTTTGGTCTTACTGCGTATCTCTGAGGTAGAGGTAATCGTTTAGCAATTTACTCGTGTTTTTCTGAGTGTTTTTTTGATCTTGTTATACCATCAACCTGTAACAGGTGGGAATTGTTAAATGTGGCCCCCTGCCATCGCCCACATTAGTGAGACTCAACCAAATATTTACTAAATCAGCATAGAAAAGTCTCTCCTACAATCGAATGGCTATTATTAGCAGCAATACCATTCTAAAGCAAAGGTGTATCTGTCAATCCTTGCGGATGAATGTTGCTTTAGAGAACATTTTTTGTCGATACCCTAAATTTGAAAATTGTATAGTCCTATTGTGGTGGGTATAATTGGATTCTTTTCCTGATAAAAGAAAGTAAACTTGCAGATTTCATAATACAGTTGCTTAATGCTGACGACGGGTATTAGTAACAAAATCGCATAACTGATGGTGGATAAAAATTAAAATAAGATTTTTATGCTGCAAATATATTATCTTTTTTTAACGTACAATACATTAAAATTTTTTATGTAATAAATGTCATAGTGCAGGTTATAGCAACTTGCTCGGGCCAACCGACACATGAAAGTAAATTGTGACAGCCGAGTATTGGCTGCTGGCACTGAATTTACATAAATGTAAAATATCCGCACTAAAGTGAATGGGCATTATTCATAACATTTAATTGTACATTCTTCTTTGCATATATTTAATTGTAGTACCTGGAAAGTTTAAAGATACTTTTTCTATTAGTATTTTGTTTTATTGTATAAATGACACATTTGCCTAGCATTTGCCTTTTGGTGTTACTGCGAATCTCTTAGGTATAGGTAATCGTTTAGCAATTTACTTATGTTTCTTTGAGTGTTTTATTTGATCTTCATTATACCATCAACCTGTAACAGGTACGAATTGTTAAATGTGGGACCCTGCCATCGCCCACATTAGTGAGACTCAACCATATATTTACTAAATTGGCCTACAAAAGTCCCTCCTACAATCAAGTGATCATTATTACAAGCCATACCATTCTGAAGCAAAAGTGTATCTGTCAATCCTTACGGAAAAATTTTACTTTGGAGAACTTTTTTGTCGATACCGTAAATTTGAATATTGTATTGTCGTATGGTGGTAGTTATAAATGAATTATTTTTCTAATAAAAAAAGTAAACTTGCAGATTTTATAAAACAGTTGCCCAAAGCTGACAACAGGTATTAGTAACAAAATTGCTCAACAGATGGTGGATAAAACAGAAGGTAAGATTTTTATGCTGCAAATATATTATCTTTTTTTAACGTACAATGCATTAAAATTTTTTATATGATAAATGTCATAGTGCAGGTTATAGCAACATGCTCGGGTCAACCGACACATAAAAGTAAATTGTGACAGCCGAGTATTGGCTGCTGGCACTAAATTTACATAAATCTAAAATATCCGCACCAAGGTGAATGAACATTATTAGTAACAAATAATTGTACGTTCTTGTTTGCAAATATTTAACTCCAGTACCTGGAAAGTTCAAAGATACTTTTCCTATTAGTTTTTTGTTTTATTTCATAAATAACACATTTGCCATGAATTTGCCTTTTGGTCTTACTGCGTATCTCTGAGGTAGAGGTAATCGTTTAGCAATTTACTCGTGTTTTTCTGAGTGTTTTTTTGATCTTGTTATACCATCAACCTGTAACAGGTGGGAATTGTTAAATGTAGGCCCCTGCCATCGCCCACATTAGTGAGACTCAACCAAATATTTACTAAATCAGCATAGAAAAGTCTCTCCTACAATCGAATGGCTATTATTAGCAGCAATACCATTCTAAAGCAAAGGTGTATCTGTCAATCCTTACGGATAAATGTTGCTTTAGAGAACATTTTTTGTCGATACCCTAAATTTGAAAATTGTATTGTCCTATGGTGGTAGTTATAATTGGATTCTTTTCCTGATAAAAGAAAGTAAACTTGCCGATTTCATAATACAGTTGTTTAATGCTGACGACGGGTATTAGTAACAAAATCGCCCAACTGATGGTGGATAAAAATTAAAATAAGATTTTTATGCTGCAAATATATTATCTTTTTTTAACGTACAATACATTAAAATTTTTTATGTAATAAATGTCATAGTGCAGGTTATAGCAACTTGCTCGGGCTAACCGACACATGAAAGTAAATTGTGACAGCCGAGTATTGGCTGCTGGCACTGAATTTACATAAATGTAAAATATTCGCACTAAAGTGAATGGGCATTATTCGTAACATTTAATTGTACATTCTTGTTTCCAGATATTTAATTTTAGTACCAAGAAAGTTTAAAGATACTTTTCCTACTAGTATTTCGTTTTATTGCATAAATAACACATTTGCCATGAATTTGCCTTTTGGTCTTACTGCGTATCTCTGAGGTAGAGGTAATCGTTTAGCAATTTACTCGTGTTTTTCTGAGTGTTTTTTTGATCTTGTTATACCATCAACCTGTAACAGGTGGGAATTGTTAAATGTGGGCCCCTGCCATCGCCCACATTAGTGAGACTCAACCAAATATTTACTAAATCAGCATAGAAAAGTCTCTCCTACAATCGAATGGCTATTATTAGCAGCAATACCATTCTAAAGCAAAGGTGTATCTGTCAATCCTTACGGATAAATGTTGCTTTAGAGAACATTTTTTGTCGATACCCTAAATTTGAAAATTGTATTGTCCTATGGTGGTAGTTATAATTGGATTCTTTTCCTGATAAAAGAAAGTAAACTTGCAGATTTCATAATACAGTTGCTCAATGCTGACGACGGGTATTAGTAACAAAATCGCCCAACTGATGGTGGATAAAAATTAAAATAAGATTTTTATGCTGCAAATATATTATCTTTTTTTAACGTACAATACATTAAAATTTTTTATGTAATAAATGTCATAGTGCAGGTTATAGCAACTTGCTCGGGCTAACCGACACATGAAAGTAAATTGTGACAGCCGAGTATTGGCTGCTGGCACTGAATTTACATAAATGTAAAATATCCGCACCAAAGTGAATGTTCATTATTCGTAACATTTAATTGTACATTCTTGTTTGCAGCTATTTAATTGTAGTACCTGGAAAGTTTAAAGATACTTTTCCTATTAGTTTTTTCTTTTCTCGCATAAATTACACATTTGTCTTTTGGTCATAGTACGCATCTCTAACATAGAGGTATTGGTTTATCAATGTAGAGACGTATGACGGTTTCCTAAAATGATTATCTAGAAAGTTAGATTTGCAAAATATTTCATTTGCCGAATGTTTGTTTCCTCGGACTAGAATTTGTCATATAGCTTATGTACCCGAAAAGTCGTTGAATCAGACAGTCTGTCCACCTAACAGAACTCTTAATTAACCGATTAGACGTTCTACTGTAATTTTAAAAATAATAATAATTATAATTTTACTAATAATAATTTTGATATAATTTTAAAATTTTAAAATTAAAAAATTGAAATTGTTGAGGATATATAAAAATAAAATATAAAACTATATTTCTTTCTTAAATACGTTACATTAGTTGACCATATATCACATTATTCATAATCATATACCAGGTCCCCTCATAGCACCTAAACTTGCCTCAACTTTTCCAACCTTTCCTCAAGTTTCTAAACTTGCAGTAAAGTTTCTGAAAGTTGACGATACTTAAGGAAAGGTTGGCAAATTTGCTGCAAGTTTAGGTGCTGTGAGGGTCGTCAAGTGATATATGGTTTCCCGGGACCTGTATATTTTTTTTTACTGGGATGCCACTAGGTGGCGTATGTGTAAAATCAACACAATATAACAATAAAACTTTGGATAAACAGAAAGTTGGTTAGATATAAATTATATTAAATAACAATTCTTACTTATAAAAATGATGACAAACGAAAATTCGATTAATAAAACAATCTGTGAAATAAATTTTGTGTTAAATAAAAATTGTGACTATTGGTATTTCTGTTAAATTGTAATTCTGACATACACAAATTAGGATAAATAGATAATTTATGAAATAAAATTTCTGTATTATATAAAATCTGTCAAATTATAATTCAATAGAGTAAAAATTTTGAGAAATGAAAATAAGGTTTTATAAAAATTCTGACATTCAAAAGATAGGTTATTTAACATCTATATTAAACTATCAATCTATTTAACAAAAATTGGTTCAAATAAATTTCGGTTGAGAAATCTAGTCCGAGGAAACAAACATTTGGTAAAAGAAGCATTCTGCCTTTTGAAATTCTGTCTATCTAACTTTCTAAATAATCATTTAAGAGAACCGTCATATCTCTCATCAATTTATTTATCATATATTTACTAAATTAGCTTAGAAAAATCCCTCCTACAATCAAGTGATCAATATTGGGAGCAATACCATTCTAAAGCAAAAGTGTATTTGTCAGTCCTTATGGAATAATGTTACTTTAGAGAATTTCTTGTTGAAAACATACATTTGAAAACTGTATTGTCGTATGGTCGTAATTATAAAAGGATTCTTTTCTTAATAATAGGAAGTAAACTTGTGGATTTCATAAATACAGTTGCTCAATACAGAAAACTGGTATTAGTAATAAGTAGCTGAACAGAATGTGAACAAAAATTACCGCATAATTTTTGTACTATAACAGGTGGGAAGCAGTTGATATGTTTCCATTAATGAAATGGGAATTTAAAACATTGCAATTAAAGCAAAAAGGGTTTCAATTGTGGCCATTATTAGGATACTCTCATTTATAGTTGTTTAACTTTCTTGTACGACCTAAGAACTTTTCTTATTGTTATAATGTCATCTTATATTAAACATCAATAATAATTTCTTTATTAATTGATGTAAACTTGTGGCTAAATATATCTTTTCTAATAAAACGGAATTTGTCCTTACTTCATTGCAGCATTTCGATTTGCTTTTAGGATTCCAAAATTTGTATTTATCATCTGCCTGAAACAGGAGGGATATCTTCAATTATTTGATTATGTTGTAAGATCTAAGAACTCTTCTCATTATTATAATGTCATCCTATGTTAAACATCAATAATAATTCCTTTATTAATTGATGTAAACTTGTGGCTGAATATATCTTTTCTAATAAAACGGAATTTGTAATTACTTCATTGCAGCATTTTGATTTACTTTTAGGATTCTAAAATTCGAATTTATCATCTGCCTGAAACAGGAGGGATATCTTCAATGTGGACCCCTGCCATTGTTATTTGACAATTATTTGATTGTGTTGTAAGACCTAAGAACTTTTCTCATTATTATGTCATCCTATATTAAACATCAATAATAATTCCTTTATTAATTGATGTAAACTTGTGACTGAATATATCTTTTCTAATAAAACGGAATTTGTCATTACTTCATTGCAGCATCTTGATTTGTTTTTAGGATTCTAACATTTGTATTTATCATCTGCCTGAAACAGGAGGGATATCTTCAATGTGGACCCCTGCCATTGTTATTTGACAATTATTTGATTGTGTTGTAAGACCTAAGAACTTTTCTCATTATTATGTCATCCTACATTAAACATCAATAATAATTCCTTTATTAATTGATGTAAACTTGTGACTGAATATATCTTTTCTAATAAAACGGAATTTGTAATTACTTCATTGCTGCATTTCGATTTGCTTTTAGGATTCTAAAATTTGTATTTATCATCTGCCTGAAACAGGAGGGATTTCTTCAATGTGGGCCCCTGCCATCGCCGACATCAGTGGGACTCGCCAAAAATTTTGAGTGATCGTAGGTAATATAGTCCCTCCTACTACAAGCTGAGTATTATTGAAAATATTTACTTTTCAAAGTAGTAATGCGGCTGACTCGATGTTACCTATTATGGTGTTCCAAACAATTTCTTGAGTATTAGTATTTTTCAGAAGCCTCTAAGCATCAAATGCGAATCCAGTGAACTTAAAAGTATTTAATTAGCGAGATTAAAGCAATTTTTTATCATTTTTTTAAAAAAAATTGTTTATTCATTTGTCATACTGGATCGGCTATTTTGAATTTTAAAACTTTTGACTTGAGATGCTTATACATCGATCTCGAAAACCTTTCTTTATCAAGTTTAAGATAAAGTCATTAAAATTCTTTCAACTTATTTAACTTTTTACATAACTTCTTTTGGTATAGGGGAGAGTGGATCGATTTGAGCAAGTGTTTTCAATTAACCGCTTATATTTTCTGAATTCTTTACCAAAAAAAACTGTTCCTAACTCTAGATGCATATGAAATTTACATAAACACATTACGTTTATAAATATGGGACATGCAGACTCATGATTTACATTAAAAAACTTAAAAAAGAAAACCAAGTTTTTGACGTTTTGGAGAAAAATTTTGCTGAAAATATAAGGACGTTTTTTAATTGAAATATATCAATTATTAAAAAATAAGTAAGGTTTTGATTTATTTTTCTAAGGTTCTTAACTATAGTATTCTGATGTGATAAAGATTTAAAGACATTAGATAAAATTATAATACAAACCCTTATAAAAAATAAGTACTGGGATAAGTACTGGGTTTAGTAATGGGTTAAGTACTAGAACACCAGTACTTTTTTCACGCAATATAATTTTTTAAGCACAATAAATATTTTTTTTTAAATTTCAGTGCAATTGTGATTTTGCGTTTCATATATTCCTCTGTATTTAATTTATAACAAAATACTATTGCGTATAATGACTAATTCCTAGTCATTAGTGACTAATTCGAATAGGGCGGATTCGTTGACTGTGAATTAATCAGAAGGTACTAATTCAATCACTAACAAATGTGTAATTAAATGAATTTGTAACTTTAGGTACTACATGAATTTGTAGACTATGACCATTTATCATCCTAAACATCGTTGTGGAATTACATCAAACTAATGTTGACAAACTATTCCCAAATTGCAATTTAAAAGAAATAAAAAAAAAACTGGAAGCCTACGAACAGTCTTAGTCTTATAGTCTCCTTAACTACTTTTAACTAATAATCGACTACCTAACAGAAAAATCCCCTTTTGCTGAGCCTTTCACTGGGGATTGAACGCACGACCCCAACACTAACAGTCCGCAGCCCAAACCAACTACCTACGCAACGCTCGCTGTAGTGTTTCATAAGAAATTTGAAGACATTTTTACTACAGACCACACACAAAGTAATTTATGTGTACTGTACATACAAATCAATGCTGTTATTTATCAAGTTTCTATAAAATATAGCTAGAGATAGTAAGCTGTACCGCCAGATGCAATTATCTAAAATAACAAATTTCAACTTTTTAATAAAAAAATATTTTGTAAATTAAATTACGATAATTTTTAAAGAAAATTAATTTAAATTTTTTATCTTGAATTTATTACTGAGTTTTATTACCAGAAAAACATTTTTTCCTTACTGGATTTTGCGTCACAGTTCAAAAAATGTTATCATAAACTTTAATTCATAAATGAATAATTAAATTTAATCCATTTATTCTACATGAAATAGATTGTTTTATCTTAAATAATAATTAAATACTTTATTATCACACAAAGAAAAGTATTGTGCTTCAATATTACTTGAAAAAAGTCATCTCTATTATGTATTATAATTTAAGGTTATGTTTTATTATTTTAACTCATTCAATTTTTAACACATGACGACAAAATAAATTAGTAGAATAGCATTACTAATTCATTTTGCAAAGTGTTTAAAGTCAAAGTTACAATTTTACGTAATATTTGGTCGAAATTCTTATCTTAAGGATGTTGCAAGGTGAGAATTAACATAACCTTAAAAATACTTTTCCAGGCAGCGTACAATTGCGACACTAAACAAATTTTTTCCAGAAACAAAAAAATGTAATTCAAAATATGACCATGTACCCATAATTTAAATTTTTTGCAGATTTTAAAACTAATTTGACATTTTAGAAATGTGTATTATTTGGGCTTCAGTTTCTGAACAAAATATTGAAAATTGTGTACTTTTTTTTCATAATTTTCAATATTTTGTTCAGAAACTGAAGCCCAAATAATACATATTTCCAAAATGTCAAATTAGTTTTAGAATCTGCATAAAATTTAAATTATGGGTACATGATCATATTTTTAATTACATTTTTTAATCTTAAAAAATTGGCTAAGAATCGAAATTGTACGCTGCCTGAAAAAATATTTTTAAGGTTATGTTATTTCTCTCCTTGCAACACCCTTAAAGGAATGAGTATATTTTTACTACTAATCAATCGTTGCTTGCAATTATTGAATGTTTCTAAATATTTCTAAGATAGTTCTAAATGCCTGTTAAGACGAGTTTCCCTTTTTTATGACCATGCCTGCACTTACTCCGAAAACCAGATCTCGGTTTGAATCATGTTGCAAACACATGTGTCCAAATTTTCCATCGTCGCTTACCGAGCGCCTCTCAAGACCCTCTCTTTTCAGTCCTTTTTTGAGATTAAAAGAGGTCAACTTTGTGCGATTTTCGAAAAATTGCTCTCTTTAATTTTTAATCAATTTTAAGCATGTTTAACTTTTTTTACGATGTATCTTCTCAACAACGCATTTTTTCGCTTGTGCCGCGACTTCTGTTAAAATAACTACTTGTAAAATCAACGGATTTAAATAAACTACATTTTTTGTGTATTTTACGTGTTTTGACTCATTTATCAAAACCTAGAATTACAGTTCACTACTCTCTACATTTTAATTAGTGATAATTCACTTATTAGATGTCAAAAGTCTTCCACTCTTTCAAAAAGTGTATATAAATATAATATAAATATAAATATAATATATTGATTAATTAAAATTTACTAATGCATAAATTAAAAGAATTGTTAAAAAATTTTGACCTTCATCAAATTAATTTCCTATTTTTAATTGCTAAATTTTAATTAAAAACAATATTAACAATTTTGAAATAAGTTTATATCAAATAGCAAATTGAAATTGGGAAATTAGATTTTAAAGCAAAACATTGTTATTAATTTTATTTTATGTGTAAATAACTTCTATATAATTATAAACAAATGTTATTAATATAATAATATAATATAAATTTGTGGCTTTTTTTTAATGTTTTAAATTAAAACAATAAAAATAATAAGTGAGATTTTATTTAGGTTAAGAATTTAAATTTATGTCTTTTTAATTTTACTTTAAACTTATTTCAAAATTATTATTTTTTTTTTTTTTATAAATTTTACAAATAGTAACAATAGTATTATTAAATAGTATATAATATTAATAATAATAATTATTTTGAAATTATTTTAAAGTATACTTCAGATTTTTATTTTGAAAAAATTAAATATTTAAAATAAAAAGGAATTCTAAATTAATTGCATGTAATACCGATAAATAAACTTCATGAATAGATAAATTCTACTTAATCAAATTAAATGATATTTGCTGCTGCCTTTCTTTTATAACTTTTTAGAATAATTACTTTGAAATAATTGTCAATTATTAAATTTCAGATACGAAACTTTTTTATACAATAAATACCTATATATAACCTGGGTACACAATGAACCACCTCTATAAAAGTACTAAAAATGTTCAACAATAATAATATTGCAATTTTTACTTTGTAAAAAAACTTATTTTCTATCAAATACTATAAAAAATTGTTACTTAACACTTTTTAATTGATAATGTACAACATAAATATACTTTAAATTTAAGTTAACTAGCTAAAATGGCTTTTTAGTTTTGCTATGTTGAGAAAAGTACTGATAACAATCGCTGTAACATGCTGTACGCTTGCCTAGTTTTATAATCAAGCATATCACTCTGGAAATCGAAAATATACTGAAATTCCAGGTGGTTCATTGTTCCCCGGTACATTGAATCAACATGATATTTGCAACAAAAATGTTTTTTTATAACTTAATCCAATATTTCAAAATCTTTATCTCATTAGAATATTGTAGTTAAGGCCCAAAACAGAATAAATCGTAAGTACATTTATTTTTAAATGGCCTTATTTCAATTAAAAAACGTGTTTGTATTTTAGGTAAATTTTTTCTTCAGTACATCAAAAACAGTTTTTACCAGTTTTCTCTGTAAAGAATAAATACACACGTCTCAAATTTATGGACGTAGTGTGTTTACGCAAACTTCATTTATATTTAAAATTAGGAGAATTTTTATTTAATTGTTTCTGAGAAAATTGAAATGGTTCATTGAAAAAACTGGTACATTGATGGCCACTCTCCCCTACATCGTAATTAATTACCTAAAATAAATTTTATAAATTATTACTTAATTACTATTAACAAAAGTCAAAATATTCCATTTTTTTTTTTTTTTTTAAATTTTAAACTGATGAATTTTATAAACAAATCATAACTTTTTAATCGTCGATAATGCATTTGAAAGATAATTTTATCACCTTTAAAACGAATTTTTAAAAATTGATCTACGATTTTTTTTAACAAAGATATAGGTAATTGTTTTAAAAAAACAGCACTTTTTTTAATTAGGCATAAGTTTAGAAAGGTTGATTTTGGACGAAAAATATTTTTAAAAAAAATATGCTTCATTATGTGCAGAATCAGAAAACTAGGTGAAAATTATGTCCACTTCATGGACATTTCGCTTCCAAGTAAGCAAGATAATTTGCTTTCTTATAGAAAAATTAATAGTTTAATAATATAAAAGTTAATTGGAGAAGTTATTAAAAAAAAAAAAAAAATATTTATTATTTTACAAATTTTTGATCATATGTAAAAGTTATATAGGTCAATCGATTCGTTTTGAGATAAGGGATATGGTTTTTGTATTCCTTAAGTTGTATTTTTAGCATGAAAAAAATTTTTGTGAAAAACGATTTTTTTCGACGAAAAATGGCGCTCAAAAACATTTGGTTGGGTATTTCCAGAAAAACTCTGTGTCTAAATTTACATATTCATGAGCTTAATAAATCACAGGGATCACAGACTGTCCCCTATTCCCCTTTTTTCCCCTATTTTGAAGTTTTGTCCCTATTTCCTCTATTTTAAACATTTGTCCCCTATTTCCCCTATTTCTAATTTTCAAATTTAAATATATAATTTATCAAAGTTATTTTTTACTTAATTCTGAATTTGTAACATTTAATAATCGCGCTGAGCTATTTGGGTGAGAGGCAGATTGAACACAGTTTATTTTTTTTTTTTGTTTGCCATTTTTAAAAGACTGCGGGTAATTTAAAATCCTAATGAAAAAGGCAGAGCTAGCCGCTTTTTAAAAAAAAATTATAAATAATGGTTTAAGAATATATTTATTTTGAGATTTAGAATTATTAGCTTTGTTGATTTTAAACGCTTCTGTAATGTAGAGAACACAAAATTTTATTCAGATAATTTGACTGTGATATAATTAACTTTCTTGAAATTCGACAGTTACACATGCCGTCGAAGTGCATTTTGAAAAAAAAAACTATGTACAGGCAAACCTGTCATAAGAGAAATGTAGTGGGGGTTTCTCTCATTACAGGTTTTTCACGTGAGGAGAAATTGGTACACCATGCCAGGTTTGCCTGTAACACATAGTGTGGGGGGGGGGGAGTTAGCGTAAAACTACTTTGACTATTCAGATATTTGTTCAATTACCTATCATTTATTTTCCACAACTTTTAATTAATTTAAACAATTTTTTCAATTTCCACTTATTCTCTCAAAATTTTATAACTATTTTTTAACTTTATAAATTGATTCGTTATTCTCTTGTTAATTATTCTCTACAGTTTCCAATATTTTTTCCATTTGTCAATTATTTTCTTTAATATTTAATAATTTTATCATTTTGTAATTTTTCTTTTAGTCATCTATCTGTCTTCTTAGAAATGTAATTTAATTCTTTAATTTTGAATTATTTTTCAAAACTGTAAGTAATGTTTTCAGTTTAAAATTATTTTTTAAAAATTTTCTTTAATTCTCTACTTTTTTTCAATAATTTTTTTCAATTATAAAAACTGTTTTAAATTTAAATTCAGTTGTTCAATTCTACAACTATTTTCTTCAATTCTCAAATGTTTTTTTTTTAATTTTAAATATTTCATTTTAATTTCATTTCCATTTTTTTTTCAGTCACAAAAATTGTTTCAAAATTTGAATTCAAATGTTTAATTCTACAACTATTTTCTTTAAATTTCAAATTCCATTTTTCAATTTTAAATTAATATCTTTAATATTAAAAGATTCTCGCTTTTTTTCAATTATTTTTTTCTATATTCAATAATTATCGTTTTTTTTTCAATTACTTCTTTTAATTTTTAAGTTTATTCTTTAAATGTCAATTCCTTCTTGCAATGTTGAATTATTTTCTTCATTTTAAAACTTTTTTACTCTTTTTTTTTAAGTATTTTCTTTAATTTCAATTTTTTTTTTCAATTTGCATTCTAGTTGTTCAATGTTCAATTATTTCCAACAATTAGGTATTCCTATAATTTCCATAGTTTTTGAATTATTTTGTTTAAATTTAATATTGTTTGATTTTTTGAATTATTTTTTTTAATTGTAAATTAATCTACTTTTCAACTAATTCTTTTAATTATTATTTATTTCCATCAATTTTCAATTGTTTGCAACAATTTTTTTAATTATTCTCTTAAAATTTTATAATTATTCTTTAATTTTTTCAATAATTATTTTGTTCGATTTTGGATTAACCTGGCCATTGTTAGATTTTTGTTTTCACTCTTAATTTATTTCTTCAAGTTTTTATTATTTTCTTGAATTTTTTTCAATTATTTTTGTCGATTTTTAATTCAGTTTTTCAATTCGCAATCATTTCCAACAGTTATTTCTATAATTTTCTTAATTTTTCAATTTTCTAGTTTAAATTTAATGTTTATTGTTTAATTTTATAAATTATTCTTCTTCAATTGTGTAATTATCTAAATATTTTTCGAGTTTTATTTTTAATTGTAAATTATTTTCGTTAGTTTTCAGTTACTTTAAAAAAATTTTTAATTCTCCTAATTTTCATTATTCAAATTTCCAAAAATTTATAGTTTTTGAATGACAAATAACAATGCAAAGTTTCTCGCGCGCCATAGCGCACTTTAATGTTTCTACTATACATAATATTTTAATGTTTATATGAATAACGCTATTTGTTTAAAAAAATATTAATTTGACATTTTAGTAAACATTAAATTTCCTTCTATTTAAAAAGTAATAACTATTAAGACCATATTTAACATCTTCAATTTTTCAATGGAAGTCGACATCATAGACTTTAAAGCGAATTTTGTGTCCCCTTTTTGACCCCTATTTTAAAAAATATTGCCCCTATTCTCCTTTTTTACTAACAATAGGGGCTGTGATCCCTGAAATCATCTAGATTTTAGTGAAATCCGTTTAAGTGTTCTCAAGATATTCTGTACACAAAAAACCCTCTATACACACACACACACACACACACACACACATCTGGACATTTGCTTATAAATGAAAATTTACGCTTTTTAGATGAAAATGAGTCGAATTAAACTAGTTTTGGAAAATCGAAAATCTTAACGATCACAAAGCTTCCTCTATGAGGAAGCAAAAATATTTATAATTAAAACAAATAAAATTTTTTTACAATAATTTAAGTTTTTTGAGTGTAGGAAATATTTTTTAAAACTTAAAAAATCAAAATATGATAAAAAATAATTTTTTTATAATTCTAAATATTTTTTCTTATTTTACACATAAGAAGGCACCTTTTTTTCTTAATAATTTTTTTCCAAAATTAACCGTTCTGGATTTATGTCAATTTAAAAAAAGTGCTGTTTTTTTTAAATAATTACCTATATCTTTGTTTAACAAAATCGTAGAACAATTTTCAAAAATTTGTTTTAAAGGTGATAAAATTAGCTTTCAAATGCATTGTCTGCAATTAAAATGTGATGCTTTCTTTATAAAATAAATCAGTTTGAAATTTACAAAAAAAATAATTGAATTTTTTTTACTATTATTAATAGTAATTAAGTAATGAAAACAATTTTTTTTTCTTTCGCTCATTAGATATCCTAAAAGTAGAGAACGCATAAGCTTTAAAAAAAGTCCTCATTTATTGTTTCATCCTTATTGTTTAACAAAATATATAATTTGTTGTAAAGATCATAGATTATGGTAACAATACTTAAAGACAATAAAGAAAAACCTATGCACGTTAAAATACTCGAAATTATGAAAAAGTGGACGGATACTGGGACGTGGACGGACACTGGGACATCCACGTTACAAGTGAAATCAAACAAATTTTGTAAAAAAATTATCAATATAAATCAAGCTTAAAAAGATATGAACGTTTGAAATTTAACAGTTGTATTAGAATATTGTTTGAGGGTTAAAATATTAAAATATGAAATTTCGACTAAAAAAAGATTCTTCCTAATGAAATTCTATGAAATAAATATTCTAAATACTTAATTTTAGAACTTAATCATACGTCCCTTTGTATTTTATCATACAGAATTTTCATTTAATCGAATATTTATATAATTTAATTTTAATTTATTCGTATTTTTATTTATAAAAATAATTATTTGAATGAATTTTAATTTTTCGACTCTTCTGTTAAAAAAACGGCAAATGCAATGAAATCTTATTTCGCAGACATTCAACGTGTAAGATATTTATTTCAAGATAATTTAGAATTAGAGGAATATTTATTTCTTAAAAGTTTAAGGTTCTGCAATTTTCATTTGATAGAAATTCAATTTAATGAATTTGAAGTAAGTAGGATTGATAATTAAAAGAAATTGTAAAGAGCTGAATTCAAACTTGACGTAACTTTTATTTGACACATTGATTAAAATGTCGAACTTTTTTATGGCACAAATTTTAATAAATTAAATTTAAATTTGACAGAATTTCAATTTAGTCGAATATGTATATATGTCGGTAATATAGAAATTCGATCAAATGACAGTTCGGTTATATAAATATTCTATTAAATAAAAGTTCGTTCAATTATAAATTCGACTATATGAGTATTCGACTAAATTGAAATTCTGTCAAATTTAAATTTAATTTATTACAATTTGTGCCATAAAAAAGTTGGACATTTTAATCAATCTGTCAAATAAAAGTTACGTCAAGTTTGAATTCATCTCTTTACAATTTCTTTTAATTATTAATCCTACTTACTTCAAATTCATTAAATTGAATTTCTATCAAATGAAAATTACAGAACCTTAAACTTTTAAGAAATAAATATTCTTCTAATTCTAAATTATCTTGAAATCTAAAATTTAGTTCGAATTAATTAACTTCTATGAAATAGCTGCTCTGAGCTATGGATTTAGAAATTTTAAAATTTCTATTAAAAAAAAAAAAAAAAAAATTTTATGGTATAGTCATGCACCACGAATTTCGATATTAGAGTTGGCTTAGTTCGAATGTCTAATATTCGACATTCAAACTAGAGGGCTCTTCAAAACAGAACAAAATTCGATTTGATTCGAACTTTGCACGGCACTAGTGTTTTTCCTTCTAGACTCTGGGGCTACTGACCATACAGTGTATATGTTGTCTGTTTAAAGGAATTTAGCATTTAAATAAATTGACTGATATTTTTCTGGAGATTGCGCATTGTTTTCTATTTAGATTAGAATATATGAAAACTTGTTAAAACGAAAATTAGTTTAGCTAACATATTAATAAATAAATAAATAATAATAAATTAATAAATAAAGAAAAATGAAAATGTTTATTCATGCTAAAATAGTTTTTATAGCATATCGTTTTTGCAAAAGAAATGTAGAGCTAATGAATAAATAGTAAAATAAAAATTAGATTAAATAACAATTAAAGAAATTAAACATGATGACAATTGTTCGTCCGATGCAAAATGTTTAGATAGATTGTGCGTTCTGTCAAATGAGATTTTTGGAATAATTATGCGTTCCTATCAAAATACTGTTCGTTTCAATTTTTTAAGATTGGACTAAGAATATTGGAGAAAATCAGGAGATTGTGATAACTGCGGGTGCTAATTTTAACTTAATAGATATTAATTACATATATTGAATCATTCCTCGTCCACCTTGTTTGGATTCAACAAGAGGATAAACGGGTTGGATGACGATAAAGGTGGTAAATAGGAAAATGAGGTGAAGGTTTAAATAAGTCAAAGGGTTTGTAAAAAGTTAATATTGCATTTATAATATAATTTTTTTATAAATTATATAAATAACTCACTCAGTGAGAACATTGCCATCTTTTGGATTGCATAAACAATTAATTAATTAAACGAATTAACAATTAAATTTGTTTTCAAATATGTCGTTTTCTTCAACTAGGTATTAAAAATATTATTTCGAATCGTTAAAATTGTATGTTTCGTTTCATAAAATTTTCAAACACTTGATCTAAACATTTAAAAGGAATGTCTAGTTGGTAATAGTCCAATATTAAGTGTCAGGACTTGATATAGTTGTCTGACGTTACCCCTGTTGACGGTACGTTAATAAAATAAAATAAAAAAAGACTAATGATAAAAGGAACATAAATTAAAGAAAAAAAATTTTATTTAACGTTGGTGCGGCGAACGAGAACGAGAACGTGAACGGTATTGAAACCTTTTTATAGGTGTGGAAGAATCTGAATCGGAGTAATTTGCTGCTGGAGTTGAGGGGCGCCTGTAATATTCTCTGTATCTGTTATTGAAATGTCTTGGTTCATGGTGATGAAATTGTTTGAAGTTACGACGATTATTCCACTGTCTCCAAGGGCGCTGATTTTGAGAAAAACTTCTTCTATCAAAATAGTTCATCTGTTGATGCTGTCTATGGTTTTGAGCCCGAATCTGCTGATTCACCTGCCTCCGTGATTGCTCTGTAATTACATTTAATGTTTATTCCAATTTTTTTTGCAATTTTCAAAATTTTACTTTTTAAAAATAAAATTTAATTTCGAATAAACTTGTTGCGGATCAATTATTGAATAATTTTATACTTTTAAAAATGACTCTACGTAGTATAAGTATGTATAAGTATGTAAAAGTAAGCTAAACTTATATTAAATTATAAGAGGTACAGAAGAACTCCACTTTTATGACTAGCAGAAAACATGCAAAAGAAAATAAAGAGCTACACCACCGGTCACAATTAAGTCGACACTTTGGGAAGTTTAATTAAACTACGATAAAAATAATGCTAGAAATTTTGTTGAAAAGATGATTGGTACCCGAAAGCAATATCTTTAATAGTTTTTCAATTATCATCAGAAAAATATGAAGTAATTTTTCAATTTTTTAAAATTTATAACTTCAAACTTAACTCTTTTCCTAAACCAAAAGTTTAAAGAAAAAATTAAAACTTTCTAAGAATAATCATTGAGTTGGCAGAAGTAAGAGCATCTTTTTTTGTATATGAAGAAGGTAAATAGAGAAAATAAATATTAGATATCGAGACTGCTAATTCGATCAAATTAGCGCGTGAACTTTACAATATAGAGCTTACATTAAAATTTTCATGCTGGTTTTAAATTTATTTTTTAAAATAATAAAGTTTCAAATGGTAATATATTTTAAGGTTTAAACAATATTTGCTTCATATTGGACAAGTTAAGACTTATTTTAATAATTAGGGGCCATGCAAGTATTACGTAAACGTACTTTCCAAGGTTTTTGACTCCTCTCTTTCCCATGTCAGCATTTTTTAATGGATAAAAGTAATAATTTTGTATTGACTGTTAGCATTATGGAATCCTCGTCTTCCTTCTTGATGCTAACGTAATACTTAAACGTTCCCTTATTATTTTTAAATAATTAAAAAAATTAATGATATACAAATGATATGATATAAAATCTAAATTAAAAAATAACTTACAAAATAACCGAATTTTGCCTTTTCCAAAAGTTATTTATAAAAGGGTACCTACGTTAGTTAAAAAAAATTAAACTCACACAATTTGAAATGATTAAATTGCACTTTAATATATTCTTGGCACTATTAAAAGTTTTGATTAAAAAATATAGAATATTTTATGTTTAAAATAAAAAAAATTCCTCATTTTCGTGAATATTTACAAATTATGTCTCTGCTGAAATAAATTTAAAAAATACGGTTCTTTCCAAAAATTTGAGTTAAACTTTCATTTATTTGCCTTAAAAGTTTTGGGCTGTTTCTGAAACTATTTTCAGAAGAAACAAGGTTTAAAAATTGTTTTCTATTGTTATGTTATACCCATTCTAGTTATTTTTTTAGAGATGAATTATTTCGTTTCAAGAGTATATTTTTTAACCCAAATTACAATACTATTTTTAAATATTATTATTTCTAAATATTGTTTCAAAACCAGCCCAAAACTTTTAAGGCGAAGAGATTTGGGTTTAATTTAGATGTTTTGAAAGAACTTTATTTTTTAAATTTCTTTCAGCACACGGAGAAAAAATCTAACCTTTCTAGCATGAAGTGCTTCCCTATCTTTATAGTAAGAGACCACTCTTACCTTTAAAGCAAGAAATTACACTATAAAAGCAAGCGCTTCAGCACCAAAAAGCATGACGGCTTGCTTTTGAAGTATGATTTCTTGCTATAAAGGTAAAAGTAGAGTCTTACTATAAAGAGAGAGAAGCACTTCATGCCATAAAGGTTAGGTTTTTTTCTCCGTGCAGAGACATAATTTTTTCTAATTATCGCGACATTGAAGACATTTTTGTCTTTGAACTTCAAGTTTCCATTAATTTTTAATACAAAATTTTTAAAATACCAAGAAAATTTTAAAGCTTAACTCTAAAGCTCTAAACAAATACAAATCATTTTTTTTTTACATTTTTAAGGATAATTTTATGTTTTTTTTCTTTTCTTTATCTAATTTCTACTAATTGTAAACAGACAAATTCAAATTAAAATAAAATTAGCGGGCAAATAACAGTACGGAATTTAAATTATAGAGGGCGTGTGTGAGATAGTTAGATATAATGAGAGAAGCTTCGAGAGAGATCTGCGAGAGTGGTCTTAAAGAACTATTTGAGTTTTTGTAGCAAAAAAAATCATCCTAAATAGAGAGTTAGTGTTTATTCTAAGTTATCTGAAATACTTTTTAAGCTTATTATGTTGAAGCGCATTATAAGTGTTTGCTTAATAAAGAACGCAACTAACTTTTTTAACTAAAAAATCTTTGTTTATAATATAACTAAAAAAATAGACATTTTTTTGTAATCCCTATGCTTTAAATTTGCAATTTAAGAGAAATAAGAAAAATTTTAAATTAATTTTTTGCATTTTCTACTTAAAAAACATAATAGAATTTCTAATATGTGACTGTCCACAAGAAAACGGGTCTTAGCTCCAAAAAATAAATTTTGATTTTTTAATGTCAACCGATAGATTTTCATTTGTTCTTTCGTTTCCAAATATAAAAAATTGTTGTTTTAAAAAACTCTTTGTGTTATTAAGCAAAAAGCGTAGGCATGTTACATTGGTTTCAATGCATTGCTTCAACTTTAAACGCTCTCCTTCTAAAGTTGACGTTTGGGAGCTAAGACCCCTTTTCTCGTGGACACTCACATATTATTTACACAGTATGAAATAAATAGTTTGTTACCAGTTTGAACTCCAATCTCAGCGAATGATCTTCTTTCGCCTTCTGGTTCTCTCTTTTTCAGCTTAGTGTCCAAATCTGATACATATATATACTTTTAAAACTGCCATTAGATTCATATTGTTATATGTTTTTTTTGTTTATATGGGATAAGTAAATATTAAGGGGTTACATTACTTTGATCCTTGAAAAATTTACGTTTTTCCAGGTTTTTTTTTTTTTTTTTGCATATTATAATTCAGTTTAGTCTTGAGTTAGAACAAAAAACCAAACAGAATGACTTTCTGTAATACAACATTTTTTAAGAAAAATAGACATTTCTATTTATTTCTTTAACGACGTATCTAAATCGTCCATGCGAGCGAAACAAGGAGAATGAATTAAGGTATTCTCACACCTTGGCGGCATGTTCTGCTTAAAATGCACTTAACTCATGTTTTGTAAAGAACTCAAAATTTTATTAAAATTTCGCGTTAACAATAATTTATATTTAGAGAGAACAGGAAGTATGATTATATTAAATAAAATTTTAGTTTTGTAACGCAATTTAAAAGATTACATTTATTGTGTTTCGATCTTCCGTTTACAATTTCTATAATCACATTTGTTATTCCTGAAAGTAAATTTACTTTGTTTCAAGCTCCTGTTTATAATTTATACGTGATAATCATTTTCTTCTATTTGCCGACCCAGTTTCAGGCAAATAGCCGAATTTAATAATTTCCAAAGTCTATTCCTCTATTTGGCGAAATGCCTAGGCATATCGCTAAATGACGGATTCTTCTATTGGGTCGCATGCATTTTCTCCAAAACACAATTGACCAAATTTGTAATTGCCCGAAATTTAATTGTACGAATTTGTAATTCTCTAAACTTGCATTTGTCAGAATTTGCAATTCCCCAAACTGGTGTTTGTCCGAACTATTAACTTTCTGAATTGGCATTAGCCATAAATTTAAAATCATCAAACTCCCATTTTCCAAAACATTTAAATCGACGAAATTGCATTTGTTAAAATTATTAACTCCACAAACTCGTATTTGTTTGAACTTCTAAATCCACTAACTTGCATTTGCTCGAACTTTAAAATCCCTGAATTCACATTTCTCAAAACATTCAATTACCAGAAATTGCATTTGTCCGAACTTTTAAATCATCGAACGATCATTTGGCGGAACTCTTAAATCCCCGAATTTGCATTTGTCCGACCATCGGAAAGTAGGTTTTCTAAAGGAGTCTTCTGATTGGCTAGTAATGTTACCGGGAAATTTACCAGCCAATCAGAAGGTATAAGAATTTAGAATTTAGAAGGAATAGGGGACACCTATGAAGCCTGTTCACATTGAATTTTCGTTTTTAATATACATATTTGTTATTAAACTGTAATACATGTGACGCGTCGCGAAGAAAAGCACCTAAGAAGGAAAAAATCGATTTTCGGATTTTGATAATATTATGTTAATTAAACGTTTCTTTTTCATTATCTAAAGTCAGAAAACATTTTTATCGAATTTTTTCCGCGTGTTTAAGACTTAAGCATCAACGATTTGTACAGAATCCAATGGCGCACACGCTGCTTTTTTTCACTCTCAATTGAAATAGCCGTTTGGTGACTTAGGTGCTTTAATTCGCTAAATTAAAATTCGGTTAAGTTAATTTCGGTCAATTATGGCACAGAAAAAGCACTTTTTCACAACGACCCCGGCCTCATATTATTTAATATTTTTAATGTATGGGCGATTCCATGTCAAATTTACAGTCCACATTTTAAAATCGATTCAATTTATTATATATTTGTTCCTTATAAAAAAAATATTAGATACGTATTTTTTATTTGTTCATAAGAGGCCACATTTTTTAGTTATAAATTTTCAAAATTCTAGATTTTTAAAAATAGACCTTTTTATAATCACATATAACTCTGAACCTATTGAATTTAGAACATTTTTGCTAATACAAGAAAAGTTATGTTTATCTTCAACTTTTCAATAATGTTTACAAAAAAAAAGAATATATATATATATTTTTTTAAAAAAACACCATTTTTTAGAAACAAATACATTTCTTTAAATTCGGACCCAAATAACAAATTATTATTTTTCATTTATACATACCTCGAAATGTCAAGAACATTTTACAAAAAGATTCCGGTTGGCTAGAAGAGTATTATTAGTTTAAATTAATTTTCAAACTCTAGCTGTTATATCTAAGTGCTGTACTGTACCTGTTGTGGTTATATTAATTTAATTTGACTTAAAAAAAAAAGAAGAAGAGATGCAGCTAAATTCAAATTAAAACAATTGTTTTTAATGTAAATAGGCACAGTACAGCACTTAGATATAACAGCTAGAGTTTAACCTAACTTTTTTTGTATTGGCAAAAAATTTTCTAAATTCAATAGGTTCAGAGTTATGTGTGATTAAAAAAAGGTCTATTTTTAAAAATCTAGAATTTTGAAAATTTATAACTTGAAAATTTGGCCTCTTATAAAAAGATAAAAAAGTACATATCTAATATTTTTTTATAAGGAACAAATAAAAAATAGATTTATTCAATTTTAAAATGTGGACTGTAAATTTGACATGGAGTCGCCCGTATGTATTTAGTTTATTACTAACCACTTTTTCCCGGACTTCTCCTCACAGGTTTTTTTTCTTGCATTTTTCCAATAATTATTCTCCTTGTTACGTCCTGCTCCAACTCCTTTTCAAAATCTGATTCATCTAAATATATTGAATACTTTTGTCAAAATTTACATGAGGTGTGTATTTTTTTGTTTTGATTTTATAAACATATTTAATTCTCACAATAATTACTTTAATATTTAAAAATATAATACAGGAAGGATGCATAAATTTTCCACAAATCTAAATTCACATGACGCACAATACATTTTTTCCGGCGAGGTCTTAATCAAACGAACACATGCCAGGCCCAATTCGCTAACGAGACCTCCAGTAGTCAAGTGCAACCAGCTGTGACGTAACCGATCTTGTTGTGGAATATCTTCGATGAGGTCGGAATGATTGGACACTCATTTCTTCAACTGAAACCCTCCTTCTTTTAGGAGTTGTATAAGCTCATCTCTGCGACTTCGTGCTTTGTCAAGATTGTCCGCACCGCTTAGAAAATCGTCCACGTAAAGTTCTTCCTCGATGGCTTTCACGGTCTCCGGGAAAGATTCTCCGACGTCAGTGCAGACGATTTCGACAAGGCCCGAAGACGCAGAGTTGAGCTGGTACAACTCCTAAAAAAAGGAGGGTTTGATTTGAAGAAATGGGTGTCTAATCAACCCGACCTCATCGAAGATATTCCACAACAAGATTGGTTACGTCCCAGCTGGTTGCACTTGACTACTGGACAATTTACTCCCGTACAATCAATGAAGATGAGACGATCTCCACGCATTTACTAGCAGCGAAAACGAAACTTGCTCCAGTCAAAAAGTGGACCTACACGAACGGCGATACGACGCCCCTAACATCGGGCAGCTTTACTTAGCGCTCAATTGCTGCGTGCCCAGTCAGATACACTCGGAATCAATCTCAAAGATTGCTCTGCATGGAGCGACTTACAGGTGGTCTTAGCTTGGCTCTCCTTAGATAAGCCCTTTGATAATGATTTTGTCAAAAATTACGTCGCTCACATCCAGGAGCGCTTTTCTGGGATCAATTGGCGATACGAAGACACAAAACAAAATCCAGCCGACTTGGTCACTAGGGGCTGCAGAATTGAAAACCTCAAAATGAATCATCTTTGGTGGCGTGCTCCACCTTGGCTTGCACAACCTGAAAGTTTTTGGCTCAATTGAACTTCAAGCAAAGCATACAAACTGATCATCTTCGAGAATTAAAATCCACTGGAAGCGAGTTGTTTAACAACACAAGCCACACCCACCATCATCGAAAGATTCTCAACGCTATCAAAGCTGTTAAAAACCTGGGTATGCTGCAGGTGTCTTCTTCGATGGCGCTTTACGATCAATGACACATTCCTACCGCTCGCTCCCATTACCGCAGAGGTAATAAGACAGTTTCCATAAAGAGAGTATAAAGAGTTTTCAAACGCCGCAACACTCCCTCCAGAACAGGATTTCGCCACCGAAAGGCTAGCACTTGCAAGAGGTCAACAAGTCAACAGCAAGAGTGTCCTCAACAGACTGAAGCCTTACCTAGATATATTGCGGGTCGGTGAACGTCTAGAGAACTCCCTGCTGTCAAAGGACGAGAAACACCCAGTAATCTTGGACGGAAACAGCCACTTGGCTAAGTTAACAATCGTTTGGGCACAACACCGAGTATTACACGCCGGAACCAGGACTAACTCACATGTACACAGTCAGACGTGTGTCGCGAAGAAAAGCACCTTAGAAGGAAAAAATCGATTTTAGAATTTTGACAATATTATGTTAATTAAACGTTTCTTTTTCATTATCTAAAGTTAGAAAACATTTTTATTCAATTTCTTCCGCGTGTTTAAGACTTAAACATCAGCGATTTGTATAGAATTCAATGGCGCGCACGCCGCTTTTCTTTACTCTCCATTAAAATTGCCGTTTCGTTTCTTAGGTGCTTTATTTCGCTAAATTAAAATTCGGTTAAGTTAATTTCAATCAATTATGGCACAGAAAAAGCACTTTTTTTTAACATCGACCCCGGCCTCATATTTTTTAATATTTTTAATGTATGTATTTAGTTTATTACTAACCACTTTTTCCCGGACTTCTCCTCACAGGTTTTTTTTCTTGCATTTTTCCAATAATTATTCTTCTTGTTACGTCCTGCTCCAACTCCTTTTCAAAATCTGATTCATCTAAATATATTGAATACTTTTGTCAGAATTTACATAGGGTGTGTAATTTTTTTGTTTTGATTTTATAAACATATTTTATTCTCACAATGATTACTTTAATATTTAAATATATAATACAGGAGGGATGCATAAATTTTCTACAAATTTGAATTGACATGACGCACTATACATTTTTTCCGGTTATGTCTTAATCAAACGAACACATGCCAAGCCCAATTCGCTGACGAGACCTCCAGTAGTCAAGTGCAACCAGCTGTGACGTAGCCGATCTTGTTGTGGAATATCTTCGATGAGGTCGGGATGATTAGACACTCATTTCTTCAACACAAACCCTCCTTTTTTTAGGAGTTGTATAAGCTCATCTCTGCGACTTCGGGCCTTTTCAAGAATCCGCTTAGAAAATCGTCCACGTAAAGTTCTTCCTCGATGGCTTTTGCGGTCTCCGGGAAAGATTCTCCGACGTCAGTGCAGACGATTTCGACAAGGCCCGAAGACGCAGAGTTGAGCTGGTACAACTCCTAAAAAAAGGAGGGTTTGATTTGAAGAAATGGGTGTCTAATCAACCCGACCTCATCGAAAATATTCCACAACAAGATTGGCTACGTCCCAGCTGGTTGCACTTGATTACTGGAGGTCTTGTTAGCAAATTGGGCCTGGCATGGGACTTATTTTCCGATTACTTTAAATTCTCGCCTCCGAAATTTGATCAAACAGGAGATCTGACAAAACGAAAAGTTGTGTCACAGCTCGCCAGGCTGTTCGATCCAATAGGATAGATAACACCAATGATCATAATTGGCAAGATATTCGTCTAAGATCTCTGGTGGGCTAAATTGGATTGAGACGAAAAGTTGCCAATATCGATGACATCAGACTGGTCAGAATTCAGAAACAGCGTTTTTGGAATAACCGCATTGGCACTCCCGCTGTGGATAGAGTACGTGCCGATGCACACTCAGTTTCATGTCTATATAGACGCAAGCCGCCGCGCCATCGTAGCCACAGTTTACTCCCGTACAGTCAATGAAGACGAGACGATCTCCACGCATTGACTAGCAACGAATACGAAACTTGTTCCAATCAAGAGCCAAGTGCCAAAAAGTGGACCTACACGAACGGCGATACAACGCCCCTAATTTCGGGCAGCTTTACTTAGCGCTCAATTGCTGTGTGTCCAATCAGATACACTCGGAATCAAATTTAAAACAAAATCCTGCCGACTTCGTCACTAGGGGCTGCAGAATTGAAAACCTCAAGAACAGGATTTCGACGCCGAAAGGATAGCACTCGCAAGAGGTCAACAGCAAGAGTGTCTTTAACAGACTGAAGCCTTACCAAGATGAACAAGGAATATTGCGGGTCGGTGGACGACTAGAGAACTCCCTGCTGTCAAAGGACGAGAAATACTCAGTGATCTTGGACGGATACAGCCACTTGGCTTATTTAACAATTGATTTGGCACACTACAGAGCCTTACACGCAAGGCCAGGACTAACTCACATGTGCACAATCAGGCGTGCTTGGATTTTTGGAGGACAAGCTAGAGTTAAGCTATTCGTTCGAAGTTACCTAATCTGTTCCAAATTATCTCCAAAGCCAAGAACTCAACTAATGGCAGACCTTCTCAAAGAAAGTGTGACAGCCGCTAGACCATTTTGCAAGACCGGCGTAGATTAGGCAGGGCCATTTTAAATCCGACGCTCCAAGGGTTGAGGAATCTCTTCCACTAAAGGTTACGTGGCTACATTTATTTGCCTGGCGACCAAGGCAATAAACATGGAGGTTGTGGCAGACTTAACCACCGAATGCTTCTTGGGTGCGTTGGCTCGATTCGTGAGCTGATGTGAATCGATTCAGATGTAAAGCGACAATGCAACCAACTTTAGAGGAGCCGATCTGGAGCTCAGTAAACTCTTGCAAGAAGCAATAATCGACTGGCACAAGATAGAGTCTACATTAGCCGGAAAAAGGACAAAGTGACGATTTATTCCCTCTTAGTGCCCTATTTCTGCGGACTGTAGGAGGCAGAGGTTAAATCATTGAAAACTCATCTGAGACGTGTGACAGGGTCAAGAAAATTTACGTATGAAGATGTCGCAACCTTGCTACCCGAAATCGAGATGGTGCTGAACAATTGGCCTCTATTACCACTTACCGGCGATTTAGATGACTTAGAAAAGTTGACACCAAGGCACTTTTTTATCGGCACAGCACTGACATCTATTCCCCAGGCGTCTTTAGTTGAAGAAAATTTGGATCGTCTAACTCAGTGGAGACTTGTACGTGGAGCGCGTGATCAGTTCTGGCGTCGTTGGAGCTTGGATTATTTAAACACACCACAGCAACGAGATAAATGGACCAAACCGCAGTCAAGTCTAGAAGCAGGTTACCTAGTGACAATCATAGATCCTTCGCTGATGAGAGTCAATGGAAAGTGGCCCTTGGGTCGAATTCTTCAAGTGCACAAAGGGCCAGATGGCCTGACTCGAGTAGCGACGGTGAAGGCGCAAAGCAGCACTTACACTAGACCGATAACGAAGCTGTTTCGGTTGCCGATAACGACGACAGCACCGGACCAGGTCGAAACGCACCAACACGTGTAAAACGGCGGGCGGTCAAAGATTTCAAAGCAGAGCAGAATTCAAATCATTTAATTGACAAACCATTCATCGAGTTTAAGTTTAGTGTTTCAGCAATTGTTTCTTGATTCGTTTATTTTCTTTTCGTTTGTGAAACCGAAAACGCCTCGTTTGTAAAACGAGCGGGCGGGATGTTCTTCGATTTAAAGCCCCCCACTCCTAAAAGAATAGATGAAAACTTGGTAAAACGGAAAATAATTAAACCAATAAATTAAATAAATAAAGAAAACTAGAAATATTTGCTCATTCAGAAACAATTTTTGTAAAATAGAATTTCTGCAAAAAGAAAATTAGAGTTAATGAAAAAATAGTAGAATGAAAATTAGACAACTTAAATAAAAATAAAATTTAATAAAAATATGACAATAATAAAATTTATGACAACTGCTGGTTCTTAGCAATATATTTAGATGAATTGTTCACTATGTCAAATTAGATTTGTAAAAGATTCATGCGTCCCATACAAGAAAACATATTATTTTGAGTTAAAAAATTTTGCTCCGCAGTAAGAGAAAAAGACTTTAGTGCATTTGTTTCAAAACATTTTTCTTTTCTTTTTGTTATAAAAGACTAGAAATAAGTAATAAATTAAAGGTTTACATGCACTGCTACATAAGGCTTTAACAAATAATTAATAGCTTATGAACATCTCAAAAAATAGGTTATAAATATTCAAAGAAAAAATTTATTTATTACCAGTTTCAGATGAAATGTCAAGAACAATTTTCTTCCTTCTAACGTTCTTTGCATTAGTTGCAGATACCTTTCGAGTTGATGAATCCGTCTTTGGTAATAATTTTTTGGTCGTTTTTCGCTTTAATGAAGGTTCATCTTCTTTATTATCTCTAAATAACATTCCTTTCGTCGACACGTCTTTTTCAGTATTGAATTCAGATTTATCCTCTTTCAAAATCACTGTCAAGTTATAAAAGTACATATTAATTGATTCAGTTATTTAAATTTAATAAAATAGCAGCGTTGTATTCTAAAAAATGTAAAATTTCTCAAAAACATCTTGTGAAATGCGACATATAAATATATTGCAAAACAAATCTTACACTGAAACTAATAGATTTTTTAAAAAGAAAAATAAAAGAAATCAGTAAAAAATTAATAAGCTTGAAATAGAGTTGGAAGTAAGGCAAGTAGACATCGATAATTTAAAAAGATAAACTAACGATCATTGGTGAACTTTTGCTAGTTTTATTTTTCGCGTATACATGCAGTCGTGTTTTAAATCGCGCGCCGCCATGTGTCCACTCAAATGTGACTGGTATTATACAATTTATACCTGAGCGCAGAGCATTCAGGTCTTCCGGATTACTGCTTCCGTCACTTCTAGACAAAAAACGTTCGCAACTTTTCAATAAGTTAAGCGCGTTTTCCCTTTGATCAATGGACTGACTAGGCTTTGACTCCTCTAAATAATCTAAAATAATAAAAAACATAATTTTACAAAATATTTTTTTTTTCAAATTGGCACAATTTTCTCTTTACAAAAAGTAATTATAAAAAACTGTAAATTTTCTTTTCTCGTTCGTTGGGGTTATACGCAAATAAAATAATTGTAAAATTTGAAGAATACAAATGAAAATTAAAAAACAAAAAGTTTAAAAACTTATGAATATAATTGGAATTTGAAGAAAATAATTTTAATTTTATAAAAATAATTTAAAAATGAAGCAATGAATTTCGTATTTAATTGATCAATTTAAACTGAATTTTTTTTTAAATACCTATCAAAGAATAGAATGAAAATAACAGAAAACTAATTATTAATAATAATTATTATTATTTTTTTTTTTTTAAAGGGTACTTATTTTCTCAAACTGAAAAAAAATAGGAATTTAGAAAGCACTGTGAAGCGAAACGCATGAGAATATTTTTGAAAACTTCTTAGTGTGAATTTTCAGTTAGCAGAATTTTATTAAACAGAACTCTCAAAGTTAAATGTCTTTTTTATCGAATTGGTTTTAAATCGAATATGAATTCATCAGAATTTTTACTATGTACAATTTTGAAATCACCAAGCTCATATTTAACATAATTTTTATTTTTCAATATTTTTGTTAAATCGATTCCTTCATTTAAGGGTTAAAGCTTTTGTGACAATGTGTGACAGGTGGTGTGTGGGGGGGGGGGATATGGGTCAATTAAAGTGTGACATCACACTATTTTTTTTATAATTGAACAAATATTACTAAAAAAGTTTTGAAAATGACGTTTATTAGGTGTTATTATTTTAAAAATTTTTAATACTTGAATTCAATTCTTATTAAAAATTGTGCATTATTGAATATACAAATAAAGTTTCAAGATTACATGTGTTAATATTAAGGGCTTTCTTAATTTTTGTAGAGTTTTAATGTACTTTTATAATACTGCTCAAATTCCTTTTTTTTTAAACTAAAAATCTTTATCATATATTTTCTGTTAAATTAAAAGCTATTTTACTAATCATTTTTTAATTATTATCACCTATTTTTAATTATGTTTTCATTTATTTTATGAATTGTTAATTATTTTTGTGGGACGCATGATTAAGTTCTAAAATTTATTATTTAGAAATTCCGTTTTATAGAATTTCATAAGGTAGAATATTTTTGTAGCCGAAATTTCAAATTTTCGAACTTTTTTCAATCGAATTTAAATAAATTCGAATTTTTGCCTAACAGAATGTTTAGGTCGACAAATTCATATTTAACAGAATTTTTATTTAAAAGAATTCCAATTTAAACGAATTTTAATTTAGAAAAATTTTCATTTTACAAAATTTTAAATTAATCGAATTTTTAAGTGCCAGAATATTCATTTGACCAAATCTCTTAAGATTTGTTGAAATTAATAAACAAGTTTTTAACAAAAATAAAAATGTAGGAAAATAAATGAAAAACGATTTTTAGTAATTGGAAGTTTAAGAAATTAATTAAAAAATAATGAAAATTATTTAAAATTGAAAATTATATTGAAAAGTGATAAAAATAATTGACAATTGGAGAAAAAGTTGAATAATAATACAAATAATTAACAATTGATAATTTTCGTGAAAAAATTAAGAACATAATTAAAAATGAAGGCAAATGATTGAAATATGATTTTAAAAAATGAAAAAAAAAATAATTGAAATTTAATATAAATAATTGGAAGCTTATGTCATTAAAGGGTAAAGCCATTCTAGAATTTTTAAAAAATTAATTTTTTTTAAATTGTCTTAAAAGATGCTTTGAACCTGCTAGAACACAAGGCAAAAAGTTTTGCACCTACTTTTGTTTCAGATTAAAGTTTTCGACAACTATTTTGGGTGCTACGAAGTGCCTCATGTAAAACATTCTTTGACTCCAGCGCCGCCATTTTGAAATATTTTTAAATCAAAAATATTTCTTTTGTTCACTTAAGAACATGCCTAATAACATATTATTATTCTCTTACTTTTCCTTTCACCAAAAAAAAAAAAAGAAATTGAAAAAGAGCTGAATTTTATCCGTCTGCAGTGGTATAACGCCAATGCATTTTTCTCGAAACCACATTTTTCAAACTGGAAGGACAGTTTACTCGGCTCCAATTGCATCGATTTATCTAACCCCTACGTACTTCGAAAGGCAATCTTATGTACATTATAAAACACTTTGATTTTTGGTTATAGGTCTTATACACGAAGAGAAATCTGTCCTCCAGTGGAGCCCTATAAAACAAACATGAGTTGCAAGACTTCACTCTGTCGGCGCTATTTAAAAAAAAAAATTGGACACTATTTTCTCATACTTCAATATAATATATGGCCAATGAACACGTTAAATATGAATTCCATTCTTTTTCCCATATTCCCACAATAAATTTTCAAAAATAAGCCTATATTTTGACCTCTAGAGTGGCTTTACTCCTTTTAATTAAAATATAATCAAAATAATTTGAAATTGGAAAAATTAATTTAAAATTTAAATAAAAACATTTTAAAATTGAAAAATAATTGAAAAATTAAACAAATAATAAATAATTCATGATATTATTTTTAAAATAATTTAAAAATTCATCAACTGATTAAAATCTGACAAAAATAATTGAAAAATACTACCTATTAATTATTAAGTTTTGATAACTTTCATTAAATGAATGGAAGAATATAATTGTAATTTATATGGAAAGTGGGTTTTGAATGTGGGGGGAAAATTAAAAAATAGTTAAAATAATTATTAAAAATTAAGAAAATTATTTAAACATCTTTTAAAAAGTTGACAATTATTTTAAATAATGGAAATGACAATAGAAGATAATTGAAATTTCAAACAAATTATTCATTTAGTAAATGTTACTTTTGCTTCATTTAATAACATAAATAATATAAATAGGGGTTGACATATATGTGACAAGTTGTGACAAGGTAGAAGGGGGAAAACTCGAAGACAAAAAAATTTGTGTGACGTAATTTATGGACGGCCCTCAAAAGGAAATTCGAGGTTTTAAAGAATCTATTAAATATAAATCCATGTAAATTAAAATTTGCCCAAATAGATATTTTCTCATATAAATCTCGGCCAAGTTAATATTCAGTCGAATAATAATTTTTTTAAATTAACATTCGGTTAAAATAAACTTCTTTTAAATAAGGAATCATTTAAATAGAAATTCTATAAAGTGAAATTTGTGTTAAATATCAGTTGGTTAAGTTACAAATTGTAATTAGAAAGAATTGGAATTAATTCACATTAAATTGAAATTAAGTTTCGATAAAATAAATATTTGACTTTGTGAAAACTCTATTTCATAAAAATAGATTTGTAAAAGATTCATGCGTCCCATACAAGAGGACATATTATTTTGTGTTACAAAATTTTGCTCCGTAGTAAGTGAAAAAGACTTTGGTGAACTTGTTTCAAAACATTTTTGTTTTCTTTTTATTATGAAAGACTATAATAAAATTGTTATAATAAAATTGTTATAATAAAATTAATAATATTATGTACTACATAAGGCTTTCACAAATAATTAATAGTTTATAAACATGTTAAAAAATAGGTCATAAATATTCAAAGAAAAAATGAATTTATTACCAGATTCAGATGAAGCGTCAGGAACAATTTTCTTCTTTCTAACGTTCTTTGGATTATTTGCAGATACCTTTTGAGTTGATGAATCCGTCTTCGGTAATACTTTTTTTGGTGTTTTTCTCTTTATTGAGGGTTCATTTTCTTTATTTTCTCTAAATAACATTCCTTTCGTCGACAAGTCTCTTCTAGTATTGGATTCAGATTTTTCCTCTTTCAAAATCACTGTCGAGTTATAAAAGTACATATTAATTGATTCAGTTATTTAAATTTAATAAAATAGCAGCGTAATATTCTAAAAAATGTAAAATTTCTCAAAAACATCTTGTGAAATGCGACGTATAAATAATTTGCAAAACATATTTTATAATGAAATCTTTTAATTTTTTTTAATTTTAGGATGAGAAAATAATATTATTTCATTAATAGAAAGAATAATTGATAAACGAGAAAAAAAGAAGATCAAAGAATTTATAAGAGATAGTAGTGAAAAAGAAGATTGGCTAGAAAAAGAGGAAACAGAAAAGGATAAACAAATAGATTTTTTAAAAAGAGAAGTAAAAGAAATCAGTAAAAAATTAATAAACTTGAAATAGAGTTGAAAGTAAGGCAAGTAGACATCGATAATTTAAAAAGATAAACTAACGATCATTGGTGAACTTTTGCTAGTTTTATTTTTCACGTATACATGCAGTCGTCTTTTAAATCGCGCGCCGCCAAGTGTCCACTCAATGGGGAGGTTTACGGCCAAACTCAGCCACTAGGTAGCAGTATTACTTCTGGTGACAAGACGCGCAAAATTTTAAAAAGCATAAATTAAATTATATTAAACAAAGTAAATAGAAAACATTTTTTCTTCATAAGAAGTTAAAGGAAATCGATTTTTTAACCCTTTCGTGCTCCAGTGAAACTGTATGTAGAAATATAAATCTTTTTTGTCTCTAAAATATATTTTATAAGGTATAAAAATACAAAATAAAGAAAACAAATTTTTTAATTGTGATTTTTGTTAGTAATTTAGTTTAAGGCCAGGTTCCTCCAAACAATTTTCAAAAAATCTAAATATTTTTTCCCCCGTAAATTGCTAGAAAATACTCTTAGAAATAATATAGAATTAGTCTCGAAGGTCCGCACGACCGAGAAGTAGATATTCAAGAGGGAAGAGTGGTGCGCGCTAAGCGGTAAATCCGGACGCTCGAGCGGCCACAGAAGCGTCTAAAGATTAGAGGATCGCAGCAAGAAATGCAAAAATTCTTGAAAATGACACCTATGACGAACAGGAAGAAGTTGTGTATGCAGCCTGATTGGATACATGTGTTAAATCCACTTTTTTACGATTTTTCAAGAACAAAAACTTTAATCGTCTTTTTCTCGAAACAACGTTTTTTGAACTGGGTGTCACTTTTATTTAGAAACTATTGCACTTATCAACATGAACCAAACGTCATTTTACTCTTCAAATGTCTCTCTATGGTGTGAACTAGAACCAAAAATATTCATCATCATTTAAGAAAGTTATAAACAATTAAAAGTGAAAAAAAAGTTGAAAATTGAAAAGTCCGCCATTTTAATTTTTTTTTTTTTGGTGAAAATGTTTCATTCTAGTTTACACCATAGCCAATGTCATACAGAATAAGAAACCATTTTGATTTGTGCTTTCAATTGAATGGATCCAGAAATATCGTGACACCCACCAACAAAAGGGATTTTTTTCTACAGCCATTTTCGGTGCCGCCATTTTGAAAAAAAAAAAAAAATAATTTTTTTCAATTGGTATTTTTATGTGTCTTTGTATATGAAAATAGTTTGATTCAAAAATTTTTTTTGGAATATCAATAAAATAAGTTTAAAAAAAACACGTTTTTTGGAGGAACTTGACCTTAAACGAATTCAAATTTCCGCTCTGCTTCGTCACATATTGCGATGCTGCCGTCTACGTTGAGCCTTACGTATAAACCTCCCCATTGTGACTGGTATTATACAATTTATACCTGAGCGCAGAGCAATCAGGTCTTCCGGATTACTGCTTCCGTCACTTCTAGACAAAAAACTTTCGCAACTTTTCAATAAGTTAAGCGCGTTTTCCCTTTGATCAATGGACTGACTAGGCTTTGACTCCTCTAAATAATCTAAAATAATAAAAAACATAATTTTACAAAATATTTTTTTTTTTCAAATTGGCACAATTTTCTTTACAAAAAGTAATTATAAAAAAATGTAAATTTTCTTTTCTCGTTCGTTGGGGTCATACGCAAATAAAATAATTGTAAAATTTGAAGAATACAAATGAAAATTAAAAAACAAAAAGTTTAAAAACTTATGAATATAATTCGAATTTGAAGAAAATAATTTTAATTTTATAAAAATAATTTAAAAATGAAGCAATGAATTTCGTATTTAATTGATCAATTTAAACTGAATTTTTTTTTAAATACCTATCAAAGAATAGAATGAAAATAACAGAAAACTAATTATTAATAATAATTATTATTATTATTTTTTTTTTAAAGGGTACTTATTTTCTCAAACTGAAAAAAAATAGGAATTTAGAAAGCACTGTGAAGCGAAACGCATGAGAATATTTTTGAAAACTTCTTAGTGTGAATTTTCAGTTAGCAGAATTTTATTAAACAGAACTCTCAAAGTTAAATGTCTTTTTTATCGAATTGGTTTTAAATCGAATATGAATTCATCAGAATTTTTACTATGTACAATTTTGAAATCACCAAGCTCATATTTAACATAATTTTTATTTTTCAATATTTTTGTTAAATCGATTCCTTCATTTAAGGGTTAAAGCTTTTGTGACAATGTGTGACAGGTGGTGTGTGGGGGGGGATATGGGTCAATTAAAGTGTGACATCACACTATTTTTTTTATAATTGAACAAATATTACTAAAAAAGTTTTGAAAATGACGTTTATTAGGTGTTATTATTTTAAAAATTTTTAATACTTGAATTCAATTCTTATTAAAAATTGTGCATTATTGAATATACAAATAAAGTTTCAAGATTACATGTGTTAATATTAAGGGCTTTCTTAATTTTTGTAGAGTTTTAATGTACTTTTATAATACTGCTCATATTCCTTTTTTTTTAAACTAAAAATCTTTATCATATATTTTCTGTTAAATTAAAAGCTATTTTACTAATCATTTTTTAATTATTATCACCTATTTTTAATTATGTTTTCATTTATTTTATGAATTGTTAATTATTTTTGTGGGACGCATGATTAAGTTCTAAAATTTATTATTTAGAAATTCCGTTTTATAGAATTTCATAAGGTAGAATATTTTTGTAGCCGAAATTTCAAATTTTCGAACTTTTTTCAATCGAATTTAAATGAATTCGAATTTTTGCCTAACAGAATGTTTAGGTCGACAAATTCATATTTAACAGAATTTTTATTTAAAAGAATTCCAATTTAAACGAATTTTAATTTAGAAAAATTTTCATTTTACAGAATTTTAAATTAATCGAATTTTTAAGTGCCAGAATATCCATTTGACCAAATCTTCATTTGCGCGAAATTTTAATAGAACGAATTGACATTTGATAGAAAACTTAAATAGCAGAATGTTCATTTGCACGAAATTGCAAATGTCCGACAAAGCATCGGACAGAAATATTTTGGCGCAAATTTTGAAATTGACCAATGGGGATTTTCTTAATATTTTCTGATTGGTCAATTTCAAAATTCGCGCCAAAATATTTCTTTCGGATGCTTTGTCGGACATTTGCAATTTCTTACAAATGAACATTCTGCTATTTAAGTTTTCTATTAAATGTCAATTCGTTCTATTAAAATTTCGCACAAATGAAGATTCGGTCAAATGAATACTCTGGCACTTAAAAATTCGATTAATTTAAAATTATGTAAAATGAAAAATTTTCTAAATTAAAATTCGTTTAAATTGGAATTCTTTTAAATAAAAATTCTGTTAAATATGAATTTGGCGACCTAAACATTCTGTTAGGTAAAAATTCGAATTCATTTAAATTCGATTGAAAAAAGTTCGAACATTTGAAATTTCGGCTACAAAAAAATTCTACCTTATGAAATTCTATAAAACGGAATTTCTAATTAATAAATTTTAGAACTTAATCATGTGTCCCATAAAAATAATTAAAATTCATAAAATTAATGAAAACATAATTAAAAATAGGTGATAATAATTAAAAAATGATTAAAATAATTGAAAAAATTGGAGAAAATAATTGAAATCTGATAAAAATAATTGAAAATTTGAGAAAACAGTTGAAACATAATGTAAATAATTAATAATTCATTAAATTAATTAAAAAATAATGAAAGAATTGAAAATTGGAAAAAAAATTTTAATTATAAAAATATTTAAGATTTGTTGAAATTAATAAACAAGTTTTTAACAAAAATAAAAATGTAGGAAAATAATTGAAAAACGATTTTTAGTAATTGGAAGTTTAAGAAATTAATTAAAAAATAATAAAAATTATTTAAAATTGAAAATTATATTGAAAAGTGATAAAAATAATTGACAATTGGAGAAAAAGTTGAATAATAATACAAATAATTAACAATTGATAATTTTCGTGAAAATATTAAGAACATAATTAAAAATGAAGGCAAATGATTGAAATATGATTTTAAAAAATGAAAAAAAAAATAATTGAAATTTAATATAAATAATTGGAAGCTTATGTCATTAAAGGGTAAAGCCATTCTAGAATTTTTAAAAAATTCATTTTTGTTAAATTGTCTTAAAAGATGCTTTGAACCTGCTAGAACACAAGGCAAAAAGTTTTGCACCTATTTTTGTTTCAGATTAAAGTTTTCGACAACTATTTTGGGTGCTACGAAGCGCCTCATGTAAAACATTCTTTGACTCCAGCGCCGCCATTTTGAAATATTTTTAAATCAAAAATATTTCTTTTGTTCACTTTAGAACATGCCTAATAACATATTATTATTCTCTTACTTTTCCTTCCACCAAAAAAAAAAAAAAGAAATTGAAAAAGAGCTGAATTTTATCCGTCTGCAGTGGTATAACGCCAATGCATTTTTCTCGAAACCACATTTTTCAAACTGGAAGGACAGTTTACTCGGCTCCAATTGCATCGATTTATCTAACCCCTACGTACTTCGAAAGGCAATCTTATGTACATTATAAAACACTTTGATTTTTGGTTATAGGTCTTATACACGAAGAGAAATCTGTCCTCCAGTGGATCCCTATAAAACAAACATGAGTTGCAAGACTCACTCTGTCGGCGCTATTTAAAAAAAAAAATTAAACACTATTTTCTCATACTTCAATATAATATATGGCCAATGAACTCGTTAAATATGAATTCCATTCTTTTTCCCATATTCCCACAATAAATTTTCAAAAATAAGCCTATATTTTGACCTCTAGAGTGGCTTTACTCCTTTTAATTAAAATATAATCAAAATAATTTGAAATTGGAAAAATTAATTTAAAATTTAAATAAAAACATTTTAAAATTGAAAAATAATTGAAAAATTAAACAAATAATAAATAATTCATGATATTATTTTTAAAATAATTTAAAAATTCATCAACTGATTAAAATCTGACAAAAATAATTGAAAAATACTACCTATTAATTATTAAGTTTTGATAACTTTCATTAAATGAATGGAAGAATATAATTGTAATTTATATGGAAAGTGGGTTTTGAATGTGGGGGGAAAATTAAAAAATAGTTAAAATAATTATTAAAAATTAAGAAAATTATTTAAACATCTTTTAAAAAGTTGACAATTATTTTAAATAATGGAAATGACAATAGAAGATAATTGAAATTTCAAACAAATTATTCATTTAGTAAATGTTACTTTTGCTTCATTTAATAACATAAATAATATAAAGAGTGGTTGACATATATGTGACAAGTTGTGACAAGGTGGAAGGGGGAAAACTCGAAGACAAAAAAATTTGTGTGACGTAATTTATGGACGGCCCTCAAAAGGAAATTCGAGGTTTTAAAGAATCTATTAAATATAAATCCATGTAAATTAAAATTTGCCCAAATAGATATTTTCTCATATAAATCTCGGCCAAGTTAATATTTAGTCGAATAATAATTTTGTTAAATTAACATTCGGTTAAAATAAACTTCTTTTAAATAAGGAATCGTTTAAATAGAAATTCTATAAAGTGAAATTTGTGTTTAATATCAGTTGGTTAAGTTATAAATAGTAATTAGAAAAAATTTGGATTAATTCACATTAAATTGAAAGTAAGTTTCGATAAAATAAATATTTGCCTTTATGAAAACTCTATTTAATAAAAATAGATTTGTAAAAGATTCGTGCGTCCCATACAAGAGGACATATTATTTTGTGTTACAAAATTTTGCTCCGTAGTAAGTGAAAAAGACTTTGGTGAACTTGTTTCAAAACATTTTTGTTTTCTTTTTATTATGAAAGACTATAATAAAATTGTTATAATAAAATTGTTATAATAAAATTAATAATATTATGTACTACATCAGGCTTTCACAAATAGTTAATAGTTTATAAACATGTTAAAAAATAGGTCATAAATATTCAAAGAAAAAATGAATTTATTACCAGATTCAGATGAAGTGTCAGGAACAATTTTCTTCTTTCTAACGTTCTTTGGATTATTTTCAGATACCTTTTGAGTTGATGAATCCGTCTTCGGTAATACTTTTTTTGGTGTTTTTCTCTTTATTGAGGGTTCATTTTCTTTATTTTCTCTAAAAAACATTCCTTTCGTCGACAAGTCTCTTTTAGTATTGGATTCAGATTGTTCCTCTTTCAAAACCACTGTCGAGTTATAAAAGTACATATTAATTGATTCAGTTATTTAAATTTAATAAAATAGCAGCGTAATATTCTAAAAAATGTAAAATTTCTCAAAAACATCTTGTTAAATGCGACGTATAAATATTTTGCAAAACATATTTTACACTGAAATCTTTAAATTCTTTTTAATTTTAGTATGATAAAATAAATTGATTTCATTAATAGAAAGAATAATTGATAAACGAGAAAAAAAAGAAGACCAAAGAATTTATAAGAGATAGTAGTGAAAAAGAAGATTGGCTAGAAAAAGCGGAAACAGACAAGGATAAACAAATAGATTTTTTAAAAAGAGAAGTAAAAGAAATCAGTAAAAAATTAATAAACTTGAAATAGAGTTGGAAGTAAGGCAAGTAGACATCGATAATTTAAAAAGATAAACTAACGATCATTGTTGAACTTTTGCTAGTTTTATTTTTCACGTATACATGCAGTCGTCTTTTAAATCGCGCGCCGCCAAGTGTCCACTCAAATGTGACTGTTATTATACAATTTATACCTGAGCGCAGAGCATTCAGGTCTTCCGGATTACTGCTTCCTTCACTTCTAGACAAGAAACGTTCGCAACTTTTCAATAAGTTAAACGCGTGTTCCCTTTGATCAATGGACTGACTAGGCTTTGAGTCCTCTAAATAATCTAAAATAATAAAAAACATAATTTTACAAAAATTTTTTTTTTTCAAATTGGCACTGGTTTCTTTACAAAAAGTAATTATAAAAAACTGTAAATTTACTTTTCTCGTTCGTTGGGGTCATACTCAAATAAAATAATTGTAAAATTTAAAGAATACAAATGAAAATTAAAAAACAAAAATTTTAAAAACTGATGAATATAATTGGAATTTGAAGAAAATAATTTCAATTTTATAAACATAATTTAAAAATGAAGCTATGAATTTAGTATTTAATTGATCAATTTGAAAAGAAATAGGAATTTAGAAAGCACTGTGAAGCGAAACGCATGAGAATATTTTTGAAAACTCATTAGTATGAACTTTCAGTTAGCAGAATTTTATTAAACAGAACTCTCAAAATCAAATGTCTTTTTTATCGAACTGGTTTTAAATCGAATATGAATTCATCAGAATTTTTACTATGTACAATTTTGAATTCACCAAATTCATATTTAACATAATTTTTATTTCTCAATATTTTTGTTTAATCTTTTCCTTCATTTAAGGGTTAAAGCTTTTGTGACAATGTGTGACAGGTGGTGTGGGGGAAGGGGCGGGAGATGAGGGTCGATTGAAGTGTGACATCACACTATTTTTTTTATAATTGAAAAAATATTACTAAAAAAGTTTTAAAAATGACGTTTATCAGGTGTTATATTTTTAAAATTTATAATACTTGAACTCAATTCTTATGAAAAAATGTGCATTATTGAATATACAAATAAAGATTCAAAATTACATGTGTTAATATTGAGAGCTTTCTTAATTTTTGTAGAATTTTAATTGACTTTTATAATACTGCTTACATTCCTTTTTTTTTCAATTAAAAAATCTTTTTAATATATTTTCTGTTAAATTAAAAGCTATTTTACTAAATAAAATCTGAAATATTAAACCAAATGCTTATTAAAACAATATACATATTATGCGGATTAAAGATTCATATTAAATAATGCAGCAACCGGGTCTAGGCGATTATGTTTAGAATGGTCCTATAAATAATTTAATATTTTAGAAAGTAATTAAAAAATGTTAAAAATAATTAACAATCCATGAAATTATAAATAAATCTCGGCCAAGTTAATATTCAGTCGAATAATAATTTTGTTATATTAACATTCGGTTAAAATAAAGTTGTTTTAAATAAGGAGTCGTTTAAATAGAAATTCTATAAAGTGAAATTTCTGTTAAATATGAGTTGGTTAAGTTACAAATTGTAATTAGAAAAAATTTGGATTAATTTACATTAAATTGAAATTAAGTTTCGATAAAATAAATATTTAACTTTATGAAAACTCTATTTAATAAAATTTTGTTAACTAGAAGTTCAAACCAATAACTTTTAGAACATATTTATGCGCCTCTGTAAAGTTAGCTAGTGGGTTCACTCGTATTGAAACGAAGTGTTTTTGCTTTTAGTTTTAATTGGTTTTGTTTTATTTTAAACTGAAAATTTTTCATATTTTAAGTGGAGAAAAAATGGGATGCATGAATCTTCCACACATCTGATTTGATATAGTACATAATTTATCTAAACATATTGCATCGAACCACCAATTGTCATAATTTTAATTTCCTGCAACTATTATTTAGTCTAATTGTTATTCCATTTTTTTATCCATTAACTCTAATTTTCGTTTTGCAGAAATGTTATTTTACAGCATATTATTTTAGCATGAGTAGGAATCTCCTTTTTTTCTAATTTATTGGTTACATTAATTTTTGTTTTACTAACATTTGATATCCTGTATTCTAATTTCTATTTTCACAATTTATTAATTCACAAAATTGTTAGGTCACTGAATACACATTAAACAGAAATTTCATTTTACAGAATTTCTTTTCAACCGATTTTTTTTCTTGTTTGATTTATTTTTAAGTAAGTCGAATTTCCAAATGACAGAATTTTCAGTTTATCAAATCATCATTTGTTTGAATTTGTAATTGCACGATTTGATATTTGATAGAATTCTTAAAACACAGAATTCCCGCATGTCCGAAAAAAATTCGACAAACAGATTTATCGTGAATTTTAAAATTGATCATTTAGGATTTATTTGATCAATTCTGATTGGTCAATTTTGAATTTATCGGATTTTTTTGGACATTTGCAATTTCAGACGTGGGAATTCTGTATTTTAAGAATTCTATCAAATATCAACTCCTGCAATTACAAATTCGGACAAATGATGATTTGATAAACTGCATATTCTGTCATATGAAAATTTGACTTACTTAAAGTTAAAAAATTGAGAATTTTGCTAAATTAAAGTTTGGTTAATTTCTCTTTCCTTTAAATGAAAAGTCGACTGAAAAGAAATTCTTTAAAATGGAATTTTTGTTTAATATGAATTTGTTGACTTTACAAATTCTGTCCATTTAATTAATAAATAATGATAATAGAAATTATAATAGATTAAATTTTAGTAAAACGAAAATTATGTCAATCAATAAATTAGATAAATAAAAATTAAGATCATTACTCATGCTAAAACAATTTCTGTAAATTTATATTTTTGCAAAAGGAAAATTAGAGCTATTGGATGAACAATAGAATGAAAATTGGACAAAGTATTAATCAAAGTAAATTAAAATTATGACAACTGTTGGTTCGATGCAATATGTTTAGATAAATTGTGCATTATGTCAAATGAGATTTATGAAAGATTTATGCGTCCTGAAAAAATAAGGAAATAGGAAATGTAAAAATAATTAATTTTTACCAAGTTGAACAAAGTTTTGTGAAGAATTTGATTCGTCGGAGAGTTCTATGACTTTGTCCGGGTCATCATCGGAATAAGCACTTTGGTCCTTCAGAACTTTATTACAAACCTTTTCAGGTTTTTGTTCTTTGCAGCCATCTTCATTCTTTAAAGGTTTTCTTGTGATTTCTTGGAAAATAGATTTGAAATCTGATTCTCTCACAAATTTAAGATTGTTCTTAGGTTTAACAACATTTGTAAACTTGTCAGCTTCATTACCTAACTGTATCGTGGCTTCAAGCACGCTAAGTTTATTTGGCGCATAAATCATTTTGTGTATGACGTTTTTATTTTTCACTGAGATTTCGGAAGTTACACTTTTAAGTTTGTTCAAAATCGGTTTGCTTTTCTTTTTACTTGCTAAAATTTTGATTTCGCCAAACAATTCTCCAAGCGTTTTTGATTTTAAAATTGAGCAGTCTAAAACTTTGCGACACATTGTATTTACTGAGTCATAGCTCTCGGGTTTGCCCTCACCAACACTAATTAATTTAGGCATTGAAACAAAAAATTTTCGAGTTTTGTTGGCAAATTTTTCTTCCCCTTCCAATCCATTGTCTGCTGCTGTCAAAAGATCTCCGGCAGCTTCAACGACATTTTTGGCTGGTAAAATTGGTATTGTCAAAGCTAATCTTAAAATGTTACTTTCGTCTTTTAGCAAACCTTCCTCAGTCCAGAAGCCTTTTATCACCTACAATTATTTTTAATTATATAATGTTTGCGTCAGATCACTGACGTTAGTCTGATGGCTGTTGCGATTATATTTTTAACCAGTTTATTTCGTAACCTTAAATCTGACGCTTTATTTTATAGATGTTATAATTCTAAACCTATATAATATAATATATCATACCTTACCAGAAATATAAACCACTTTATTCCAAAAGTAGAAAGATGGATTTTTTATAAAACTGCATTATTTTAAAATGATACTCTTATTTAAAAAATTTATACTTATAAATAATTTAATTATTTTTTTGAGTTTTTAACTTTTTTGTGGAACCTTCTAAAAATGAGAGATTTTGTATATAATTTAATATTAATGTCATCTATTTGCCTTTAAAATTTGGGGAAAGTGTTTTGCTTCGTTTAGGAAATATTAAATTACAATTTTTTACGAATTTTGAAATTTGTATATGTCGTAGGCAAATAGAAAAATCCGTCATTTAGCTTAATCCTTAGGCATTAAGCTAAACGCGGGCAACATCCTAAATGATACGTGAAATAACGTTTTTTTTTTATTTGCCTGGATTCAATCCGTCTTTTAGCTTAATTGCCAAGAGCGCGCCAGGCAAATAGAAAAATGAGAATATATCATGCATGTTTGACTAAAAGTAAATTAAAGAAAAAATTAAAGTCCTCCCTCCCCCCCCCCTTTGTGAATAATTTATAAAAAATCTTAGTATTAAAAAAAGGGATTATCTTAAAAACAAAACTTTAGAAGAATATTTTATTACCAAACATTTAATTATTTAATAAATTCTGGTCAAATATTCATATGTGAATGACACCAATTTTTTATTTGTTTAAACTTATTACTAATATCCAAAATGGTGTATACCAAATTGGAACCAAAAGCGGGATTCTAAAAGGTTGGTTTTCTCAAACTGATATTCAGCCTTCGGGAACCGAAGTTCTTAAAAGTGACGACGTGTGCAATGATACAAAACTGAGTTTAAAAGAAGCTCCTTCTGATCAGTCTATAATTGGTGGGCAAGAGTTTAAAAAATATAACTGTAAAATAGCTTCAAATCAATCTGATACCAATAAGTGTTCTTGCTTTAAGGCAAAAGTAAAATGTAACTCACAATATCATTAACCTTCAACATGTTCAAACAAATAAAAAATTGGTGTCATTCACACATGAATATTTGACAAGAATTTATTAAATAAATAAATGTTTGATAATAAAATATTCTTAAAATGTTTTTTCAAGATATTTCCTTTTTTTACTACTAATATTTTTTTCTAAATCATTCACAATGCAATCATTTAATGTAATTCTCTTTCACTTCACTTCCACTTTACTTCCACTTCACATCCACCTTAATTCTGCTGTACATCCACTTTACTTCTACATCCTTTTTAAGTTCATTTTAATTAATTACACTTTACTTCCACTTCAATTACACTTCAGTTCCATTTCACTTTCACTTCACTTTCACTTTACTTCCACTTCTTTCGATATACCGACTGTCTTTGTCTCTCTTTGTCTCCCTCTTTCACGCATAGAACCTAAAATACACAACTATTGTTATTACACGACGGACGGTAAAGTCTCGTTATAAGAATTTTGTTCAGATCACTCCCAGAAACCACTGGAAACCCTTAAAATTCGTGAAACACTATTAATAGTTGTGAGAAATTAATAATGATTTCATCCAATACTATATTTTGCGGTTTATCTAAAAAAATAGGTGTGCCCACAACCAAACCAATTTGAGTGCCCGCAATCGAACTTTTCAATCATGTTAAAACGCCATGAAAAAATTTTTGGTTGTAAATATTGTTGTGATACTCGGTATTGGAGTACAAAATATATTATATTTACTGGGTAAATATGCATTAGACATACATTTTTGATTGATTCGCTTTGATTTGTGCCACTTTTAAAAATATTAAAAAAAACTTTTATTTTCATTTCAACGTTTGAAAAATTAATTTCTTTGCATCAGAAAGCATAGGTGTCCGTTCAATTTTGTATTTTCGCAAAAATCTACGTGCGGTCATACCACACACATGACATGACATTTGTAACATTTGACAAATATCTTTTCTGGAAAAAGTTTCGCAGGGGTGCCCACAACCGAATCTTTTCCCCTATCATCTAGGAAGTTGTCCGCGTTTAGCTTAATGCCTAGGAATTAAGCTAAATGACCGATTTTTCTATTTGCCTACGACCACTAAACTATAATACTACTGGAACAGGCACAGCGCTACAAAAGCGGCATAGAGAGAGAGAGTTTTGGAGGGGCATGTTGTCTCTTTCTGTACAGTCCGCTTGAGAAGTTTGTTTGTGCCACACACTCACAACACGCAAAACTGACCAACGCATTAGTTTTAAAGTTTTAGCATTCACTGAAATGACGCGTTCTGCGAGAGAGAAAGCATGCCCCCCCCCCCATCTGTCTGTCTCACAGCCGCTGCTCTCTTTCAGCTCAACATGCGTGGTGCCTGTTCCAGTAGTATTATAGTTCAATGCCTACGACATATACAAATGGAGCGATGTGAAATTGCTGTGTTTACCTTAAATTTAAAAACTAACCTATTTAAGTAAAAAAATTTTATATTTCCTAAATGAAGCAAAACACTTCCCTCAAATTTTTAAGCAAGTAGATTACATTAATATTAAATTAGATTAAAAACCTCACATTTTTAGGAGGTTTCTTAAAAAAGTTAAAGCTCTGAAAAATGATGAAATTTCTTACAAGCATACATTTTTCAAATACGAGTATCATTTTAAAATAATGCAATTTTATAATAAATCTATCTTTTCTACGTTTTTTTAATAAAGTGGTTTATACTTCTGGTAAGTTCTGATATATTATATTATATATATAGGTTTAGAATTTTAAACATCTATAAAATTAAGTTTCAGATTTAAGATTACGAAATAAAGTCATGAACCTTCCACTTTTAATTAACCATTTCGGCGGTATGTCAAGCGTGATTTGACCCAGAGTGGTAAAAATGAGCAAAATGTCGTCATAACTATTTCTCGATTATTAATGTTTGTAGTCATTTTTATGTATGTAAACAAAGTATTCTTATATTATTATTATTATTATATGATTTTATATATTTTATTATGAAGAATACTAATATAATTGGATTTTTTCTTTATTTATTAAAAACCATATTTATTAATAAATTAACTACTTTTAATATACAATAATTACTTATATAAACATAAAAGTGTATAAATATAAGTCTTTTAAAGAAAATAAACCGAAAGTCAAGAATAAAAAGTATGACGCCATTCGCGAAAAGTGTTGAAAATCTTTGATATTCAACGTGCTAAGAAACATTGAAAACCTCAAAAAATGGAATTTTTAGTATTATATTCGTGATCACCGAATTTCACAATATAAGAATACTGTGTTTACATATTTAAAAAATGACAACAGACATTAAAAATTGAGAAATAGTTGTAACGTCATTTTTCTTATTTTTACCGATCCGGGTAACCGATCCGGGACTGACAAATTTGTATTTCTATTTCTTAATCTAGGGCTTTTTGAAAGATGCATGAATGAACCCAGCAAAAATGACAAGTAAATTGGTTAACTGGGATATTTTAAGACTCATGATGAGGCTCGACAAAGTTGAACCCAGAGGTCTTATCACGACAAGTTTTTATACAGATATTTGTTTAATATTTGATGAAATTAGAAGATTTCAAACCTAGAATGAAAATAGTCTGTCGAAGGTTTTTAAAATGAACTCGATTTTTCTCGATTTTTTAAAGGTTAATTGCTCTTATTTTATTAAAAATTAAGGTTTTTAAATATTTTTTTTAAGTTCTTTTCTTTGAGGTTTCGTGAATTATTTTACATAGGTAAAGACATTTTTGTTCTTTTTCATAGTAGTTAAATTTAAGAAAAACCACCAAAAATGGCGTTTTTGTCGATTTTTGTATTATTTCTCGAAACATATGCAGAAATATGGCTTTCTAATGTAAATTACGTATTTTTATCTTTAAAAGAGAACAAAACTTACTAAATTTACTGCAATTGATCGGTACCCGGCAAAAAGGCTGGATCATTTATTCATTTTATCACAAGTTATAATTAAAATAGAGAACTTGACTAAGTCTTATCCATAAGAGCCCATGTAAATATCTGCAATTTTGATATTTAATTTCTAAAAGACGGGACAGTGAAAAAATAAAAAAAAATTGTTTTGGCTTCCAAATATTCTTAACAACTTATTTTTATAAATTTTAGAATTATCTTATCATTTTTGTTTTGGTCACCATCCTCCTTAAGGTAGTATTATACTTTGTAAGCTGTCAAAGGTGACTTTAAAAAACAATTTTTTTCTCGGTGTTAATTTTATTTAAAGCAATGAAAGTTTTTGATTCATATTTTTGACATTTTTGTCTGTCAAAAATAAAAAATTTTTACTGTGCCTGTGTACTCACTAGATGGCGCCAAAGTCAAGATAAAAAAAATGATAAATCGGTGGACAAGCTACAGCTTCACAGAAACATTTCATCTGAAAAATTCAAATGTGGTTTTAAAGCTGATACATGTGGTTAGACATCCCCCCTAACCTCAATAAAAAATATTGAAAAATAAAAAAATTGCGCTAATTTAAAAAAATCACAAAAAATGGGTATTTTTTTGTCATTTTTGAGTCGTTAAAAAAAAGTAGATAATCAGGTTTAGGGGGGATGCCTTGAGGATTTCATAAAGAAGAAATTGATCTAAGGTTTTTTAAAATCGATTAAAAAGAACTCAAGTTATGCTGTCTGCCATTTTAAAAAACATTGTTATGAGAAAAACGCGTTTAAAGTTTTGTGTGAAATAAGTCGATGAACACATATATAATTTTTACATGTGTATAACTTTTTTATTTCTTCGAATTTTAATCTGCAATTTGGGAATTATATTCTTAAGGGAATGTAGACCACAAAAATAAAATAAAAAAGTTGATTTTTTGTTCGATGCAAAGTATAATACTACCTTAACATAATTCCTAAAACATTTTTTTTTTTTGTTTGATTTTTAATTAACTTTTCCAATGTATAAAAATATTTGACCCGCCAAGTATATGTAAGTACCTGCATCTACTTGTTTTCCTCGAAAACTTTTTGGCTCATTTTACCTGTTTGTTAATGCTGTAACTGCCGATCAATTGCAGTAAATTTAGTAAATTTTGTTTTATTTTAAAGATAAAAATACACACTTTACATTAGAAAGCCATATTTCCGCATATGTTTCGAGTCATAATACCAAAATCGACAAAAACGCCATTTTTGGTGGTTTTTCTTAAATTTAACTACTATGAAAAAGAACAAAAATGTCTTTACCTATGTAAAATAATTCACGAAACCTCAAAGAAGAGAACTTAAAAAAAATATTTAAAAACCTTACTGGATAAAAAATTTTAAGCAAAGGAGCGGTCCAATCCCTCTGAGAGCAGTACAATCTTGAATCGAAAGAGATACCATCCCTGTTCGGGAGCTCCGATTGCCCAAGATGGTTATGCCGCACACCTTATATTGTCAACCCAATTTTCTGGTACTACTGCAGTATCAATTTTGGGCGTTCGGGTCTGCCGAACGGGAATGATAGTGTTACGTCGTAACAATTGTATTAAAATCAGATAAAAATTGAGGGTCCGGATTCCATAAGGTGTTACGCGTGACTAACTTAGGCCCGCGTTCAGCGAGAACTCACTGAACGAGGGGCCAACGAAATTCCGGATTCCATAAGGTGTTACGCGTGACTTTCGTTGGCCCCTCGTTCAGTGAGTTCTCGCTGAACGCGGGCCTAAGTTAGTCACGCGTAACACCTTATGGAATGCGGCCCCTCAATTAATATTATTATTTATCAAATTGATGGCTTACTATTATAGAACATTAAACATGTAAAATAATTAAAAGTGTATTTAGAGCAGAATTTTATATTAGTTTCTACAATTTATGAATTTTATTCTTTTAATTTTGCTATTTTTGAATATAGATTTGTCAGGAATACTTCAGATATTACAGATACTTCAAAAGCGATTTAGCGCTCGTACCGTTTAGACGCCATCTCTATGTTTTTTTGTCTTCCTCTCTATTTAATGAGTTGAATAAATTTATTTGTTCTTATTATATAAAAATATAATTGAACTGAGTTTGATTTTAAAATACCATGGACCATTTCAAGAAATAGAACAATTATTAAAGTTATTGTGATGTAAATAAACGCCTAACAAATGTTAAAGAAAGATTTCAAATGTTCGTTTTCTAGAACGAACATTTTTTGGTCCTTGGAGCCGGATTAGTTTCAATGCCGGTATTAAAATTCAGTGTTACTTCGAATTGTGATTCCCAAAGTAACTGTGAGAAAGTGCTTCATTAAATGCTGTTAAGTTCCAATTTATTTACGAAGTCAAAATTTCAAGTGTACGGTTAAAAGTGCGAGAGCCAACATAGGCAACGAACTATTATAGGGAGGAACCCAAGACAAAAAAGAAACCCAATAACTTTGAAACTCAAAGGAGTGTGCCGTTTTAAGAAAAGAGGTCTACGCTTCACATATTCCAAATTCAAAAGATTGAGCTGTTTCAAGAAAAGAGGCCAACGTTTTAATCGTCCAATTTCAAAAGGTCCTGCCGTTTCAAGAAAAGAGGCCTACGTTCTATATATTCCAAATCCAAAGAAGTAAGCTGTTTCAAGAAAAGAGGCCAACGCTCCCGTATTCCGGATTCAAAGGAGTGAGCCATTCCAAGAAGGGAGGTCTACGTTCTACAACTCTCATGGTCATAGAAGTGTGCATTTCCAAGTAAGTTCATTGAGCTATCATCCTCATGTCCAGTCCAGTTGATCTCAGAATTATAATATTTTATCTTCTATTTCGTGAATTTAGTTGCTTATAAAATAGTCTCATTTTATCCAAGAAGGGAGGTCTACGTTCTACAACTCTCATGGTCATAGAAGTGTGCATTTCCAAGTAAGTTCATTAAGCTATCATCCTCATGTCCAGTCCAGTTGATCTCAGAATTATAATATTTTATCTTCTATTTCGTGAATTTAGTTGCTTATAAAATAGTCTCATTTTATCGTACTTTTTAATTAAAAAATGGCAGGAGATAATGGTTCTACACTTGTCGGCGAAGACAGAGCTTCATTAATTAGAGTACGTGGAAAAACTAAGGGCAAATTAACCTTATCAGAAAAAACTCTAGCGTCAATTAATGACAAAACAGATTTGGATAGCCTTGATTTAGAGGATAGGTTAGAAAACCATTTGAAACTTTGGGGAGAATTCACTGAAATACAAGACCGAATTGAAGCAATTAGTATAGACGGAGATGATTTAAAAGATATAGATTTAGAACAAGAACAATTCGAAAACCGATTTCATAAAATTACTGGGTTGCTTAAAAAACATCTAAGAAAGTTAAACATTCCATCCGTTTCTCCAGTGGCATCGGCAGCAGCTCCCACGTTAGGTACTGGTCACAGAACTTCCAACCTTTAAAAAATTGAATTCATTTCTAGAACGACGAGCTCTTATTGAAAATACACAAGGGTTTCAGAAGCCAAAGGAAACTTCAAAATTACAGTCTAAATTCTAAAATCAAATTAATAATTCGCGATTCCATTCTAAAAATACTACCACCTGCTTGACTAACACAACAGATGATTCGACCGGTAAAAAGCCAGACGTATGTCCTGCGTGCAAGGAATCGCATTTGTTAGAAAAGTGTGAAAAGTTCAAATAGTTGAGTTCTCTGGATCGCTACGATATCGTTAAAAAATCGTCAATTTGTCACAATTGTTTCAAATCAAACCACCGGATGCGACGGTAGATTGTAGAAAATATCGTTGTCAGAAATGTCGTCGACGTTATCACATCTTGTTGTATTTTGAATCAAATCAGCCGTCTGTTTCGGACTCCACACGAAAAGAAGTAACGTGTCAAACAGTTAATTTATTGGTTAGTAGACAAGCTTTATCCCGAAAACAAATAATCTTGGGAAGGGCAATTGTAGATATCTTAGACAGCAATGGTCGTTATCGTAAGTGTCGTGCGTTCCTCGATTCTTGCTCACAATGCAATTCTATTACAGAGAAGCTTGCTAATTTTTTAGTGTTACGCAAAAAGTAAGTGAATGTCAATTTAAAAGGTGTCGAGAACTTACATTCTAAAATAAAGTATGTCACTTCAACTAAGATAAAATCTAGATACGAGGATTTAAAACTTAATTTGTCTTTTTTTATTTTCAAAGACATTTCAGAGTGTCAGCCAGCGTTACCCTTTGACAAAACGTCGTAAGAGATCCCGGAAAACATCTTTTTAGCAGATCCTAATTTTAACAAACCGGGAGAAATTGACATTTTAATAGGAGCAGAACACTTTTATAATTTATTACGTGCAGGACAAATTAAAACTCGTGGTCAGTCTGCTCTGTTCCAAGAAATCGATTTAGGTTGGATTTTTGCTGGGCGATATGTTTATTCACGAGATTCAAAGTTGGACTCTGATATAGGTTCTTCCATTTCGTGCAATTTGTGACGAAGCATATCGTTACTTATATTTTATTTAGTGTGCAAGAAGTAAATTGTGATTTACTCAGAGAATATATGGTCTATCTAGATAATATATTTAGTATATTATTACAGGCTTGTGTCCGTAAATAGTCTGATTCACTATAAAAGTAAATTCTATAGTGAAGTAGACTATTTACGGACCCAAGCCTGTATTATTATTTGATAAATTTAAGTCGGTAATCGGTGCAGCCCAGGTACTTTTTCTTATTTACGCCCCTGAATAAGCGCCCGATTTTCGCTTCGTTGCAGTCCCTAGAATTATTTAATTTTAACTTCACGTGGGGTAATGAGCCAATTAAAATTGGTGAAAAGAATTTGCGCGGTTTTTCCATATTTTCTTTGGTCAGCAGCAGAGCCCTGTTTTTTTGTGTTTTAGCTAGAAGTGACAAGGTGTTGGACAAGGAGAGTGGCCGAACGGCGAGAGAGCGACAGAGAGGCCAATACGTAAGGGGCGGAGTCCCTACTCCTCACGATTCTCTGTGCCGATTTAATCAGCTGTTTGATGAAGTCACTGACCTAGTACCTTCGGAAGGACACACAGTTTTTCGTTCGGGCCGGCTACGTCCTTCTGTCGTGAATTTAATACATTTAATTATTGTTTGGATTATTATAATTTTAGTGTAATTTTCTTGAGTTTCCTCGTTGGGACAATAAATCGAACTTTATAGATATTGTGAGAGGTGTGTGTGGTTATTTGCAAGTGTCCTGGAATCCCTTATCATCGAGCACGTGCTGAGATTTCACGGGTGGATTGATTCTTCTTGTTCACTGGTAAGTCTCAATTGTTTGAGTTTTTCTGGTCGTCGTTTTCCGAGCTGTCGACAACTTCTCTAAGTTCAGCGGAATCTCCCTTTGGCAGTGGGTAGGCAAAATTGGTTGGTGATAAACAAAAGAGAAAAAAATGAAATAATGTTTGAGATTTTAATTCATAACAGTAATTAATTAATCAATCATTACAAATTTAATAAAATTTTACAATCTTCCTATTTTATGGGAGTTAGATCAAGAAGTCGATTCATAACATTACTCAGCTGAGGAACAGGCCGAAGAAAAACATTACATCGAAAATGTTTGTCGTGATGATTCGGGTAAATATACGGTTAAACTACCTTTTAATGAGAAAAAGAATTTGCTGGGAATCTCAAAAAAAAAACAGCCTTTCAACGATTCTACGCGCTCGAAAGGCGTTTTTTTTTAAAAATCCGGATTTAAAATCCCAATATATAGAATGTTTAAATAGTTATTTTAAAGAAGATCACATTTCTCTAATTACTGAAAAAGATTCTTTGTGTCCTGGCTATTTCTTACCTCATCAAGCAGTCGTAAAATCAGATAGTCTAACCACAAAGACTATGGTCGTATTCGATGGCTCAGCAAAAATGTCGTCAGGCATCTTATTAAATGATGCTTTTTTAGTCGGTCCTACCATTTAAAGAGACTTATTTTCAATTGTCGTTAGATTCCGCTCATTCAACATTGTTTTCACAGCGGATATCCAAAAAATGTACAGACAAGTTCGAGTTGGCCCACATGATATTAGATTTTAAAAAATTCTGTGGAGAGAAAATCCCAGCGATCCAATCAAAATATACTCGTTAAATACGGTTACGTTTGTCACTTCTTGTGCACCCTTTTTGGCGATAAGAACTTTGCATCAATTAGCAAAAGATGAAAGGGAAAGCTTTCCAAGGGCTGTTAAGGTTTTAAAAGAAGACGTTTATGTCGACGATTTTCTGAGTGGAGCACAAAATCTGCAAGATGCACTTGTACTCCGCGACGACCTAATTACTCTGCTTCGACGCGCGGGGTTTAATCTCAGAAAAAGGTCGTCAAACCGACAAGAACTCTGTCGCGAGTTCTCCCGTCCGACGAGTTTAACGATCTATTCTTTCGCAATGTGCTAAATTGTTCGACCCGCTCGGGCTTGTAGGACCTGTTATCGTTGTGGGAAAAATTGTTATCCAATCGTTATGGAAACTACAATTAGGTTAGGACGATCCAGTTTCATTGGAAATAAGCGAGCAATGGTCTGATTATAAAGGTCAGCTACCATTATTAAGTAAAGTAAAATTTCCTAGTTTTTTATTGACTGACAACTACAAAGTCATTCAGCTTCACGGGTTCAGCGATGCGAGTGAAAAATCTTACGGAGCTTGCATATACCTGCGAACCACAGACATGCAAAATGATCATCACTGTATTCTCGTAAATTCTAAGTCCAGAGTAGCTCCTATTAGGAATTAAACCCTTCCTAGATTGGAACTATGTGCGGCAGCATTGTTGGTTCAATTACACAGGCACACAAAAAGAATAAAGTTCTCTGAGCTGGGTATAAGACCAACATTTTCCTATGTATTTTGATGCGCTGAATCCGAATCCGTCATCAGAATTGACCCATCACGTCAAGTTTTGACCCTAACCTCAAAATCAATAAAATAACAGTTTTGTTCATTAGAATCTGAACCCGACTTAACTTTAATGCATACCTAGGGCCAATAGAAAGCTTGATTTATGACCTTTAAAATGCTTTTTTAAAAATTGTTCTACGATGGTTTTTAACGGAGATATGGTATGTTTTTCATGAAATAATTTTTTTTCATAATTCACTATTCATGCGTTTTTAACATTTTAAAAAAATCATGTTACGTAAAACATCATATCTCTGTTAAAAATCATCGTAGAACAATTTTTAAAAAAGCATTTTAAAGGACATAAGTCAAGCTTTCTATTGGTCCTAGGTATGCATTAAAGTTAAGTCGGGTTCAGATTCTAATGAACGAAAACTGTGATTTTATTGATTTTGAGGTTAGGGTCAAAACGTCACGTGATGGGTCAATTCTGATGATGGATTTGGATTTAGCTCATCAAAATACATAGGAAAATATTGGTCTCATATCCAGATCAGAGAACTTTATTTTTTTTGTCTGCCTGTGTTATTTAAAGCCACTACGCATTCGCTACAATAATCTTATGACGATACCTTTTTTTGTCAGATTCCACTATAGTTTTAAATTGGATAACTAGTTCACCACACACCCTTCCAACTTTCATAGCTATCGTGTAGCCGAAAACCAAAGAAATACTGAGACATCTGACTGCAGACACGTGCGCACAGTTGACAATCCAGCAGATTTCGTCTCACGTGGACAAAGTTCACAAGATTTCATAAACAATCTCTTATGAATGCAAAGCCCAGATTGACTAAAAACTTACGATAGTTTTTGGCCGAAACTAGATTTTAAGACATGCGATAAAACAGAGCAGAATCTTCCTAATTCACAAGTCAATTTGACGATATCTTAATCGGAATTTGAGGTGTGGAACCGGTATAGTTCGTTCACAAAACTTCAAGCTGTCATAGCGTATTGTCTCCGTTTTATTACAAATTCACGCATTTCTGACGTGAAGACTACGGCAAATTATCTACGGCGGAATTAAATCGAGCGCGTACATCGATCATTAAAAATGTACAAACCGTCGCTTTCTCCAACGAATTAAAAGCACTGCAAAATAAGAAATCGGTCAGTAAAACAAGTCATCTTTTAAATCTTAATGCGTTTGATGACAAAGGCATTCTTCGAGTAGGCGGAGATAAGTTCGATCGGCCTTACCTGATTCTCAGAAACATCCTATTGTGCTACCTAAGAAGCATAAGGTCACTAGCATGATTATCCGAGATGAACATGTAAAAAGATTTCACGCTGGAGTCAATGCAACACTCTACGGTATCCGCGAGGAGTACTGGCCTCTGGACGGCCGAAATACGGTTCGTCATATAATAAAAAAATGTATTCCGTGTTTTATATCAAAACCACGTGATCTTGACTATATTATGGGTGACTTGCCAAAAAATCGCGTAACTTTTACACGACCTTTTCTTAACGTGGGCGTTGATTATTGTGGACCTTTTTTTATAAAGGAACATCGCCATCGTAATCGCACAAAATGAAAAACTTATGTTTCGGTTTTCGTCTGTTTGGCCACTAAAGCAATACACTTGGAGCTAGCCAGTGACCTGACAACTGAAGCTTTTTTAGCTACATTAAAAAGATTTTTTGCACGTCGTGGACTAGCTTCCTCCATGCATTCGGATAACGGTAAAAAATTTGTAGGGGCTAGTATATTAAAGAACTATTCCAACAAATCAAGGGATTTGAAAATGATGAAAAAATCCAACACTATCTTTTGAAAAATGAGGTTAATTGGCACTTCATCCCGCCCAGAGCTCCTTATTTCGGTGGACTGTGGGAAGACGGGGTCAAATCTTTTAAAACTTATTTTACCCGAGTAGCGAGTAACAATTTATTGACTTCTGAGCAGCTACATACGTACGTTGTAGAGATAGAAGCAATTCTAAATGCGACATCACTTCTGGGAGAGGTGATATAAGGAATACTTAAATGAGCTGACTACGAGAAACAAATGGAGGATAGATACCAATCAATCAGAAGTAGCGATTGGTTGCCTCGTCATAGTCAAAGAAGAAAGTCAACCCCCAATGGCGTGGAAGCTTGCACGTATTCTCAACGTTTTCCCTGGTGCTGACGGCGTTATTCGCACAGTTGACATCAAAACATCCAGCGGAACTTTTAAACGTCCTCTTAAAAAACTGTGCCTTCTTCCAATAGAATAAACTATGTTGAACTGCGCCAGTTCAAGAGGGTCGGCATGTTACGTCGTAACAATTGTATTTAAATCAGATAAAAATTAATATTATTATTTATCAAATTGATGGCTTACTATTATAGAATATTACAAATGTGAAATAATCAAAAGTGTATTTAGAGCAGAATTTTATATTAGTTTCTAAAACTTATGAATTTAATTCTTTTAAATTTTGCTATTTTTGAATATAGATTTGTCAGGAAAGTAAAGCTAAAAAATTATTTGCTTATTATAAAATTCAACTTTTTTTAAAATATCTCTAAACCGATTCAAGGCTCTGCGACGGCAACGTCTAGCAGCGGGTTAGGGCTCCAGATTTTATTGCTCGGACCCAACCATAGGCTGCGCCGGATTCTAACCGTGCTATTAAAGCAATATTTGTCATTTTAAAGTTTTCATTTTTACTTCCACTTTCTTCAAAATTTTCCTAGGTTGACAAATATAAAATACTTTACTTGCGTTGCCAAATTTTGTAAATCTTCGCGGCAACGCCTTACCTACAGACACTGCAGAAGCGATGTAGCGCTTGTACCGTTTAGACGCTATCTGTATGTATTTTGTCTTCCTCTCTATTTAATGAGTTGTATAAATTTATCTGTTCTTATTACATACGAATATAATTGAACTGAGTTGGATTTCAAAATACCATGAACCATTTCAAGAAATAGAACAATTATTAAAGTTATTGTGATTTAAATAAACGCCTAACAAAGGTTAAAGAAAGATTTCAAGTGTTCGTTTTCTACACCGAACAGATATCTCTCCTGATTCAAGATTGTACTGTTCTCATGGAATTGGAATGTTCTTTTCACGCACTTTCCTGTGCGAAAAAGTAATTTTTAAGCACACTATGCGTGAAAATTCGCGTTTCTTACGTGAGTTGGTACAGAAATAATATTTTATTAAAGGATTTAAGGTATAGAATGTATATTACCTCTCTGGCGCTAAACCACGAAAAAACGTAATCTGCATCAAAGACTTGTTTCGCGCATTTTATTAGATCCAGTGAATAGGGCCCAACGATGGTTTTAACATTCTTAAACTCTTCTAGTGAGTGTACATGTTTTAAAACTGAAAGCATTACCTCTTCGCTCAAACAAGTGGTCAATACTATAAGAGCGATGGATGCCTATAGGAAACAGAACAATATTTGCATATAATTGAAAAGCATGATTATTCCTTAAAACTAATTAAGCAGAATCTCTAAAAGTTCAAAATGAATAACACCGAATTATATTTCATCGCACTTATTTTTGTTTTATCGAATTAATAATTGTTACATTACGTACATAATGGAATTGCCTTTTAATATACCTATTATTTGTCGAAATTATCTAAAAGAATAATTTTTTATACGGTAAAATTAAAGTAAAACAAATTTTCAACAGTACCAATTTTAATTTAATATAGACATTTTTAAAAAATGACATTTCACTTGCTCGAATGTTTGATGAATAGACTAATCATTGAATAGAAATTTCAGATAACGTAATTTAGACAGAAAAATACGTGTTGTCTGAAATTGTCTGAAAAAAAACATATTTAAATGAAAATTGATTCCCTGATTTTAACATACATAGCCTGTTTGAATTGAAATGGAAACGACCGGTATTAAAAATAATTCTTTTGTATAATTTCCATAAATAATAATTCTGTTGAAAGGTAATTGTCCTTAACTACAATTTGTGTGTAGTCTTACTTGAAACGTAGGCTTCACAGTAACACTGAAGAGTATTTTAGGGGAAATAAGGGGCTGAACACATAAAATGAAGGAATTTTAGGGTACTTTAAAAAATTTTAAATTAAGATTAACTGAAAAAAATTCAATAAGTTACATCAATTATTGATGAAGAGTTGCAAGAAATTTAGATCTGTCAATTCTAAAAATAGCTATACATGAGAAATCTCATTAAAAATTAAATAATGATATAAGAAAATTGTTAAGGAAGGAGAACATTTATAATTAACTTAGAAAGTATAAACAAATGTCGTGAATATTTAAATTAAGTTAAAATGAAACATAAAATAATTAATTTTTGGCTTTTTAATTTTAAAATAAAGGTAATTTAAATGTTTGAATAAATTAAAGTTTCATTCAACTAGAGTGTGAGAGTTATTTAAATTATAAAGAATTACTAAATTGGGTATATTATTAAAATCTACTCTTTTTTTTTTACTTTCTTTCTGCCAAAATTTTTAGATTGTATTCTAAACAACATTAAATTCAATTTTTTAATTTATTGAAGAATACAGAATAATGGGGCGCATTATACCATAATCGGTTTTTTTTAGAAATTACAATATTATGAAATCCATAGTTCAGAACAGCTATTTCATAGAAGTAAATTAATTTGAACTAAATTGTAGATGAAGTTTTATCATACAAAATTTCCATTTAATCGAATATTCATATAATTAAATTTTAATTCATTCGTATTTTTATTTATGAAAATAATTAATTGTTTGTATATCAATTTTTCGACTCTTCTGTAAAAAGAACAGCAAATGCAATGAAATCTTATTTTGGTGGCATTCAACATGTAAGAAATTTATTTAAGGGCATGTGCTACGGAGTTAAATTTTTCCACTGAACTTCCTTGCAAAAATTTAGCTCCGTAGCACATACCCTTAAAGATAATTCAGAATTAGAGGAATAATAAATTCTTAAAAATTTAAGTTTATGTCATTTTCATTTGATAGAAATTCAATTTAATGAATTTGAAGTAAGTAGGATTGATAATTAAAAGAAATTGTAAAGAGCTGAATTTAAACTTGACGTAACTTTTATTTGACAGTTTGATTAAAATGTCGAACTTTTTTATGGCACAAATTTTAATAAATTTAACTTAAACTTGACAGAATTTCAATTTAATCAAATATTTATATAGTCGAATTTATAATTGGAAGAACTTTTATTTAATAGAATATTTATATAACCGAAATGTCATTTGATCGAATTTCTTTATTACCGACATATTAAACTTGCGAATTTTCATTTAAACGATATGTCATAGTGGCGACGAACTCCATAAGTAAGACAAGGACAGAGATATGTTCAACCTTGTCTTACTAATGGAGCTCGTCGCCACTATGATATGTCGATTAAATGAAAATTCGCAAGTTTAATATGTAAGTAATAAAGAAATTCGGTCAAATGACATTTCGGTTATATAAATATTCTATTAAATAAAAGTTCGTTCAATTATAAATTCGACTATATAAATATTCGATTAAATTGAAATTCTGTCAAGTTTATAAGTTAAATTTATTAAAATTTGTGTCATAAAAAAGTTCGACATTTTAATCAATCTGTCAAATAAAAGTTACGTCAAGTTTAAATTCAGCTCTTTACAATTTCTTTTAATTATCAATCCAACTTACTTCAAATTCATTAAATTGAATTTCTATCAAATGAAAATTACATAACCTTAAATTTTTAAGAGTTTATTATTCCTCTAATTCTGAATTATCTGTAAATAAATTTCTTACATGTTGAATGTCACCAAAATAAGATTTCATTGCATTTGCTGTTCTTTTAACAGAAGAGTCGAAAAAATGAAATTCATCCAAATAATTATTTTCATAAATAAAAATACGAATGAATTAAAATTTAATTATATGAATATTCGATTAAATGGAAATTCTGTATGATAAAAATTCATCTACAATTTAGTTCGAATTAATGTACTTCTATGAAATAGCTGTTCTGAGCTATGGATTTCGAAATATTGTTATTTGTAAAAAAAATCATGCGCCTCGAATAATATATATGAACAGAGATTAGAGATCATCCATAAATGACGTGGCTTATTTGGGAGGAGGGGGACTCTGAGTCGGAGTTACGATTACTAATTAATACATATTTTATATTTCCTCTCTCAATATTAATAAATAAGTTATTATAAATCTCATTAAGTCAAAAAGTTAACAAAAAAAAAAAACAAAAATTGATTTTTTCGACGAAGTGAGATTGACAATTGGTACTGTTTTTATTAAAATATCTATCCTCAGTGATGAATTTATCTTAATAGCAATATTATTTTTATACGTATTGAAAAATTTAAAACATGGAAGAAACTAGATTCCATGAGAAAGGGGGAAAGGGTTTATCAATATGCTACGTCAAACTAAAGGGGGGAGGGGGGAGGTTAGAAAGTCAAAAATTAGAACCACGTAATTTTTGTATGACCCCTTGGGTACAGTTAAATCAAAATTTTTTTAAATCGTCTCTTTATTGAAAAAATGTTGAGCTATACAATTAGTTTCAAGTGGATAAAAATTTTGCGAGTGTAGTACGACTTTAATTTAGGAGAGTTACTATTCTTACTTGGGAGCGCCCATTACCCAAGAATGGTGCTGTTGTAGTATCAAAGATCTGGGCTGCCATAACCAGGGATTCTGCAGCACCATTTTGGTTAGTGGATGATACCAAATGAGACAAAAGCTTTCCTGAATTTAAATTGTACCTCAGTCGAGGAATTGGAACTTCAGAGTATTAATTATAACCCAATAAACATAGTTCTGCTCAATACTCATCTGTTGATAATATCCATTGTCTCATCAACTTTTAATACAATTTATGTTGACAGATACTTTGTTTAAATATAATTTATGTCGAATCAATGTTATTATGTTAATTAAGCAATTTATTAAGTAAAAATTATTCTACAAAACTGAATATATTAGTATTTATTTACTTTTGTGTTACGATTTTATGCAAATAGTTAAAAAGATCATAGTGGATTATGACTAACTGTACCCATGGTTTGATTTTTCTATTTTTCAAGTAAGAACTTACTGTTTTGGCAGCTTTTATAAAAAAAACTCATAAGCGCAAATTTGTAAATTCCGATTGTCATCTGCAAATTAAAATGATCTATACATTATTCCTATTAAACATCAAGTTGATTATTTGATACATGTCTATTGGAATCTCTGCTAAAATTCTAGTTAATGCTTTTAAACTAAGTTGTTTTTATTCTTTCATAAGAATTAAGTACACAACCCTAACAGCATATATCCTAAAATATCCTGTGCTAAGAGGGATAAAATCTCACTCTGATTACTTATACCCAAAATTGCACTAGATACTGATTATACTAACAGAGATTTCAAGACACGCATGACTATGTTCTACTTCCGATTAGTTCGAACTTTTAACTCTTTGAAGCACGAATTTTTCCTGCAGAAAGTTTTTAACAATGTCAACATATCTAATAGTTTTTAGGATCGCTGAAAATGAATCATATGTCATTTTATAAAAATTCAAAATGGCGGACATCAATTTTTAAATTTTTACCAATTTTATGAAACTTGGTATAAAAGGGTTTCTGGGGTCGCTGAATACGAATCCAATGTCGGATTCAATGTGGCGGACGATTTTTTCAAAATTGATTGGATTCACTTGAAAAGTTCTAAGTAACAAATTTCAAGCAAATCCAATCAATTTTGAAAAAATCGTCTGCCATATTGAATCCGACATTGGATTCGTATTCAGCGACCCCAGAAACCCTTTTATACCAAGTTTCATAAAAATTGGTAAAAATTTAAAAATTCATTTCCGCCATATTGGATCCGCCATTTTTAATTTTTTAAAAATGACATCAGATTTGTTTTCAGCTACCCCAAAAATCATTAAATACAGAGGGTTGAGATTTTACTGGTATATACAATTAGTGCCAAGCAAATTAATTCCAATTTTTATCAATATTTTATAATTAATTTGTTATTCAAATTGCAGAAGATAGACACAATTTTTTGTTTAATAATGGATTAGGATAATAAAACGAAAAAAACCATGTCTGTGTTATTTTTTTCTTACGAGAAAATTAGATAATATCATATACAAACAGGTGGGACTCTGATGTTCCGCTGTGCTTCAAAGGGTTAATCGTCAAAATTTCATTAAACAGCACTTTTATGAAGTTCAATGTTCATTTTATAGAAGTTGTTTGTAAGTTTGTTGTAAGTTTGTTTGTTTTAAATTCTATAAAAAATTATCTTTGAAATCACACATAAGGACGTAAAAAAATCTTTGTTTCAAAAGTTATTTAAAATTTAAAAAAAAACACTGCAATTAACACTTTTTTTACAATAAATTCTTTTAAAGTGGACAAAGCAACTTCATCATGCGCTTATTTTATTCAGAATTTAGTTACTTTTGAACTAATTACACAGAAAAAATTTTATTTTAGAATTAGATAGTAGAAATATTGATTAATTCAAATCACTCAAAACAGGTGGCCACATACTTCTGGCCAGTACTGTACGTAAGATGATAATTAGAAAATATATATTAACCTCAATAACCTCGTCCACGTATAAGACTTCAGCTTGAACATTTAATTTTGAACATGTAATTGCTCCAGTTCCATCCGAAATTTGTGTGTAAAAATTTTCTTTCTCAAGAGCATTAAACATTTCTTTTGGATTTTTCAAGTTTAAAAATCCTGCCATTTCTGCTTTTTTCATTCGAGGGCGCAAACCTTGATATGAAAGTTTAACTCCGTATCTAAAAAACGTAATTTTAAATATTTTTTACATTTATATAATTGTGATTAAAATTTCTATTCTAGGTTCACTTTTAAAAATTTAATATTTTATAAGAGTACAATTGGATGATTGACAAATTATTTCTTTCATAAGTATCTAATCTAGCAAAAAATGTTACTAATTTTCAAAAAGTAGGAGATCAAAAATATTATTTTACACAAGTTTTTAGGATTTCGTACACTAAATACACAAAATAATATGTATTTTCGTGTGTAGATTACAGGAAAATTATAGTGAACATGATTGGTAGATTTGCTCATGGCGTTATCAAGGAAAGAATAAAATTTTTTTAACAAAAAGAAGCACAAGAAAAATGACATGTCAAACGATACATGCATTTTCATGACACACTTTTCCATAAGGGGTCATAGCATTGTCAAGAACAAATTACAATTTTTCGAAAAAAAAAAAATTTTATTACATATTATTTGCATTATTTGATCTAGAGGATTAAAATTTGGTATACTTGTGTATTTTTATGCACAAATTATGAAAAATATGATTTTTGGAATTGATATTGAATGCTATGTATAGTTTTGATAAAAAATCTTGTTATTTTCTTGACAACGTTATTTCCTCCAATTATATTTTTTATAATTTCCCTGTAATTTACACGAGAAAATACGTATGAGTACCAAAGTGGAACTCTCTGTTTGTTAATATACCAAATATCTTTGTTTCGTTTACGAAACCCTACATTTCAATACAAGTGTTACTCTTACTTGCCGGATTTTCTTACATTACAAATTGTTTATTTTTTTAATTACTATTTATTAACAGAAGACTGATCTTTTTTTTGGAACAGAATAAAATAATATTTTATTTATTTCTTTAACATTTCTTCAATTTCCATAAAAGTACAGTTTTTGCATATATTATAATGTTCGTTCAAAGAAACGTTTTCATTATTCATCATAGATCAATATTATATCTTTTAAGAATATTTCTGAAAAATGTATGTGTCGTAGGCAAATAGAAGAATCTGGCAGTAAGCCTACTTCCTAGGCAGTAAGCTTACTGCCGGCAATTAGACCACTGCAAGTTCAAATCGTTCAGATTCGTCTATTTGCCTAGGTAGTAGGCTTACTGACCGGTAGTAAGCTTACTGCCCGATGAAGATTCGTATCTATATGTAGGTGAATGATAATAATAGTAGTAATTAAATAAATATTAATAAATATAAAATAAAGGTCAAATACAACACAAATATATAAATAAATAAAATAATATAAATCGATTTGTTCAATTTGAAAATCGTTATAAAATAAACTTTGACTTTAGTAAAAAATCTTTTATAAAACTTCAAAAGAATATAATTTGCCTATTAATTAACAATTATTTAATAATAATAATTTTTTTCTTACATTTTCCTTAGAATTTTTTCTATTTATTAATGCACGAATTTAAGTGATGGTACCGTGAACCACATTTAATATTGGCCTTAAAGCAGGAACATCGTTTCGTAAAGCACTGATCTTTTGTTACCTTACAATTTGTAGATTAATAGTCAAATTTTTCTTAACCCTATAAAATTAGTTATTCAAAAACGTAATTATTTAATTAATAGGCAAATTATATTCTTTTAAAGTTTTATAAAATATTTTTTGCTAAAGTCAAAGTTTATTTTATAACGATTTTCAAGTTGAACACATGGATTTATATTATTTTATTTATTTATATATTTGTGTTGTATTTTATCTTAGTTTTATATTTATCAATATTTATTGATAAATAAATTATTAGATTACTGCCTAGGAAGTAGGCTTACTGCCGGATTCTTCTATATGTCTACGACATATATTATATATTAAAACTTCCGATGTGTATTTAGTGTTACCTATAATAAGACTCGATTTGAAAATTTGAATACATCTATTAACAAAAATGGTTTCGGTCTCGGTTTCACAAATTATCAAATTTCTTAATCATGGTTTCGGTAAGAATCGTCTGAGTCATAGTCTCGATTAATTTAGTTTTGTTTTGACGTTCAAGAATGAACAGGAGAATGTTCCGAAGTGTACGAATGTCGCTTGCGAAAATGAAATTAAAAAATTTGTTAAAATGTGAAAAAAAGTGAAATGCAACAAGCACCATACTAGCGCGTTTACTTTTTGCGAAACGGAGCATACTGATTTTAATTTATTTTTATTTAATTTATATTAAAATAATATTTTAATCACTGGTTAAAAAGTGAAATTACAAAATGTGCTGTCCCATTCGTTTTGGTGGGTAAAGATTATGATAATTTAAATTCATCTTTACCTACCACTAAAATGAGGATAACACAACATTTTTTAATTACAAATTTAATTTTTGAGTTCATGAAATTTTTAAAATATTTAGGAGTAAGTTTGCAGATCGAAATGAAACTTTGCAACTTTGTATTTAGATGTATAAAGTTTTTTAAAGTAATACGCGCGAATTTTAGGCGAAAAACTATTGTTCAGCATGTCGGTTTTTTAAAAGTTTTTAAATTGCAATTTTAATTACGGATATTTCTAGAGAATCAGAATGCGTATCTTTTCTTTCCTATAAAGAATTTTGTATCTTTCTTAGTTTTTAATATGTGACCTGCACAGTGAAAAGGGGGCTTACGTGTTAAAAAATTTTTTTTTTTAGAATACACCACGTGAAAGAGCGTCAAAAAATCTATCAGAATCGACAAAAAAATGAAAAACGATTTTTTGACACGTAAGCCCCCTTTTCACAGTCCAGGTCACATATAATACTAAAAAACCAAAGTTTCGAAAATAGAGAATTTTTAATGTTTTATCTCTTCAACTCGTGAAAGTTTTCATTTTTCAATATTTTGCAAAACTACCAATAGAGTAGGGTTAGGGTTTTCTGAGACCAAATCATCAAGAAAAAGTCAATTGTCTTAATAAACAAACCAGTTGTTAATATTTTTCCAAGACATTGCAAAAACCGTGTTTTCTTAGCTTTAGGCGCTTCGTCCAGAAGAAATATTTTCAGCTACAACAAACTCAAAGCGTTAAAGTTTTTTATCAGGATATAAAGAAGTTTTATGGAAAGTTTCATTAATATATTTTAATTACCTGAAAATTTATTAATGTTTGAAACGGCCAGCGCGTCAGATCTAACGCGTAAACTACTATCAAACGTCTAAGTGGTTCGAGTACTCTCTAAATTTGAAACAGCGCAAAGTATACAGCTATTCCAAAACAGCGTATGTACGCTGGTGAATTAGTGAATTTCGCTGTTAATCAGTGAAAAAATCGCTTTTTGATCAGCGTATATACGCTGTTTTGAAACAGCGGTATACTTTGGGCTGGTTAAACAGCGAATTTTCGCTGTTTCAAATTTAGAGAGTAAGTTGTTGAAATTATAAAATAAATATAAATTAAATTTCATTTAACCTAAACTCCATTAAAGTTAAAATGCATTCAGCCTAAATTTCATTGAACCTAAAATGCATTTAGCCTAAATCCCATTTAACCTAAATCTTAAGTAACCTAAATTCCATTGAACCTAAAATGCATTCAGCCTAAATTCCATTGAATTTAAAATGCATTCAGCCTTAAATCCCATTTAAGGTATTTCTCCGATGGGCAGTCCCTGTCAAAGGTTAGTATTTCAGTCAATAGCAATTATTAATTAAAATAATTTATTTCTTGACTTACTATTTACTTTTAATAGTTAATCGGCCATCAGACAATAGTTTTTTTAATGAAAATGTTTCAAAAATGAACAAATGTTGTTAAATTTTTAACGTTTTTCAAAGATACCTTTTTTACAAGTCTATCTTTTTTTACCATGTTTTTAAAAATGATTCAATTTAAGTAAATAATAGCTTATTTTCTTCAGAAAGACAAACTTTACAACTTCACCTTGTCGGATTTTTGAAAAAGTGGATCATTTTTTAAATGAAGAAGTTTGTTTATAAATATTTAGAAACATGTTTTTAAATAAATTACTACCCAGGCGAGAAAAACCAAGACTGACCATGGATTGAAGCCTGGTTCAGGCCTGAACGCCTAGGCTGGGTTGTCAAAGCTAGAAACAGTCTTGAATCCATCGTCAACGTAGCTTCGTTCAAGATTGAATACCAACGTTCATTCCATGCTCGTTTCAAGATTGATTCAATATTGGTGAACCCAAACTGGGTGGCCAAGCTTGTATCAATCTTGATCCAATACTGAACTTTAATAATCAAATATAATCATAATATTAAATCAATAATTCTTCATAATCCTTGATCTGTTAATTATATTTTTACATTTTTTAATAAGTGGATTATTTATAAAAAATTTTTTGATTTTTCAACATTAAGAAAACATTTTTTAAACTATAAAAATTAAAAATACAATTTAAACACAAACAAGAATTTACCTATGTATTTATTTGTTTAATTTCACATTTAATTTACTTAAAAAAGGAAACAAATAAAAATCAATATAATGATTATATATAAATTATATGATTATAAATAAATAAACTATATATAAATAATATATAACTATATATATATAAATTATATATAATTTATATGATTATAAATAAATAAACTAAAAACAACTGTTACACATGTCACAGAACGACGAAACGACTAAACCAAATGTTTAGGTTATAATAAGTAAAAATTAACTAAAACAATTTTATATATGTATCACATGTAAAATTAAAATAACTTGTTATGTTGTTTTTTAAATTTAAACAAAATAGTTAAAATAAGTAGAATAAATATCACAATTAAAAATTTTTATGTAGTCGCATGTTACAAAATCAAAACAATACCGAACACTAACAAACGTATGATACATCGACAGTAGGTAAAACAGAAAACTGACCTGTCAAAATAAAATTTAAAACTAAATTAAAATAAGATATTTCATCATATAAATTTAAAACAGTTTTTTGTAATTTGAATATTATAGTTTTTGTAGTTTAAATTAAATTAATCAATTTTTCTACATATTACGTGGTTATGTATTATGCATTTATGTATTTTTTTAAATTATTGTTAAACATTTTGAAATTAAATGTTAATACAAGTATTGTAACGAATTTCTAAATATAGTGCTTCAAACGTTATTTAAATTTAATTAAACAAAAATTGAAAAAATATAAACGGCTTATTTGTCGAATTCAATAATCAATATATATATAATATATTTAATGATTTCTGAATAACTGTTTATAAAAATTTTAATGTAGTACGAAACATACTGCAAATAAAAAAAATGATTCGTCCCTGACAAGTACGAGGTTCAAGATTGCGATTTCCAGTTTCCTTTCCTAAGCTTGCGTCAAAGCTATCCGTCAAATATTTTAATTTTTAAATGTATGTTTTTGTTTAGGTAAAATAAGTGTTTAACTAAAATATGTGATGTGTTGCGTTAAAATTGTAAAAAGTATTTAAATATAAACAAAATTATCAATTAATTAATAAATATCCTCCTGAATATAAAAAATAAATTAATTAAACTTAAAAAATATAGTGTCTGAATAAGATTATTTTTTATTTTTTAAAATAAATTTAAAATTAATTGTATTTATTTATTTATTATTATTATTATTGTTTTTATTATTGTTATTATTGTTAATATTTTTTTGGCACAATTATTATTATTATTATTATTATTATTATTATTAACATATTATTATTAAACTATTATTACTATATTGTTATTATTATTTTTTTTTATTATTATTTTTCTTATTATTATTATTATTTTCTTCATTATTATTTATTAAGCATTAAAAGCAGAACATTTAATTATTGAATCCGTGAAGATTGATCCAAGCTTGGCGATCCACGCTTAAATCCATGTTACATTTTAATCTTGAACCAGGCTTGGTTCCACTGCCCCACCAAGTCTCAATCAATATTGACCAGGCTTCAACCAAGCTTGGGCAAGCCTGGTTCTATTGTCCCTTCTCGCCTGGGTATATTTACAAAATGGTCTACTTTTTCAAAAATCTGACAAGGTGAAGTTGTAGAGTTTTTTTTTCTTAAGAAAACAAGCTATTATTTATTTAATCTAAACCATTTTTAAAAAAATGGTAAGAAAAGATGGACTTGAAAAAAAGGTGGGGGAGACCGGGACTAGTTGGGTCAGGGGTAGATTGGGTCATTGCAGTTTACTCAAATTTTATTAGTCGAATTAATTCCTCTCTACACAAAAATTATTTTACATAGTGCGATGCAAGTTTGTGCCAAGTTTCATTGTTATATAATCATGTATGTGGAGTAAATGTAAGAAAAACTAATTTTGATACTCCAAAGTAAATTTTTACCCACTTGGTTTTTTTGTTATATCTTCCTGAGCAATAGTTTTAAAAAAAGTTTAATTATCAAATTTTGATCCTTGAATAGTTCATTTTAAAGGGCAATGAAGAGATTTTAATTCATATTTGCAGTATCGATAGAAAAAAATCTAATATTTGAAAAACACAGACAGGGTCAGTGGGTTCGTTTTGACCGGGGTTAGTTGGATCGCCCAAATGCATAAGGAATCTACTATATGCTTATACTAAATTAATAAACTACATTAATTTAATTAACTTTCACTGTCAGTAATTTATTTCAGTCAATTAACACTAATGATAATACTCTTTAACATTTAGAAATTAAAAAATACGTTTTATCAATATGAGCAATTTTTCTATTTTATGGTCTTATACTTTTGCTGTTTTACGTTAAATATATTTATTTTTCAATTCCTTTTATAAAAAAACAACCTTAAAAACTAACTTTATTATATAAAGTAATGTTTTAACATTTAAACAGTAACATTTTAATCATGACCCAATCTGCCCCGGGCCGGGGCGGTTCGGGTCACTTTAGATTTCTCTAAAAACAATGTTCAAAAAAAATAAAATAAAATAAAAGTAATAACGGGACTTTTTCTTTTTTAAATGAAAGCTGAAATATTAGAGCAAGTTTTCTGTACGATAAGGTTTTTATAAATTGGATATTAAAGAAGTTAAACAACGAAGAGTGCAAAATGACCCAACCAGCCCCGGTCTCCCCTATCTTTGAAAAACGTTAAAAATTTAACAACATTTGTTCATTTTGGAAACATTTTCATTAAAAAACTATTGGCCGATAGCCGATAGTTCGATAGTCGAGCCGAAGGCACTCGGGACTCCGGCTTCACTCATCTCCGTGCTCGACTCGTGCCAAAAACATCCGCCCTCTCCGTAAATCGGCCGTTCTTCCCCATGTAATGCAACATATTTCTTATCACGAATGCACGATTTACCGTGGCTGTACCAGTATCCGTCCACGTCCCAGTGCCCGTCCACTTTTTGATAATTTCGAGTGTATTTCTGCATAAACTGAGTTTTTAAATTTATTTGAATGTTTTTGACATCGTTATAACATCTTTCGTTATATTTACATAAACATATCTTTACATAAATGCTTTAAAAAAAGAATTTAAAATGGACGTTAACTGGGACATGTCGTCTGCTTAAGTGGACGGATACTGGGACAACCACGGTAGTGAGTTTACGCAAACCGCGAAGTAAACATAAACCTTGAAATCCGTGCAAGTCACTTCATGATTCTACTCCCTAGAGTGTAAATTGGAAATTTAAGCGCACCTGCGCGCGTCACTCAAAAAGCAGACGTTTAGGCTCGCTTGGCGAAGCGTAAAACGAGCTAAATCGTGCATGAGTGATGAAAAGTATATTAATGAAACTTTTCAGGAAACTTTTTTATATCATAAAAAAAAAAGTTTTATGCTTTGAGTTTGTTGTAGCTGAAAATATTTTTTCTAAACGAAGCGCCTACAGCTAACAAAAGACGGTTTTTTCAATGTCTTGTAAAAAAATTAACAACTTTTTTTTTTATTAAGATAATTTACTTTTTCTTGATAATTAGGTCTCAGAAAACCCTAATCTAAGTTTCCTATTGGTAGTTTTGCTACGTGAGGTAGAAAAATACAGAAAAGAAGAAGAACTATCGGTATCTTAATCGTACATTTAAATGGTACTGTTGAAAATATCACTTTATTATAAAATAATCTTAATAGCCGTTCACATACCAGGTGAACACTTTTACAGATTTTTATCACTACATCCTTCTTTTAACTCGGACATGTAAATTCCATTAATCTTGAATATTTATCAGACTTTTCAAGGACCTCCCAAAAGTGTTCATGTGATATATTAACGATAATCTAAATTTTATAAAAAACATGATTTAATGCGTATTTAACTCTTTTGTGAATGGACAAATAGGACAAATAGCTCAATATCTTTTAATTGAATTTTTAAAGAATAGTATTTTTTGTAATTTGTGTCGTATACCGTTCACAGACGTCTTTAACAATTGAAGATTGACTGCCTTTCTTCTTTCTACATAAATTTAAGACTTCTTTTGTGGCTGCTTTTTTTAATTCATAATTTTCTTTTTTTCTGCATGTATGGAATCCATCTTTTATCCATTTTTTGCATTCGGCATTAAATTTTACTTTTGAAGTGCACCCGTTTTGACGAAATGCACAGTAAGCTATTAATGGGTTTTTAGGTGATTTATAATATTTCCACTTTTGAGAGATCAAAATCTTCGAATTACGTTGCTTCCCACGTGTGATTTTCATTTTTGAGAACTAAAAGAATTTTATTACGTTGAAATTTTAACCCGTCAGCTCTCGCGCCGTAAGCAAAATGCTCACGCACACACAAAACCTGAAAAGCTCAAAACGTTGCATATAAATGCCATTTTTTAGCTCAATTTGTAAAATAAATAAAAAAAATCGGTATCATTATGCAACGTTTTGAGCTCCTTAGGTTTTGTGTGCAACACTATTTAACCTATGGGGCGCTGGTGTAGAGCGAATGATACACTAAAAACAGCGCGATCGCTGAAAGGTTAAGTACTTCTTAGTTCATAAGAATTTCAGAATATTTATAATATTATAGGGAAAAGATGCTCAAGATGGACATTTCGTGTAAAATTTTTGATTATTGTAACAGCACCTTATGCTTTTTGTTACTTTTGATGTATATCATGTTAGCCAGCAACATTGGAAAAACCAAAAACACTATATTAGAACATTTGCCGTTAATTTGTTGTTAATTAATCGTGAAAAAAATAATTTTGACGTTTTCGTTTTCAAAAAAAAAAAAAAAATGGTGTACTGTTAACTTGATATCAACTTAGCAGAACACCCTACGCAAAATCAAACTTAAATAGATAGAAAAATTTTCAAAATTCCAGAATTTGCCACTTTTTTGCCGTAATCATAAAATATAAATCAGTTTTCAAAATCTCAAAAAACAAAAATTTTATATAAAAAACAAGTTTTATTACCAAAAACCAACTATCAAACACATTTCTAAGCTATTCCTAAAACTTCCAAAATACTAATAACCAATCAAAACCATTCTCAAACAAAAATTTAGTTTACAAAAAACTACTCTTAAGAGGATCATCAGATCATATTTGACTCAGTCAAACACATCATACGGCAAATTCCCATAAAAAAAATAAACCTGTTACACCACTATTTCAATCCATAAAAGGGTGTTCTGCCAAATTTATACGAAATTTCGGATCGGGAGCTTTTGAACCTTAGAAAATGATGATGATTGATCATCAATCATCTGCTTTTCGTCAAACACATCCTACGGCAAATTCTCACCAAAAAACTAAACCTGTTACACCACTATTTCAATCCATAAAAGGGTGTTCTGACAACTTTATGCGAAATTTCGGATCGGGAGCTTTTGAACTCTAGAAGATGACGATTGATCATTAATCATCTGCTTTTCGTTAAACACATCCTATGGCAAATTCTCACCAAAAAACTAAACCGATTACACCACTCTTTTAATCCATAAAAGTGGACAATTTTATGCAAAATTTCGGATCGGGAGCTTTTTAACCCTAGCAGATGATGAGGATTGAGCATCAAGCATCCGATTTTAGTCAAAAACATCGTAAGGAAAGTTCCTATCTATGAGCAAAAAGACGAATTTAATTGACAATTAAAAACAAGATTGTAATATTGCAATAGGTAGATAAATAAAGACCCAAACAAAATAATTGAAGAAATTAAAGAATAATTATAAAATTTTAAGAAAATAAATGAAAATCGAAAATTTATAAATTTAAAATAATAAGTGTGAATTGAAGAAAACAATTGAATTGAACAATTGTATTAAAAGTAAAATAAAAAACTTTATAATTGAAACAAATTATTGAAAATCGAAAAAGTAATTAAATGTGGGATAAAATATTTGAAAATTAGAGATTGAAATGTTAATCTAAGGAATATAAATGAAAATTGATAAAAGTAATTAAAAAATGGCAAGAATCATAGAATATATAAGAAATTTGTAGAAAGTAATCCAGAATTGAAAACAATTTTTATATTTGAAAAAACTACTGAAACAAGCAGAGTATTAACGAAAATTAAAGAAAATAATTTTAAATTGAATAAAATAATTAAAATTTTTAAAAAAGTAAAAAATTAAAGAATTTAAAAAGAATAAAATTAAAATTGTAAGGAAATAGGTATAGGTAATTAATAGATAAATTACAAAACTACGATAATTATTAAATAATTGAAAAACTGTCGATAATAATTGACAAGAGAACAAAATAATTTAAGTTAAAGAAAAATTATAAAATTTTAAGAGAATAAATAAAAATTTTAAAATTTTAGGAAATAATTGAAAATTGAAGAAAATAATGAATAATTAAAATAAATAATTGAAAAGTAATGGTTATAATTGTAAAATGGTACAAAATATCTGAAAATTATGGAAATAATTGACAGTTGCAGAAAAAAAATTCAAAAATGTCGAAAATAATCGGTATTACAATAAAGTAATTTAAAAAATTAATTATAAAATTGAAGGAAAGTAATAAATTGTCGATTGGAAGCTAAGGAAAGTTATACTGAGAAAACTGGAGTATTAAATTTTCATGATTAAGAAATTGTTTAAATAATCAGACATTGCTCATAATAGCATTTACACTCTACTATATTTTTCCTTTGGTAAATATTACCCATAGTTAATAATTTTTTTTACACTCCGGAGTGTCATACTAATGACTCAGATATTCAATTGTATAACATGCGAATGTAACAGAATTTTCAATGATAAATGAATAACGATAAACAAGGATAATTTTTTTTCCTAATTTGGTTATTAATAAAATAATATGTAAATTGATTATTATTAAACTTTTAATGGTCGATAGCAAAGATTTTATCAATCAAGTTTTTGATATGGCATCAAGGAGTTAATATTAAAATATTTAAATAATAATTAAGTCTACTTTTTTAAAAATTGTAAATTCATTTAAGAGCTTTTAAAGAATCTTAATGTTATTGGTAATTATATTTCTATAACTCAAAAATTATAGACAGGACTTTTTATTATTTTAATAAATCTGATGTTTTTCATTACTTCTAAAGTTACTTAAAATTTGATATATTCATGTCTATCAAGTTAGCGAAGCAACATCATCAAATCAAAGTCGCAATAATTGTAAAATTTGCCGTTAATTTGTCGCTAATTAGTTGTGAAAAAACTAATTTTGTCGTTTTTGATTTTTTTAAAAAAACCGGCTGCTTCGCTAACTTCGTATAAAGTTAGCGAAGCACCACTCACAACTTCCTTAATAAAAGTAATACAAAGGTCTACAATAGACCATAATTTGCTGTTTTTTTGTCGCTCTCAAGAAATGTAAAGCAAAAAAAAAAATTATTATTATTTCTCAAAAAAAAAAATGTTTCACTAATTCCACGTATAAACTTAGCGAGACATCAACCAAATCTATGCATCTAATAACTCTACACCTGTTTAATACGCATAAAAATTTGCCGTTTTTTTGTCGTTTTTAAAAAATGCACTAAAAAATTTTTAAAAAAAAATTTTAAAAAATTAATAAATTTTTTTTTTTTTTAAATTCAATATTAACAGCTTTAATTTTAACAAGTCACAAGTCTCACGACAAAATAAGATACGACTCAAATAAACAAACTAAGTACAACAACAAAAGAAATAAAAATAACAATCCATGTTAAGTGCATTTCTTTTGCCAAATTTCAAATTCCAAGTCCAATAATCCGGTTTGCTAAGTTCAAAAATTATACAAACAATAAAAGCACTTTACGACAAAGTCATAAACAAAAGAAACATAACATTGCATGTTAAGTGCACTTAACTTGCCGCATTTAAAGTTTCGAATGGAAAATTCCGTTGAATTCAGCAAAAAAATTGTTTAAACAATTAGAGACCTTCACGACAAAATCATAAACACTCACAACTAACAATTTCAGGTGAACGACAAAATAAACAAACATAACTATTCATGTTAAGTGCATTTATCTTGCCGAATTTAAAGTTTTAAATGGAAAAGTCTGTTAAATTTAGCTAAAAAGTTGTTTAAACATTTAGAGAACTTTACGACAAAATCATGAACACTTTCAACTAACACTTTCAGGTGAACGACAAAATAAACAAACATAACATCTCATGTTAAGTGAACTTAACTTGCCGAATTTAAAGTTTAGAATGGAAAATTCCGTTGAATTCAGCTAAAAAGTTGTTTAATCAATTAAAGACCTTTACAACAAAATCATAAACACTCTCAACTACCACTTTCAGGCGAACGACAAAATAAACAAACATAACTATTCATGTTAAGTGCACTTATCTTGCCGAATTTGAAGTTTTAAATGGAAAAGTCTGTTGAATTTAGCTAAAAAGTTGTTTAAACAATTAAATACCTTTACAACAAAATCATAAACACTCTCAACTAACAATTTCAGGTGAAGGACAAAATAAACAAACATAACATCTCATGTTAAGTGCACTTAGCTTGCCGAATTTAAAGTTTCGAATCACATATTCCGTTGAATTCAGCTAAAATGTTGTTTAAACAATTAAGGACCTTTACAACAAAATCATAAACACTTTCAACTAACAATTTCAGTTGAACGACAAAATAAACAAACACAACTAGTCATGTTAAGTGCACTTAACTTGCCGCATTTAAAGTTTCGAATGGAAAATTCCGTTGAATTCAGTTGAAAATTCATTTAAACAATGCAAGACCTTAATGACAAAATCATAAACACTCTAAGCTAACAATTTCAGATGAACGACAAAATAAACAAACCTAACAATTGATGTTAAGTGCACTTATCTTGACAAATTTAAAGTTTCATTTCGAATATTCCGTTGAATTCAGTTAAAAACTTGTTTCAACAATTAAATTGAAATATTTAAAATATTTAAAAAGGAATTATATAATTTAAGGAGAGTATTAAGTTGTCAAGTAAAATCTGAAGAAAATTTAAGAAAAAAGTTTGGAAAATAAGTGAAGATTGAAGAAGATACTTTAAGAAATGATGCAGAAGTGCGCAAGTTTCTGAGAAAGGAACACAATTTTATGTATCATATTTAAAATTTTAGGTTTATATTAATTATTCATTGAATTAACTATATAATAGAACGAAATGAATTTTCAGACTTTAGTTGACCGGAAAAATTTTAAAATTATTATTTTTTTTTTATTCTCTTTGTTCGTTTCTCAGAAACGTTGCTTACTTCAACTTTAATTGAACAATTGCATTGAAATTTCAAAGAATAATTGATAATTCAAAAAAGTTAAGAGTTATTTAACATTGAATGAAATAATTTAAAATTGAAGAAAATAATTTAGAATATAAGAAAATAATAAAAATTGGAGGAAGTGAATTGAAAAATAAAGAATTAAATTGAAATTTGAAGTACATAATTGATAATTGACGGAAAAATTAGAAAATTACGAAAGTAATTCAATAGTAAAGAATATAATTGTGAAATGAGGAAAATAATTGATAAACAAATTCGAAAGCTGTCGAGAATAATCGACAACAGAATAAAAATTTAAAATATTATAGAATAATTACAAAATTTAAGGAGAATAATTTTATAGTGAACATAACTCTCTATTCATGATTTCCGTCAATGAAATAATTTTTAGTTTCAGTAAAAATATTGAAAATTTTAATTATTTTCTATTGTTTAATCACGTATAAAAGTTACTGACTATTCAACAGTTTTCAACTTATCTCAAATGAAATATCAATTTTTGAAATCACAAAAAGAGAAATTCAATTAAGTAAATTTTTAAAAGGACATTTTATAAAATTTCCTGAATTTTTCTGGTTTTTAAGGTTTTCCAGAATCATATCAACTTTGTTTAAATAAAAAATGTCATGAATATTATTAAAGAAAAATTGAAAAAAAACAACACGAAAATGAAACAGTGACATAAAAATATATAAAAAAGTAGTAGAGACTCTTTTAAAAAAAATGTAACCTTTTACGGAAAATTTTTTTAATTTAAATAAATAAGATGATTATTACAGAAACGTTAAAATATATTGCTATAGAGAACTAAATTTTATAATTAGAAAACGCATTAAAAAAAAGAATGAATAAAACTTTGGAAAGTTTCAAACAATTTAAAAAAAAAAGAAATTCTATGAAATAGAAGATCGAGTTGTTCAAATGAGAATATTTAGTATGAGATTAAATTTACATAATATAAAAAGTAAAAGAATAAAAGCATTCATAAAAGTGAAAAATTAAAAAAATTAAAAAATGTAGATAAAAGCATGGAATAAATGCTTTCAAAAATTGGTAATTACCTATAAAATAAAAACTAAATAATTTAAAAGAAGAAAAAATGTTTCTAAGAAATGAAAGAATAATGACAAAACTTAAAGAATTAATTAAAACGCAAGGAAGAACTAAATAAAAGTGAGACATTAAAAAAATTAAACAAATAGGAAGAACATGGAGAAATATTCTTTTCCTTAATCCAACAAACTGTAAAAAAAATTTAAAAAGTACAAAAATTAATACAATTTGGTTAAAATATACTAAAAAATTAGATTTAATAAAAATAAAATGAAAAAGTGTATATGAAGATAAATAAAAAGTCCACAAAAGAAATTTAATGATCCTTTTAAAATAAAAAAGTTTAGGCAAATGAAATCAAAAATATTTTTATAATATTGCACTTAAAATAAGTCTAACAATAAATTTTAAAAAATACCGGGCAATTAGTGCGAGTCGGAATCGCGCAAGGAGGGTTCCGTCCACGAACTTAAAAATGGATTGAAAATTTTTTTTAATTATTTATTTTTAATGATTCATGTCAATAATTCCTCAGTTAATTATTATTTGAATTATTTGAATAATAATAAATTACAACCATAATTTCTTTAATTTTATTAAAATTTATATTTTTTATAAAATTTTTATAAGAATTTTATAAGATTAAAAAATTTCCAAGCAAATAGCCCGAGATTTTTTATATAATTTTGAATTTTAAGGAAAAATTTTTTTTTTTATTTAAAATTTTTTTTTTAATTTTAAACTTTTAAAGTAATCTAAACATAAAAATAAACATTTTGTACAAAAAAATAATCTGAAACTGTGGAATATTGTAGCTGTTTAGAAGAAAAAAAAATTTTTTTTGGTTAAATTTCAGTTTTTCGACAAAAATGCTTTGATGGTAGATTTTAACCACAATTTTTATGATTTTATAAAAATTTCTGCATAAAATTACACATTTCAGCCAAATTCCAACCTTTCAGCATAAATAGGTTGACCTCTAGCATAGGGGTATTTTTGTCATTTTTCAAATTTTCATTAATAACTTTTGAAAATTAAGTTCAGCAATGTTCGCTATATTTTCCCTACAATCTACACGTAAAAGTACCCAAGTATACCAAATTTCAAACCTCTAGGTCAAATGGTTTGGAAGATAACACTGTAAAAAGAAAGTCTTATTTTAAGGCAGAAAAGCTGTCTTATTTTAAGACGCAGCATTTTTAAGACAGCGTTTGCTGAATTTATAGATTTTTCTTTTGCTAAAAACTGTGCCAAAAAAAAATTAAAAACTTCAAATTTGCATTAAAACGAGAAGTACTAATCAATTTAAAAGGGTAAATTCGTAAATACTGTAAATTTATGTTAATTAAGATAGGATTTTTTACATAAACATTTATATAGCAGGGCTTGCTGAATTTAAGACACGTCTTAAATTAAGACTTAAATTACGTCTTAAATTAATCTTTACACATAAGGTTCCGTTTTAGAAATGTTGTAAGAATTAAAAAAAGGATTCTTGTGAAGATGGTAAATAATTATTTTGTGTTAGTTAATATGCATTTACATTTGATTTAAATGAAATTTAAAAGTTTGAATAAATTAGAATAATTACACAGCCCCACAACAAAAAAAAAGTGTCATGTACTTTTGACCGGAATACCTTAGCCCTATGTATTTTGACGCGCTGAACACGAATCCGAAGTCCATTTTGCTCCATCACGTCAGGATTTTTTTCTAACCTCAAAAAACATGTCGGATTTTGAGAGGTAGGCGATTTTTAAAAAAATTTATGGATTTACTTTAAACTTGGTATCTGGAGGTTTTTTGGGTCGCTGATTATGAATCTGAAGTTAGATTTTCAAAATTCAAAATGCCGGATCCAATATGGCGGACGAATTTTGAAAAAATTTGAAGATTTACTTCAAACTTGGTATCTGGGGGTTTTTTGGGTCGCTGACTACGAATCTGAAGTTAGATTTTCAAAATTCAAAATGGCGGATCCAATATAGCGGAAAATTTTTAATTTTTTCAAATTTTAATTTTTAATTATTTATAATTATTTTTTTTTCTTACTTTCAATCAATTCTTTTATTTATGTTATGTTTGTTTATTTTGTCGTTCACCTAAAATTGTTAGTTAAGAGTGTTTATGATTTTGTTGTAAAGGTATTTAATTGTTTAAACAACTTTTTAGCTAAATTCAACAGACTTTTCCATTTAAAACTTTAAATTCGACAAGATAAGTGCACTTAACATGAATAGTTATGTTTGTTTATTTTGTTGTTTACCTAAAATTGTTAGTTGAGAGTGTTTATGATTTTGTCGTAAAGGTCTCTAATTGTTTAAACAATTTTTTAGCTAAATTCAACGAAATATGTGATTCGAAACTTTAAATTCGGCAAGTTAAGTGCACTTAACTTGAATAGTTATGTTTGTTTATTTTGTCGTTCAACTGAAATTGTTAGTTGAGAGTGTTTATGATTTTGTTGTAAAGGTATTTAATTGTTTAAACAACTTTTTAGCTAAATTCAACAGACTTTTCCATTTAAAACTTTAAATTCGGCAAGTTAAGTGCACTTAAAATGAATAGTTATGTTTGTTTATTTTGTCGTTCAAGTAAAATTGTTAGTTGAGAGTGTTTATGATTTTGTTGTCAAGGTATTTAATTGTTTAAACAACTTTTTAGCTAAATTCAACAGAGTTTTCCATTTAAAACTGTAAATTCGGCAAGTTAAGTGCACTTAACATGAATAGTTATGTTTGTTTATTTTGTCGTTCACCTGAAATTGTTAGTTGAGAGTGTTTATGATTTTGTTGTAAAGGTATTTAATTGTTTAAACAACTTTTTAGCTAAATTCAACAGACTTTTCCATTTAAAACTTTAAATTCGGCAAGTTAAGTGCACTTAAAATGAATAGTTATGTTTGTTTATTTTGTCGTTCAACTGAAATTGTTAGTTGAGAGTGTTTATGATTTTGTTGTAAAGGTATTTAATTGTTTAAACAACTTTTTAGCTAAATTCAACAGACTTTTCCATTTAAAACTTTAAATTCGGCAAGTTAAGTGCACTTAAAATGAATAGTTATGTTTGTTTATTTTGTCGTTCAACTGAAATTGTTAGTTGAGAGTGTTTATGATTTTGTTGTAAAGGTATTTAATTGTTTAAACAACTTTTTAGCTAAATTCAACAGACTTTTCCATTTAAAACTGTAAATTCGGCAAGTTAAGTGCACTTAACATGAATAGTTATGTTTGTTTATTTTGTCGTTCACCTGAAATTGTTAGTTGAGAGTGTTTATGATTTTGTTGTAAAGTTATTTAATTGTTTAAACAACTTTTTAGCTAAATTCAACAGAGTTTTCCATTTAAAACTTTAAATTCGGCAAGATAAGTGCACTTACCATGAATAGTTATGTTTGTTTATTTTGTCGTTCACCTGAACGTGGTGGTTGAAAGTGTTTATGATTTTGTTGTAAAGGTATTTAATTGTTTAAACAACTTTTAAACTAAATTCAACAAAATTTTCCATTTAAAACTTTAAATTCGGCAAGTTAAGTGCACTTAACATGAATAGTTATGTTTGTTTATTTTGTCGTTCAACTGAAATTGTTAGTTGAGAGTGTTTATGATTTTGTTGTCAAGGTATTTAATTGTTTAAACAACTTTTTAGCTAAATTCAACAGAGTTTTCCATTTAAAACTTTAAATTCGGCAAGATAAGTGCACTTAACATGAATAGTTATGTTTGTTTATTTTGTCGTTCACTTGAAATTGTTAGTTGAGAGTGTTTATGATTTTGTCGTGAAGGTCTCTAAATGTTTAAACAACTTTTTAGCTAAATTCAACAGACTTTTCCATTTAAAATTTAAATTCGGCAAGTTAAGTGCACTTAAAATGAATAGTTATGTTTGTTTATTTTGTCGTTCAACTGAAATTGTTAGTTGAGAGTGTTTATGATTTTGTTGTCAAGGTATTTAATTGTTTAAACAACTTTTTAGCTAAATTCAATAGAGTTTTCCATTTAAAACTTTAAATTCGGCAAGATAAGTGCACTTAACATGAATAGTTATGTTTGTTTATTTTGGCGTTCACCTGAACGTGGTAGTTGAAAGTGTTTATGATTTTGTTGTAAAGGTATTTAATTGTTTAAACAACTTTTTAGCTAAATTCAACAAAATTTTCCATTTAAAACTTTAAATTCGGCAAGATATGTGCACTTAAAATGAATAGTTATGTTTGTTTATTTTGTCGTTCAACTGAAATTGTTAGTTGAGAGTGTTTATGATTTTGTTGTAAAGGTATTTAATTGTTTAAACAACTTTTTAGCTAAATTCAACAGACTTTTCCATTTAAAACTTTAAATTCGGCAAGTTAAGTGCACTTAAAATGAATAGTTATGTTTGTTTATTTTGTCGTTCAAGTAAAATTGTTAGTTGAGAGTGTTTATGATTTTGTTGTCAAGGTATTTAATTGTTTAAACAACTTTTTAGCTAAATTCAACAGAGTTTTCCATTTAAAACTGTAAATTCGGCAAGTTAAGTGCACTTAACATGAATAGTTATGTTTGTTTATTTTGTCGTTCACCTGAAATTGTTAGTTGAGAGTGTTTATGATTTTGTTGTAAAGGTATTTAATTGTTTAAACAACTTTTTAGCTAAATTCAACAGACTTTTCCATTTAAAACTTTAAATTCGGCAAGTTAAGTGCACTTAAAATGAATAGTTATGTTTGTTTATTTTGTCGTTCAACTGAAATTGTTAGTTGAGAGTGTTTATGATTTTGTTGTAAAGGTCTTTAATTGTTTAAACAACTTTTTAGCTAAATTCAACAGAGTTTTCCATTTAAAACTTTAAATTCGGCAAGATAAGTGCACTTAACATGAGATGTTATGTTTGTTTATTTTGTGGTTCACCTGAAATTGTTAGTTGAGAGTGTTTATGATTTTGTTGTAAAGGTATTTAATTGTTTAAACAACTTTTAAACTAAATTCAACAAAATTTTCCATTTAAAACTTCAAATTCGGCAAGTTAAGTGCACTTAACATGAATAGTTATGTTTGTTTATTTTGTCGTTGAACTGAAATTGTTAGTTGAGAGTGTTTATGATTTTGTTGTCAAGGTATTTAATTGTTTAAACAACTTTTTAGCTAAATTCAACAGACTTTTCCATTTAAAACTTTAAATTCGGCAAGTTAAGTGCACTTAACATGAATAGTTATGTTTGTTTATTTTGTCGTTCAACTGAAATTGTTAGTTGAGAGTGTTTATGATTTTGTCGTGAAGGTCTCTAAATGTTTAAACAACTTTTTAGCTAAATTCAACAGACTTTTCCATTTAAAACTGTAAATTCGGCAAGTTAAGTGCACTTAACATGAATAGTTATGTTTGTTTATTTTGTCGTTCACCTGAAATTGTTAGTTGAGAGTGTTTATGATTTTGTTGTAAAGTTATTTAATTGTTTAAACAACTTTTTAGCTAAATTCAACAGACTTTTCCATTTAAAACTTTAAATTCGGCAAGTTAAGTGCACTTAACATGAATAGTTATGTTTGTTTATTTTGTCGTTCAACTGAAATTGTTAGTTGGGAGTGTTTATGATTTTGTTGTAAAGGTATTTAATTGTTTAAACAACTTCTTAGCTAAATTCAACAGAGTTTTCCATTTAAAACTTTAAATTCGGCAAGATAAGTGCACTTAACATGAATCGTTATGTTTGTTTATTTTGTCGTTCACCTGAAATTGTTAGTTGAGAGTGTTTATGATTTGGTTGTAAAGGTCTTTAATTGTTTAAATAATTTTTTGGCTGAATTCAACGGATTTTTCCGTTTGAAACTTTAAATTTGGCAAGATAAGTGCACTTAACATGATATGTTGTGTTTGTTTTGTTTACGACTTTGTCGTAAAACATCATATGTTATGTTTGTTTTGTTTAAGACTTTGTCGTAATGTGCTTTTATTGTTCGTATAATTTTTCAACTGAATAAACCGGATTATTGGACTTGGAATTTGAAATTTGGCAAAAGAAGTGCTCTTAACGTGGATTGTTATTTTTGTTTCTTTTGTTGTTGTACTTATTTTGTTTATTTGAGTCGTATCTTATTTTGTCGTGAGACTTTTTACTTGTTTAAATAAAAGCTGTTAATATCGATTTTTTTAAAATATTTTTTTTTTAAATTATTTTTTTCAAAAAAAGTTTTTTTTAAATTTTTTGGCGCATTTTTGAAAACGACAAAAAAACGGCAAATTTTGATGCGTATTAAACAGGTGTAGAGTTATTAGAAGCATAGATTTGGTTGATGTCTCGCTAAGTTCATGCGTGGAATTAGTTAAACAATTTTTTTTTGAGAAATAATAATAATTTTTTTTTTTGCTTTACATTTCTTGAGAGCGACAAAAAAACGGCAAATTATGGTCTATTGTAGACCTTTGTATTACTTTTATTAAGGAAGTTGTGAGTGGTGCTTCGCTAACTTTATATGAAGTTAGCGAAGCAGCCGGTTTTTTAAAAAAAAATAAAAACGACAAAATTAGTTTTTTCACAACTAATTAGCGACAAATTACCGGCAAATTTTACAATTATTGCGACTTTGATTTGATGATGTTGTTTCGCTAACTTGATAGACATGATATATTCATATGCTTTCTTGAATTTACAAAAACTCTGTCATTTAAAATTTCGTATTTTTAGTCATTCAAATTAACCTTACAAAAATTTTTTTTTATGAATCTTATTTCAATATAAGTTTTTAAAAGTTTATTTTAGGTACTAGAGTACCTTGCAGTTATGCAAACTTTATAATATCTACAAAAATTACGTTCTTATTAAAAATTAGTTCAAGTAATTATTAGACTATCGTTATTAAAATTCAGTATTATTGCATCATATAAATTAAATATTTTGGAACATTCTAATTATTTTTCTGTCCAAAAAGGAGTTTATTTTTAATAATTTCTCTAAATGCAAATATAGTAGAAATTTCTTAAATCTTTTTAAGAACTTTAAGAGCTGATACAAAAATTAAAACATGTACGAAAAATGAGCATCTTATTTTAAAAAATTAAGTTTAACCTGTAAAACATAGTTCTATACCCTTATGGAGTGTTTCTCCCTGAAATTATCAAGTTGTTTATTTATAAGTGTGAAGTTAAATCTCCAGGATTGTCAAAATAAATATTTTGGTTTGACACTACATACAATACCTAGAGTGTTGTCCTATAGTTGATACTGAAAAGCTGTTACGGTTGACACTCCTCAAGGTAATTCTAATGATCCTTTTTTCTCAGTGTATAGAAAAAATTGTAGAGAATAGATGAAAATTAGTGTAATCAATTGTAATTTGAAGTATTGTATTGAATTTTCAAGAAAATAATTGATAATTGAAAAAGGCGAGAATTATTGAATATTACATCAAATAATTGAATTTGAAGAATAGGATTGAAAATTAGAGAAAATTATTAGAATTGAACTCTCTAAATTTGAAACAGCGCAAAGTATACAGCTGTTTCAAAACAGCGTATATACGCTGGTGAATTAGTGAATTTAGCTGTTAATCAGTGAAAAAATCGCTTTTTGATCAGCGTATATACGCTGTTTTGAAACAGCTGTATACTTTGGGCTGGTTAAACAGCGAATTCTCGCTTTTTCAAATTTAGAGAGAAGAAAATAATTATAAATTAAAGAAATAAATTGTAGATTAAAGAATGAAATTGGAATTTTAAGAAAATAATTGATAATTTAAAGAAAAATTACAAAATGACAAAAAAAAAATTTATAAATTTAAATTCAATTAAAAAATTAAAGAATAATAATAAAATTTAAAGGGAATAATTGTAAAGTGAAAACTTTTAAAAATTATAGACAAAATTATAGATTTACTAATTTATTTGTTTTATTACTAGGGGAAAGTCGCCTAAGACGGGCCCCTATCCATATTTTGCAAAAAATTGTTTAGATAGTGAATTAAAAATGAAACGATAATGCACCTATATTTATTTTCAACATTATCTTTAAATAATTGATAAAATAAAAACCTTTATAATTATTTATTATTTTGGAATTTATCACTCGGTAATCGTTAATAGGAAGATAGAAAAATTATCAATCTCTCCGAGTCAAGTAATTAACAAAACCTTTATAATTGTTTGAAGGGTAGATAATTTTGTATTTTTAAAAAAAGTTCATTCTAGCCCGTCTTAGGCTGCCTGGTAGGGTAGCTTAGAAATGTGTTTGATAGTTGGTTTTTCGTAATAAAATTTTTGTTTTTTGAGATTCTAAAAAATGGTTTATATTTTCTGATTACGGCAAAAAAGCGACCAATTCTGGCATTTTGAAAATTTTTCTGTCTATTTAAGTTTTGATTTTGCATAGGGTGTTTTGCTAAGTTAATATCAAGTTAGCAGTACACCATTTTCTTTTTAAAAAAACGAAAACGGCAAAATTATTTTTTTCACGATTAATTAGCTGCAAATTAACGGCAAATGTTCCAATATACATAGTGTTTTTGATTTTTCTAATGTTTTCTTGCTAACATGATATACATTTACTTTTGTTGTCTGAATAGAAGAAGTTTTTGAATAGAAACTTATAGTTATAATACTATTTATTTATCTTATAATAATATTCGAAAATAATTTTATTAATATTGTGTTTGTATACAAATTTTTACTGGGGCTCAAAAAATGGTATCATTCACCCTAAGATGGGCAGGCACCACTCTACATTGTTGTTTGTCATTTAAAACTAGGTATACTTTTTTACAAATGTTAATAATGAAAAATACGAGAATTGAAAAAAATCGAAGAATAATTGTAACATTTCAAGAGAATAACTACAAATTGAAAAAATTGTAGGAAATAATTGAAAAATTACGAAAAACAATTGGAAACTGAAAAAAATAATTAATAATTGAAAGAAGTAATATAATATCTAGTGGCATAACTTGGATTTGAGGGCCCATCCGCAGAAAGGAAAATTGGGCCTCCTTTTCTTAGAAAATTTCAAATGAAATTTTAAGAGATCCTACTCTCAATCTGATGAATACTATTTTTTATGTGGAGAGTTGTTCCTTCCGATTGTAATTTTTTAAAAATATGTATTAATTAAAATGAATTGAAGACAGCAGTTTTAAATTGAAGAAGGAAAAAGTAAAAATTTAAGAAATTAGTTCAAAAACGAAAAAAATCATTTTAAAATAACGAGAAAATTTTAAATTTAAGAAATTCATTTAAAAATAAGACAGAAATAATTGAAACTAAAAACAGTATTGTAAAATTGAAGAAATTCGTTAGACAAAGATATAAACGAGGTGTTTATTAAAACAAAAAGGATTTTAAATGCAAAAAATAAGAAAAAAAATTAATTATTTTACGAAATTTTGATCATATATAAAAGTTATATAGGTTAATCAATTCGTTTTGAGATAACTGCCGCAGTCTTTGGCACCTTAAGGGAAAATCCAACTTTAAGAATTAAAATCGCACATAAAATTTTAGATAATGATATTCTCTTAGTGATATATGTTTTCACAATTTAATAAAGAATATGATGACATATTGAATTTTCATTAAAACTTTATGAGAATTTAGAAATTAATCAAACTTTCGAATAAGTCGAAATGCTTTAGTCGTTGACACCCAAACCCCAGTCATTGTCACGTCAGGACCAGGCGTTGGCACTCCACTTTTAAACACGTCATAATTTTCTAAAACATCCACATAATTTATTTAAAATCACGAAAGATTGATAAACAATGTTTAAATTATTTACAAAATTAAAAATTACTTTAATCTTTTATGTACTAACGATGTAAAGCATAAACGAAATTTCCAAACCTCACTACTTTTCAAACTGTTAAAGTGCCAATGACTGGGCCACTGCTTTAACATCTTTTGCCCAATCGTTGGCACCTTAACTAAATCATTTCAATTATTTCCCACGTCACAAGTAATTACTTTTAAAATATTATACGTATATTAATTGAAATGAAAAATCTCGACAGAATTTAATAAGCCGATGCAAGACCAATTAAACATTACGTGATTCTTATGATTTAGAGAAAACTAAGAAAGGTGCCAACGACTTACGCAGTGCCAACGACTGGGGCAGTTACCCTAGGTTAATCAATTAGTTTTGAGATAAGGGATATAATTTTTGTATTCTTTAAGGAAGTTCTATCGTATGACAATACTAGTCAAAACAGAGACTATTATTTTGAGGCTAGGTTTAAATTTAATTTTACTAATATATAATTAAATAATTGTATTTATTAACTTTTTTAACTTTATTTACTTTTTAAATATGACTATTTTCCATGTGCGATCAAAATCAACATTTTAAAATGTCAGAACGTCTGAACTGTATCGTGTAAAACGTGAAATATTTTTACAAATTAATTTATTGCAACTCTCACAAGAACCCATTGTCCTTTTTTATATACAATATCGGCTCATTAGATATCTGTGTTTAACTATACAAACTTTGATCACTATCTGGTCATTTAATAATTTTTAGTACGAAAATATATGTGACAGAGTAATGAATTCTCATAAGAATCAATGTTAAACAGGTTAAACAGTGAAAAAATATATCGATCATAACTTTTTTCCCAAGAACCTACAGGTCTAAAAAATTTAACTACAAAATTTTAGAAACTTTATCTATCAGTACACCAAGTTTTATCAAAATATGTTTGATTATTCGATTTACGGTAGAACTTCCTTAAGGGGGTGGGGGGTATAAAATAATGGGTATAAAAATATCACTTTTTTGGGAATTTTTTTAAAAGCAACTATTAAAGTTTCTTTATTAAATGTTTCGGCATATATATGCACAACTTTTGAAGACTATTTCATGAAATTTTCCTTAAAAAATATTCAGAATTATTTTTTGGTACAAATGATTAATTTGGAAGTAAATCTAAGTCGCAACGTTGTCCTTCTGTTAAATTTTTTTTTTAATTTTTGGCGCTTGTTTTAATTTAAAATTTTAAAATTCAACCTAACAAAATTTCAAAATTTTGACTTAAAATAAGCGCCAAAAATTGAAAAAAAAAATTTAACAAAAGGACAACGTAATTTACTTCCAAATTAATTATTTTTACCAAAACTTTATGTTTTACTTGATTTTGAGAAGACTTATAGTGTCCACCACTTTTTTTTAAAAATGGTTTCCGATAGTTTGCTCTGACTACGGTAATTCTCAATATTTTTAAATGGAAATTTCACGAAATAGTCTTCAAAAGTTGTGTATATACATGTGCCGAAATATTTAATAAAGAAACTTTAATAGTTGCTTTTAAAAAAATTCCCAAACAATTTTTTTTAAATCCATTATCCTATACCCCCCTCCCCCCCTCCTTAAGTTGTATTTTTTGCATGAAAAACATTTTTGGCTAATACAATTTTTTTCGATGAAAAAAGATGCTCAAAAAAATTTGGTTTCGTATTTTCAAAAATCTGTGTCCACATTTATATATTCATGAGCTTAATAAGACATCAAAATTTTATTGAAATCCGTTTATATTTAAGCGTTCTCAAGATATCCTATACACAAAAGACGCTACACACACACACACATCCACATCTGGACATTTGCTTAAAAATGAAAATTTACGCTTTTTAGATAAAAATGAGTAGATTCAGACTATTTCTGGAGAATTGAAAATCCTAACGATCACAAAGCTTCCTCTCTGAGGAAACAAAAATAATTGAAAACTAGGTGAAAGTTATGTCCATTCCATGGACTTCCAAGTAAGCAAAATAATTGCTTCCTCCTTGAGGTAGCAATAAATAAATTATATAAAATTTAATTGGAGAAGTTATAAAAAAAAGGAATTTTAAAGGCACAAAAAAAAAAGAAAAAAAAAACATGAATTATCTTATAAAATTTTGATTAATTATAAACTTTATATAGGTCAATCGATTCGTTTTGAGATAAGGAATATGATTTTTGTATCTATTAAGTTGAATTCTTAGCATGGAAAATTTTTTTTGTTAAAAAACGATTTTTGGGTATTTTTTAAAAATCTGTGTCCAAATTTAGATATTCATGAGCTTAATAAGTCATCCAGATTTTATTGAAATCCCTAGAAGCGTTCTGGAGATATCCCGTACACAAAAAATGCTATACATTCACACACACACACACACACACACACACACACACACACACACACATTTGAACATTTTTTAAGAATGAAAATTTACGCTTTTTAGATGATATTGAGTCAATTTAGACTATTTTTGGAAATTCGAAAATCTTAACGACCACAAAGCTTCTTCTATGAGGATTATTATTAAAAAATGAGAAGTTGGCGAAATTTGGAAAAATGAATTTAAAAATGAGAAAAATAATTAAAATTGAAGACAATTGTGGTGGTATCGTGCCCGTACTGGGGAAATAATGTGATTTGTGAAATTTTGATACCGTGCCAGTACTGGCTTTAAAATGTGTTTTGTGCTGTGACAATACTGCGCCAATATTGAACTGAACATCAGACATTCTGACATGATGTGACTATGTTTTTTATCTACTTTTTCTCAATAATAATTTACCTTTCATTTAATTTAATAATTATGATTTGTACACTCTACACAAACAAACATTATTACACATACATTCATTTGTCACATTCACATTATGAACCTATATAATTATTGTACTTTTTCTTTTAACTTAAGCTCAGAACTTTCTTCAATATTTCATTTTAATTGCAATATTTCTGAAATTCATTTTTCTAGTTTTCACATTTTTTACATTTCAGAATATTTTTCACTTTCTAAAATTTGTCATTTCTGACCTGGCAATATCTTAATCTCTTGCCAAGGTCCGCTCGGTGCCTCCAGATGCCCTATCATAAAATTCAGCCCCGGAGTGAATTAACAACCGATTCTGGTTAAATTATCTTTCTCTCTTTAACTTGCTACTTTAAAAACCTATCTTTTTCTAATTTCTAGCATTTTTCATCTGGCTTGCAATTGACCTTGCAGACGTCAGCCAGTCTTGAGTCACCCGGCTCCTGGAAGGTACTCCTCCGCGAAAAATTAATGTTGAGCAACGTTCTAAGACCTCCTTTAAATTTTCCATTATTTAATAAATTGTTATTGTTAATTAAAAAGTTTCTACATTTCTTTATAAAGCCCCCCACACAATAATTTAAATTTAAAAAGAAAACCAAAATTACTGAAGAAATTGGAGACAAAATAAAAAATTCAAGATTATAATCAAAATTTGAAGAAAACTCTTTAACTATGACTAAAATAACTGAAAATTATATTTGCGCCTCGTTCTCGAGATTACATGTAGTAGAGCCCAGTTATGCTTGATACTTCACAACATATTCAGAGTTTAAAGCAAAAAAGAATTCTCGCAATATTCAGCGCCCTCTATTTGTCGGCGGCTGTCCACTTCATTGTTTTTTGTTGTGAATGATACTTCAGACGTATAAAAATTATATTTTAAGTTTTTTACTCTTTTAACTGGGTTTTTCTGGTCTGCGAGCATGGGAAAGTCACCAAAAAGGAAACGATCCTGCAGCAGATCACGAGAATACGATTCGAAAAGAAAAAGAAGAGAGGATAGATTCGAAAAAATCGAAAAACAAATTTCCTACCTCACTTCTATAGTCAGCTGCCTGGTCTCAAAAAATTCGTTAGCTGGTAAGTTGAAAGGTTCGAAGGATTCATAAAATCCTCGCGAATTATCTGATATTTTTCTATACGAAATATTCAGTAACATGTTCCATACGAACTTTGTTATCCTGACATTCCACACGAAGCGTCAGATCTAATAAAGATTAATAAATTCTACACGATTTTTCACATGACGTTTGTGCAACAAGCATTACAAATTTATGTCCTTATTTTAGGAAAAGAAGAAAATAATACTAACAAAAGTCAAGATGAAAATAATGGTAAGCAAAATGACGTAAAAGAAGCAAGGTTAGGTGAGACAAATGAAAATGACCCAAATAAAATTAACCAAGAGGTTAGTTTAAAAAATAAAGAAGGTCTAACTTTAGTAACGCAAGACAATGCGATAAGTGACTTAAATTACAGTTCAGTGGCTCAATTAGAACAAGAAATTTCTTTGGACGATAAGGTTCTCGAAGTACTAGGATATAATCCAGCTTCATCTGGAGGCATTAAAGCCGATATTCCGGCTCAGCTAATTGAAGACAAAAATTTATAAACTGCGAAAAATAGTTGAAAATTGAAGACATTCAATAAAAATGACGAAATTATTGTAAGAAAAATGATCGAAAATTTAGAAAAAACATTTAAAAATAAGAAATTAACTGAAATTGAAGACAATAATCCCAAGCAGCACGTAATATTACATGAATATCACAGTGACATCATATTGATAATATTACGATGGGCACATATCGGAATATTCCCGAGAGGAGAAGTGCCTACCCCCACCACCGGGCACTACCGAGCATCCCAGCGCTCGGTCTGCCATTGTCTGCTAATGCGTTTTTCTATAACCTCATTAAAGACCATTAGGTCGGTAATGAGGTTTTACAAAAAATTTTTTTTTTTTAAATTTTGATATAAAATTACTTTTAGCGTTAGATTCGTAATCTGTGTTCCTTGACGATTACGAGCATATAAAATTTTTTTCAAAATTTCCAATTTTTAATGTTTTTTACTTTATAAACAAATAGTTTTCAGCCATAAAAAATTTGTTAATTTCCGTAATTTTTTAATATTTTTTTTAGGTATTTCAAATGTAAATACAGTAGGAACTCGGTTATCCGGATACATGCCTGCATCCATTAGTCCGGATAATCGAATCTCTACTGTATTTTATTTGTTGTACCACCTTTCGTGTCCGACCTTTCCATGTCAGTAAATGTCCACTTTTTTCCCTACTAATTTGAATTTTCCCTTCACACTTTTTCCAGGCTTAGGACTGGCAGCACGGTACTTCATTATGCTGGCGTGTTTAAAAAATTTGTTTTTTCGAAAAACACAAATGTTGAAATGTTTAAAATTATAACCTTTTACAAGGTCTGAAAATTAATTGTATCACAGACGTTTTCTAACCTTTTACAAGGTCTGAAAATTAATTGTATCACAGACGTTTTCTAACCTTTTACAAGGTCTGAAAATTAATTGTATCACAGACGTTTTCTAACCTTTTACTAGGTCTGAAAATTAATTGTATCACAGACGTTTTCTAACCTTTTACAAGGTCTGAAAATTAATTGTATCACAGACGTTTTCTAACCTTTTACAAGGTCTGAAAATTAATTGTATCACAGACTTTAAAAGCGTTTCAATCAATCTCGCTCGTTTCAATAAAAATCACGAATTTGAGCCAATGCGTTTGCTGCGGCTGAGCAACTATTGTAGTAGTATCGGTTTTTGTTATAAAACTCTTTAAAATAAGATGACTAAAAATTTTGTGAAAAAAACTTATTGTATTCGGTAATAAGAAGAGACGGATTTAACAAATGCAAAGCGCGATATTTGTTTCGTATCAAATTCAAAAATTTTATTTTTAACAAAGTCATATTTTTGTTTAGAATCGGAATTTTGAAAGGCATAAGGAATATTAATACTATTACATTTATAATGGGTATCCATTTGAACTTCCAGTAAAACATCAATTGTTTTGAAAATTGAGGGGTGAGTATGATAAAAGGATTTATTGAATCGGGAGTGAAACGACTCACACGCATTTGTCGTTCGCGTTAAATCTGAGGTTTTCTTTGCCCACAATTTTGGACAAAATAGTGATTTATCGCTAATATAATTTAAAGTAAGGTACATCGCAAAATTAATAACTTTATCATCAAGTGGGATAATGGGCAGTAAGTCATACATAAAACAATGTTTGACTTCTTCTGCATCCAGAAACATCAAACCAAAGCAAACGCGCAACCATTTTCCGACAATGGAATCTTTATTTTTATATTCAGTAACAAGGCCCAATTCTTGTATTTTCCGAAACCATGCTTGGGACAAATGGAATCTACAACCAATTATTTTTGTACTTGGCCAAACGTTATTTATTGCATTGTGTATTGCCTTTTCAAAATCTACAACTATTGCGGAGGGATTTAAAATAAAACCGTTTTCACTACACAAAGAACACAGTGCTTGAAAGCAATTCTTATAGGTAGATTCACATTTATTTTTAAGTAAACAAAAGGCCAGAGGGATATAATGACCATTAAAATAACCGTGGAGGGTAAAAATTTGTTTAAAAAAAGAAGTTGCATAATCAAACGAACCGTCAACGTAAATGGTTTCTGACTTAGAAAGGAATTCTAAATTTTTTTTTATTCCAAAAATTACAATGTTTAAAACTGGGTCATTTAAAAGCAAAAAGTTCTCACCGAATTTAGTTTTAGGAGGGGAATCATTTAAAGTATCAGAAGTTTCAATTAAATTTGTAGGAAGCACAGGTTGTTCTTTCATACGCGCACGATATAATACCTGTTTCACATTACGAATATCATTAATTTTTAAATCACGATGTTCTGGGGTAACACACGAATAAACAACTTTTGACGGCCTTTCACAAATATCTTCTACGGCTTTACGTTTTACACCAGCAGCAAGGGATTCTTTTTGCAAAGTTAATTTATCTACAGGGGGATGATTATGAAATAGGGAACACTTTTCTAAAAACACGGACCGCGGTAAACTACTTATACGCAAATATGCTTTACATCCAATGTTAACACACTTCCATCTTTCCTCACCAGATACAATTAAATTTTTATGGAAACAAAATTTAAAGTCATTGTAAATTAAAAGAGTTTTACCTTTTCTCGATGTTGTTTCCCTCAAAGAAATATTGCCTGCAGTAGCCATCTTTCCGGTTTGAAAGTCACGCAAAGAGTGGCAGAGGAAAACTTGTTGAAAGCGCATGAGCAATAGCGACATCAGCGCCACCGTGTACTAAATTCATACTAAGAAAAATTGAGCGCGATATTCAAATATCGAAATTATAATCGTTTGAAACGCTTTTAAAAAAGCTATTTTAAACCGTGCCGCTCATTTCAACCAAAGACTTGACTTGCACAGACATACTAATTAAACAATAAAACATGTGTTATTTTCAGACCTAGTAAAAGATTAGAAAACGTCTGTGATACAATTAATTTTCAGACCTTGTAAAAGGTTAGAAAACGTCTGTGATACAATTAATTTTCAGACCTTGTAAAAGGTTATAATTTTAAACATTTCAACATTTGTGTTTTTCGAAAAAACAAATTTTTTAAACACGCCAGCATAATGAAGTACCGTGCTGCCAGTCCTAAGCCTGGAAAAAGTGTGAAGGGAAAATTCAAATTAGTAGGGAAAAAAGTGGACATTTACTGACATGGAAAGGTCGGACACGAAAGGTGGTACAACAAATAAAATACAGTAGAGATTCGATTATCCGGACTAATGGATGCAGGCATGTATCCGGATAACCGAGTTCCTACTGTATTTACATTTGAAATACCTAAAAAAAATATTAAAAAATTACGGAAATTAACAAATTTTTTATGGCTGAAAACTATTTGTTTATAAAGTAAAAAACATTAAAAATTGGAAATTTTGAAAAAAATTTTATATGCTCGTAATCGTCAAGGAACACAGATTACGAATCTAACGCTAAAAGTAATTTTATATCAAAATTTAAAAAAAAAAAATTTTTTGTAAAACCTCATTACCGACCTAATGGTCTTTAATGAGGTTATAGAAAAACGCATTAGCAGACAATGGCAGACCGAGCGCTGGGATGCTCGGTAGTGCCCGGTGGTGGGGGTAGGCACTTCTCCTCTCGGGAATATTCCGATAATCGCCCATTACGATGATATTGAGGTAATATTACAAATATTTATTTATTTCAATATTTATTTAACATTAAATAAAATATTTAAAAAAAATTTGGCTCACTCGGGGTTCGAACACGCAACGTTCGACACGACGTAAATACGCCTTGTACCTCTCGGCCATCTAGCTCTTGGAATGTATTTCAGAAAGTGTTCTTCATGTAGTACCTTAAATTCTCTTTGGTACAATATGAAGAACACTTTCTGAACTATATTCCAAGAGCTAGATGGCCAAGAGGTACAAGGCGTATTCACGTTGTGTCGAACGTTGCGTGTTCGAACCCCATGTGAGTCGAATTTTTTTTAAATATTTTATTTAATGTAAAATAAATATTGAAATAAATAAATGTTTGTAATAATACCTCACTATCATCGTAATATTACTTGTAATATTACATCAATATCACTGTAATATTACTTGTAATATTACCTTGAGGCGGACATTTCAATATCACGTCAATATCACTGTAATATCACCCTGTAATATTACGAATATTACAATATGATGTCACTGTGATATTCATGTAATATTACGTGCTGCTTGGGATTTAGAATTGAAAAAGTAAAATTTTAATTGAAGAAATTCGTTATAAAATGATCAAAATAATAAAAAATTATAATCTACAAGTTCAATTTGTAGAAAACAATTGAAAAAGAAGAAACTTATTTAAAAAAATATTAAAAGTAATTTAAATTGCAGGCAAAATAGTTTTTAATTGTAGATAGAAATGAGATACAAAGAAATTGTATTTAAACATATTTTAAAAAAATTAAAATTAAAGACAAAAATTAAAATTAGAATAAAGTTCATGAACAGTTATTGGATTTAAAGGATTAATATTAAAAATTGAAAAATTCCTTAAAAAATAAATGAAAATTAAAAACTGTCAGTTAAAATAAAAGAAAATAATTGAAAGATGAGAAATAGACGAAATTTGAAAAAATTAGTTTTCCAATTGTAATTGAAATTTGAAGAAAATAATTGCAATTTCAAGAAAATGACAAAAAAATGAAAATGAAATAAAAAATTTCAAAATGGAATGGAATTTTATGTCACAAATCGCGAAATCGTCAATTCTTAAAAAGAAGAGAAAGATAGATATATCTTAGGTCTTTTTCTCCCTCAATTGGGGCCCTCAATGATAGGTGGGGCCCCCATACCGCCGGGCCTGTAGTTACGCCATTGCTTGGTTAGTCAGAGTCATTTTAGGGGCTGGTTTTGTGGTAACGTTAGGAGCCCAAAAATCGTGCCAAGTGTTTTTTGAGAGCCCAAAAATAGCGTGCTGATATTCTGCAGAGAAAAATTTCCTTCTTTAAATTATTTAGAAACTTGGTTAGACGGAGTTATTTTAAGGGGTAGTTTTTTGATAAGAGTAGGAGCTCAAAAATCGGGAAAGTGTTCTTCGAGAGCCCAAAAATAATGGGCTGATATTCCGTAGAGAAGTGTCATTTTATAATTTTTTTATAAATTTGGTTAGTCAGATTCATTTTAAAGGGTGGTTTTGAGTTAAGAATTAAATATTTTCGACGCGCCCTCTTACGTAAATTGCATCCTTTTAGAACTGAGATTTATGCTAAATGGGATTTATGTCATTTAAGTAGATCCAATTATAATTTATGTCAAATGGGATTGATGTCAATTGAGTTTTATGTTTACTGAGATTTATGCCAAATACACCGAAAATAAAATGGTTTCGGAATAAAAAGATCCTCTCAGTTTGAAAGAATTCCGCTAATTTCTTTAGAGGAATCCGCATCAAAATAAGAGGATTATGTCATTCTAAAACTTTTTTTTTCGGTGATAGGATTTGTGTCAACTAAGTTTTATGTCAAGTGAGATTTATGTCAATTAAATTTTATGTCAATAGAGTTTTATGCTAAATGGAATTTATGTCAATTCAGATTTATGCCGAGTGAGTTTTATTTTAAATTGGATTTATGTCAATTAAGTTTTATGCTAAATGGGATGTATGTTAAATGGAATTATGCCAATTTAAATTTATGTCAAATGAGTTTTAGGGAATATTCATGCGCCTCGTTAATTTCATCGTTGGAGAAGTTGATAATATTTACGTCCAAAAAAATTATTTTTTTAAAATTATTATTTCTATTAAATATTAAAATTATTTTTAAATTTATTTTGTATTATGTTTGTTAAATTTGACTTTGATGGGTAGCCTTTTCTTGTAATTAATTTGAATAATTACGTTTTGCCCTACCACCTTAATACCATCGTTATTAATTAACAATTACAATTTTATTCTGGAAATTATTTTTTTTTTTCAAATTTAAGTCCGGTCGACGTTTTCTCTACCACATGCCTTTAATGTTAAGTGTAGTATTAAAATAGAGAATTAATTTATTCTTATTAGGTTAACATAATTTAAATTTTGTCATTTTAATTCTAAATTTTATTTTAATAAAATACTGATTTTATTTAGAATGCAAAATTTAATTAATACGAATATTTGTATATTAAATTAAAAATTAGTTTTAATATTTCAATTGAAACTAATTCTTTTTTATCATTGGAATATAGAAGAATCTAATTTAATAACAATTACTTTTTTATATTAAAAACTTAATAATATAATTGGCATAATTTAATTAGTTTAACTATAGTAATATTTTTTTACTTTTCATTTCAAAATATAAATTTTATGTAAAAAAACCATTTATATTACAGATTTTATTTTTAAGGGGTCTTTCATAAACCACGTAGCCCATTTTTTGAGAATTTTAAATCCCCCCTCCCCCATGTATCACTCTATCCCATACATTAGCGCCATTTTTTCCTCTTGCCGTAGCACATAGCTTGACCCCCCCCTTACCCTGAAGAGCTACGTGGTTTATAAACGACTCCTAATTAATAAAATTTTTTTACATTCATTCTAAAATTGATTGTAAAATTATATTTCGAGAACAGGGAATATAATTAATTTAATTAATAGTAGTTTAATTGGATTTTATTTTTTAAAGTTTAATTTAAATTTTGAAATTCAATTAAAAGAATAAATTTTGTTCAAGATTTAATATTTTATTTAAAACAAATTTTTTTTATTAATCTTTTAGGTTTTTCTCGGAATGATTTTTTTTAATAAATTTTTTTTGAATTTTAATTAATAAAAGTTTTTACGCACTGAAATTTAACTCTTTTTGTTAGCAAAAAGTCGATTTTGATAACACAAAATTTCTCGGAATTGTAATTTAACAACGTGTTATATTCCAAGGGATACCAAGGGGTTCTTTCAAGTTGTAAAGTGAATCAAGTTGAAGTTCCCAAAGAATTTAACCCGTTTAACCCCAAGCATTTCAACTAATTTTTTTTACTGTGTCAATAATTTACTATCCTAGGGATCACAGCGGTTTCTTTGTACAATTTGTGGTAAAAAAGAGGATTTTGTTACATAAAAAAGGAATTTTTTTAATTAGTAAAATATAATTTTATTAATATTTCAAAATTTCTTTTGCGAAATTTTATTGTTTCTTAAGGAATTTTAGAGCAACGGTGAGGTTTTATTAAATTTAATTCAAAAGTCCTATCGTTAAAAGTTTCTTGACACGCATCAGTTTACTGATTATTTTTGAAGACTTTAAGCCTAAAATGAAATAAATGGATAAAGAATTTAGAAAAAAAAAATCGTTTTTAAAAAATTTTTTGTGAGTCAATTGTTCTGAAGTATTTTTAAAAATTGATGCTTTTTTAAAGGTTTGTTCTTGAGTTTTCTTCCTTGAGGTCTAGTGAAGAATTTACCAAGAATAAAAACTTGTTTTTGTTGTTAAGGAGGTTCTATCGAAAAAAGAAATTACATTACCATTTTAATCAAATTTGGTCTACTGGTAGATAATGGTTTTATAGTGATGCAGTTAAATTTTTGAGACCTCAAGGTACTTTTGAAAATACATGTAAATATATAAAACAAACTATTCAATTCCCATAAGATTTAATGTTAAATGTTAAAAACAAAAAGGTTTATAACTTTTTTCACAAGTACCTTGAGGTCTCAAAAAATTTAACTGCATCATTATAAAATCACTATCTTCTAGTGGATCAAATTTGATTATAATGATGTTAATTCTTTTTACGATAGAACCCCCTTAATATAGATTAATTTTAAAGAATACCTTAAGAAATGTTTTCTGTTAATATATCTCATAATTATTTATGTAAAATGATATTATAACACTATGTATTTCAAATCATCTCTTCTCATCTTCGAAAAAAAATGTTTTAACTTAATTTTGAAAAATTATCATATTTTTCAATGGGTTACCACAAAACATTTTATTACAATTTTTCATGACCCTGAAAGAAATTGTTCCAAGAAAAACAAATAGATAATAATTATACTATAATACACTTTGAGTTGTGTCTAACATTTTGTTTTATTATGAAAAGTTCGTCAAAATTTGAAGCAAAATGAAAAAATCTTTTAGAAATCAGTGATGGAATTAATGATATTTAAATAATAAGTTGGATCCCTTTGTATCCGCAAAGAGGCTGTACATTGCGACATTCAAAATTTATGGAAAAATGTAATGTTCAGAAAACTATATCACATCGAATTTTTTTTTTTTAATATACATTTTATTACGCATTTTAATAAATAAAACATGAAAGTAGAAAAACCGACACATTGAAACTTACTTTCAATGTGTCGGTTTTTCCACTCTTTTTTTCCAAAGGGGAGAAAAATCTTGATTTTAGGTATTGTAGGTGATTTTTTTTCAAAAAAGGGAGAAAAAAGGGGATTAGGTGAAAAACTGTGATCCCTGCTATTCGGAGCGTCTAACTATGTAGACGTTTAGACAAATAATTTCGTTCGGACATTCGCACGTTTAGACAAATAATTTTGTCCGGTTATTAGCACGTTTAGACACATCGAAAATTTTTACCTAATTCTTCAAGAAGTCTCCCGATTACAAAAAGGCGTCGTAGAGTCTTTTTCTGCATATAAGGCTGGTGAATTCAACTCGCAAAACCTCAAGATACAGCTAGCTTCCAATATGGCTTCGTCCAGCGCGTCTTCTTTTTCGACAAAGTCAGGGTTGTGTACGTAAACATAATAGCGATGTGCAAACAAGGATGTGCATGTATTATACATGATGTATTTTACATATGTATAATACGTATAATACATGTGTATTAGGGTGCCGTCTCATGGCTGCGTTTTGCATTGCGTTGTAATGAGAGAGAAAAGGACACACATATACTTTGTCTTTTTCTTTCTCATTACTACGCAATGTAAAACGCAGCCATGGGATGGCACCTTCAGGGTAAAATCTCATGTGAGCAGAAAGCGTAAAACCGAAAGCAGAAAATCATAAGAGTGAGAGAGTCAGACATATATCACTGACTCTCTCACTCTCATATTTTCTGCTTTCGGTTTTACGCTTTCTGCTCACATGAGATTTTACCCTTAGGATGCCGTCTCATGCTGGGGATTAATGGATTATGGATTAGAACAGACCAATCAGATAATTGGTCACATTGGAAAGCATTTTCTGATTGGTCTATTCTAATCTCTAATCCATTAATCCCTAGCAAGAGACGGCACCCTTATGGCCTGTTTACACCTTCGAAAAAAAAATTTTTTTGCATGAGAGTAAAGAGGACAGATACACAGTCTGTCCTCTTCCCTCCAATGCGCAAAATTTTTTTTGAAGGTGCACGGGGAAAAGAGATTTGTTAACTCAACAGCGATCTCTAGTTGGATTAACAGGCATGGGCCCTGTTGCACAGAGTCTGTTATTTTGATGCCGACCCTTGCTGTTGAATTAACTATAGCCTAAAGCACAAAGAATCGTAATCGCTAATCCTTAATCGTAATAATGAGAGAAAGCAGGACAGAGATATATGTCTGTCCTACTTCCTCTTATTCTTACGATTAAGGATTAGCGATTACGATTCATTGTGCGTTAGGCTAATTGAGGTGTCTGTTAGGCATCCCCTGTTGAACCAATCGGGAAAGTCTGTTAAAGTAACATTCTTTACTTGTTGGGCCAACAAACTTTCCCGATTGGTTTAACAGGGGACGCCTAACAGACACCTCAATAGTTAATTCAACAGCAAGGGTCGGCATCAAAATCACAGACTCTATGCAACAAGGCCCAAGCCTGTTAATCCAACTAGAGATCGCTGTTGAGTTAACAATTCTCTTTTCCCCGTGTGTAAACAGGCCATTAGGCCTTTAAGCCTAGAATGTAATATTCAATAGAGATGTTCATGCTTTTCAAAACGTGTGAATTTAGTTTGCAATACACGGGCGGAAGATGTCTCACAACAAAAATTCTTCCATAATTTGAAAAATATTTACATATGGACTTATGGAGCATCATATGGAGTAAAATCTAAGCTTGTTCTGTTCGTTCAGTATGTCAGTTATGTGTTATGTGAGTTTGTGTATAAATAAATTTATTTATTTATTATAAACAACAACAATAATAATAGTGAAGTAAAAACAACTCGTGGATTCTAATCTTATGTGAGTATTTTCTAAGTTTAAAAAACATTTCTTTTCATTATGTTATATTAATTATATTAATTATTATAGAATTGAAACTGTTTCTTCTTTATTTAACCATTAAAGCGTAACGCTGGGTCACTTTTGCCCCTGCCAATTTTAAAAATTGAAAGTTGTTCACTATTCTGATTTGTTTGAACAATTGTATTGCTTCAATAAACGAACATATCGGCAATATAATGATAAGTCCTTATACTACGATAGTTGATGTAAGACTATGAATTTTGCAGAATTTTTTCAGCGCACTTTAAAGCACTTTTTAAAGCGCAAGGCACAAGTGACCCAGCGTTACAGCTTAAGGGTGTCGAAAAACACGTTACATTTTAAGGGTTAATTATTTATGAATTATTGATTTATTTAAGTTGTTTTTCAAGATTTATTTTTTAATTTTATTTCTTGGTTTGAAGATGGTAAGACAGGTGTCAGTGAATTTAGATGTTAGGTTGTTGTTTTTAATTTACATAAAGTCATAATCCTGTGTTTTATTAATATTACTTAATTGTTTTACAACTTTAAATTGTTAGTTTGTAAATGATTTATTTATAGACAGTTACTAGAAAATTTTGAGGTTAAGTTTTTTTTTAAATTTAAAAGAAAATTCTTTATTTCTCATTAATAATACTTGTCTAAATACTTTAAACTGTTTCTCAATAGTTTTATTTATTTTTTTTTTTATTAATTTCAGTTATAATAATAATTTTTTTTTTGTAATTTAGTTTTTCGTCGTAAAATGGAATAACGAAAATAAAAAATAAATCATTTTATTTTTCTTATTTATAATAATTATTTTTTCCCTGACTTTTCAAGTGAAATATAATATAATAATTAGATACTAACAATTTTGTACAAAGCCAGACAAGTAAAATAATTATAAATAATACCTGTATTTTGAGGTTATGTTTTTTTTTACATATTCAAATTGATAATTTTATTTTTTAATAATACTCATTTTTATGGAAATAAAATTGTCTATTTTTGCAGTAAATTTATTTAATTTATTTATTTATTTCTGTATAACTTGAGTTTATAATAATATACAACATTATTATATATAATATAATTTTTTATTGCAGTTTATTGGGAACAATTATACAAATTATTATACAATTATTATGTGTAAAAAAAATAATGTTTAATGTTTAATCATGTTGATTAACGTTACTTTTTTATAATTAAATTAAAAATACAACTTTCAATAAATAACAAATTATTAAATAAAAATGTTTTCACGCAGGTATTAGCCAACACTATAGTGTCTGCAGAAAAGAATGGGCCAGCGAACCAGTTTTATTCATACAACCTAAAGGCAAAAATTTGTTGCTGTCTACTTGATGTCACAAAACTAGAATGCCGAAGGTAACTTGGCAAATAAATAAATAATAGAAGTTATTAATTAATATTAAAAAAATGTTAAGCAGGACTGACAAAAATCATGATTTTTTTAAAAAAAAGTCCAAAAATCCTATTTTTTTATTTAAATCAAAATTTGATTTTACTTTAAATATAATCAGAATATAAAATCTCGAAATGTTTATTTGAAAGTAGTTTATTTTTTAAATTTAGAACATTGAGTAAGAAATAATGAAGAATAAAACATTTAATCAAAATCAAATAAATTATGTCGAATAAATGAGAAAATTTTACAAAAATATCTTTAAGTTCGTATGGTAGCAAAATTAAAAAAAAAATAGGTAAAAGCAGTGAAAGAATAATAAAAAAGAAACTCTTTTCAAAAAAACTAAACTATTTCAGGAAATTTTTTTATATTAAAAAATAAATAAGATGATAATTAAAAAAAAAGTTATAATATATTACTAAAGAGAACCAAATTTTAAAATTAGAAAAATTACAGAATTATTTTATAAATTGGATAAAAAATAATGAATAGAATTTTAGAAAATTTATGAAAATGGTAAAAGAAAAGAAATTGTATAAAATAGAAAAAACGATTTTAAAATAAGAATATTTAGTACGAGATTAAATTTACATAATGTAAAATAAAAGAATAAAATTTTTCAAAAAAAATAGAAAATTGAGAAGTTTAAAAAATGTAGATAAAAGCTTCGAATAAATGTTTTCAAAAATTGGTAATTATAAGATAAAAAAACCTAAACGTCCGGATAGACGGACAAACTATTTCATCCGGCTAGCCGGACGTATAGTCGCAGCCTTAAGAAAAAATGTGATTTAATGTACAAGTTTAAATTATTTCAAATGTTGATATAATTTAAAGTTTAGCTAAAATAATTGATGCAAGTTTTAATTAATTCAAATTTCACTCACTCAAACTTTAAAATAAATTAAAATTATATGATTGTTTAAAAACGTTTTTTTAATAAATAAATCAACGTAAATAAGTTCAAATAATTGAAAGTGTAATGAATGTCAATGGCAAATTAATTTAAACTTAATTTATTTAAAAATAAAAAACATTTTTTTAAAAAAAGTTTAATAAGTATTTACTGGAAATAAATAAAGTTATTTTTTTCGTTTCTTTAATATGTATCTTGAAAATTAAAATTTATAAATATATTTTTATTTTAGATTTTGAATAGATGACAACATAAGGAACAACAATCTCAACAGTAAGAAAGTAGACAATTTCCTGATGAACAAAGTGTTTCCAGAGGAAGCAAAAAAAATAAAAATGAAGAAGTAATTTGCTGTCCAATTAGGGGTCGTCTACATATCACATGATATTTATAGGGATGGGTGGGGGGTAGGCCAAATATCACGGTCCATGTAAAGTATATTTTTTAGCAATAGAAAAAGTATCACGCAGAGGGGCTATCACTTGATATGTGAATGACCCCTTATATAGAGTATGAACAAGAAAAGCGCCTACAGGAATAGCAGTGTCATTTTTTCTGGATCTATCTTATAGCACAAATTTAAAATGCACATACGAGTAATACAGTATTTAAGGGATATTAAATAATTGAGATCCCTTTTAACTTGTCACTTTAATTTCATTTGAAAAATTATTTTCAGCTGCATTTGTCAATAAATATAAAAAGAATAGTGAGTTATTAGTATAATTAATAAAGGTTATTGTCATTCTTATATATTTATAAAACATAAATACATTTTTTATTCCATTTATAATACTATTTTTTTCATTATTGATTTTCTAATCATTTATAATTATCTCCCTTTTAAAACAATTGCCAACATTTAAGTAGACATACATACATAAATAATAGTGTTACAAAAATTTTGCGATATTTCCCATAATACTATTAAAACAGTGGCCTAACTGTTAAGGGTCAAAGTGGGGCAGTGTCCCGGGGCCCTTGAGCATAGGAAAACCTTGATCAACTCTCATAGACCTTTAAAAAAAAATTCTAAAAACTTTACTAATTGTATAGTAATTTAAAGTTTGACTAAATTAAACAACGCGCGTTGGCCCGCCATAAGTTTCTACACTTTGTGTTATCAACAATTATAAATATTTTAAATATATTTAAAAATAAATTTATATCAACAAATCAATAAATAAAATTAATAATTATTCAGGACAAAATTTAGAAAATTTTAGAACTGAAAAAAGGGCAAAAAACAATTGAAATTAAACAAAATAATTCAAAATTTTGCAAATTAATTGAAAAAAATAATAATGGACTTAATTAAAAATTGGGAAAAGTAATTAAAACTTAGAGAAAATAAATGAAAAAAGATAAACGTAAAATTGAATCTTCAATTCTGAATTCTTCAATTGAAATTGAAGAACAATTTTCAATTAAAAATATAAAATTTAAAACTTTCTGGAAATTATGAAAAAGAACGAAAGTAATTGAAAATTGAAGAAAATAATATAAAAAAATATAAATAATTGAAAATTGAATAAAATAATTGAAATGTCAGATAAATAATTTAAAATTTTGAAAATTATAAAACAAATGAAAAAAATTGACAATTAAAAGAGATAAATTTTGAAAAATAATTAAAAAAAGATTTTAAAGTTTGAAAGTTAAAGATAATAATTGAAATTTGATAAAAACAATGATAAGTTGTAAAAAATAAATGACATTTGAGAGAAATAATTACAAAAATTACGGGAAATTTTTTAATTAAAAATAATAATTGGCCTTTATTTGGTCATTTTATTTATATTTATCTGTAATCGTTTCTTTTTTTTTTTATTATAATTAGTACTTATTGTACGAAAGGGCTCTTTTTCATGTTTTGTATTTCGCCCGTTTATGAATGAATAAATAAATAAATAAAAATTTGAGAAAAATACATGAACATCTTAAAAATAAATTGAAAAAATGAGAATAATTAAAAATTGGATAAAAAAATAAATTGAAAAGAACTAAAAATAATTGAAATTTACGATAATTAATAAAAAAAAAATTAGAAATTAAGAAAACAAATTAAATTAATTCAAAATTAAAGAAAGAAATTGAAGTTTTAGAAAAATACTTATAAATCTTAGAAAATAATTAGGGTCAGTTGGGGTAATTCGGGACAAACGATATTTAAGCTAAATGTGCAGACTTTTAAGTAAGTACGATATAAGTATTTTAACCTCAGACCACCTACAAGAAGTCCTGAATATTTGTCAATTTTTCAATTGTCAATTGTCAGCAAGGTATAGGAAGATAATTCATAATCGGTAAAAAGTTGACAATCAAAGAAAAACTGTTTCAGTAGTTCTTCTCGTATTTGAAAAAAAAACAATCCCAAAAATTCAACAAAACTTTTTTCTTATGTGTTATTGATATTGTAATTGAAATTCACTTGCGTTTTTGTTCTTGGTTAATTTATATAATAATAATAATCTGTCCCTTAATACCCCGAGAATTCGACAAGAATGGGGTAATTCGGGACAGAATTTTAAATGTATTTTTTTAATAACAGCTGAACAAACTTGCATCTTATTGACCACTACACAATTTTTGCAGTGTGAAATTACAAAAAAAATGTTTATTATACTTTTCTCGAGTTTAAGTATAATATTTAGGCATAATATAATATTTCATAGTGCAAAGTAGATAGTTCTTACTGAAAATACGTAAAGGATACCTACAAAACGAGCTACTGGTAAATGAATTTAAGAGAAAAAGTTACCCTCACAGCATGGGATATCTCGTGAATATCCCATTATGATCCCGGAACCTCTCAGGGATAACCCTGGGATATCTCACGGGACGGAAATTTGGATGACCCAGGGATATCCCGGCAGGATATAGAATTTTCAATATCCCATCGAGATATCCCAGGGACATCCTACGTGGGATATAATATTTGCAATATGCCATCGAGAGGACCTCGGGCTATTACTTATTGTTTATTATAACCATAATATTCATTACTTGTAACCAAAATGTATCATAAAATAATTAGTAGTACCAAATATTTGTATTTGTTTAAGATAATTACTAGATATGTTTAGGTTTTTTTAAATAAAAATTTTTTAAGTTCAACCAATATTCTTTGCATCAAGTACAATACAATGTTTTTCTCCATTGCCTATAACAACCTTCAGTGGCTCAGTTGGTTACGGCTGCGCTTGCTATGCGCAAGGGCGCGGGTTCAAATCCTTATACCTCCAAATTTTGTTTCTAAATCATTAGAGTATATCTCATGAGGCGGGAATTTGGACAGACTGGGGATGTCCCGAAGATATCTCAAATTTCAGCGGGATATCCCAGGGATATCCTTTTGTTATGAGGGTAGTGATTGAATGAGAGAGCGAACAAAAGAGAGCGAGAGAGAGACTTCAAATTCGTATTAAATAACCTTTGGGTGTCAAAATTGAAGCAAATTATATAAATTTTTACGAATTTTTTCAGAATTGTCATTTGTTGTCCATTATTGAATTCGACATTTTTAATTTTAAATGTCTGATTTTAGATTAATTTTCAGCGGCCTCAGAAATATTTTTTTACCAAGTTTAAGATAAATCCCTTAAAATGTGTTCAAGTTATTTAATTTTTCACATTGTTACTTACGGTCTGGTTGATTTTTGAACATATATGATACATTATCATTCATATGATTAAAGTATCATATATCTATTATGAATTTTTTTCAAGCTATTTCGTTTCTTAATGCAGTAGTATATAGTATAATGCGGGACAGCAGTTTTTCGCGATTCAGGGTCATCTGTCCCGAATTACCCCAACTGACCCTAACAATCGAGAAAAATAATTAAAAAATGATACAATTAATTCAAACTTAAAAAAAATAATTAAAATATGCTGGAAGTAATTTAAGAATAAGAAAAAAAATTGAAATATTATAAAAATAATTTAAATATAAAAAATTGTAAACAGTAAATAAATATTGAGAGAAATAATTAAAACAATCATAGAATATATGTTTAAAAAAAGAAAATAATTACAAAACGACTTAAAAAATTTTAGTTAAAGAGAATTATTAGAAAAAACGCAGAAATAATGGAAAATTAATGAAAATAACTAAAATTTCATATAAATAATTGAAATTTTTTAAAGTTATGACAAATTAATAAAAATAATAAGAAATTGAAGAAAATAATAGAAAAATTACAATTTTTATTTTTAATCAAATAATCAAAAGTTAATGAAAATAATAAAAATTTTAGAAAATTATAATAATAATTGGGCACGCATGCATTCTTCCCGCAAGTCATTCGGTCGACACGACATTTGATCGAACGGCATTCGGTCGACTCGACATTTGCACGACTGGTCATTTGATCGACTGCGGACATTTCCGCGACTGGTCATTCGATCGACTCGACATTTGAACGAATGGACATTTGATCGAATGGACATTTCCGCGACTGGTCATTTGCTCGACTCGCCATTTGAACGAATGGACATTTGATAGACTCGACATTTCCGCGACTGGTCATTTCCACGACTGGTCATTTGATCGAATGGACAATTAAACGAATGGACATTTCCACGACTGGTCATTTGATCGACTCGACATTTGAAAGAAAGGTTTTTTTTATGTGAGTTTCCTCTCTATTTTGTAGTAGTTTGTGGTTTCTATTTATCAAGCGTTCTTAGTGTGCATAGCGTTGAATATATTGAATATAATACTCCTGGCTCCATCTGCCGACAAAATATTCAACACTATGCACATTAAGAACGCTTGATAAATAGAAACCACAAACTACTACAAAATAGAGAAGAAACTCACATAAAAAAAACCTTTCTTTCAAATGTCGAGTCGATCAAATGACCAGTCGCGCAAATGTCCATTCGATCAAATGTCAATTCGTTCAAATGTCGAGTCGATCAAATGACCAGTCTCGGAAATGTCCATTCGGTCAAATGACCAGTCGTGGAAATGTCTATTCGTTAAAATGTCGAGTCGAGGAAATGACCAGTCGCGGAAATGTCGAGTCTATCAAATGTCCATTCGTTCAAATGTCGAGTCGAGCAAATGACTAGTCGCGGAAATGTCGAGTCGTTCAAATGTCGAGTCGATCAAATGACCAGTCGTGGAAATGACCAGTGGCGGAAATGTCGAGTCGAGCAAATGACCAGTCGCGGAAATGTCAAGTCGATCGAATGTCGAGTCGATCAAATGACCAGTCGTGGAAATGACCAGTGGCGGAAATGTCGAGTCGAGCAAATGACCAGTCGCGGAAATGTCAAGTCGATCGAATGACCAGTCGCGGAAATGTCCATTCGTTCAAATGTCGAGTCGATCGAATGACCAGTCGCGGAAATGTCCAGTCGATCAAATGACCAGTCGTGGAAATGTCGAGTCGACCGAATGCCGTTCGATCAAATGTCGAGTCGACCGAATGACTTGCGGGAAGAATTGCCAATAATTACCCACACAGCACCAGAAATTCCCTGAATTTCGTCTGAATATTGGTCCACATTTCCCGAATATTTGAACCTACCCAAGCAGCACGTAATATTACATGAATATTACAGTGACATCATATTGTGATATTCGTAATATTACGGGGTGATATTACAGTGATATTGACGTGATATTGAAATGTCCGCCTCAAGGTAATATTACAAGTAATATTACAGTGATATTGATGTAATATTACAAGTAATATTACAATGATATTGAGGTAATATTACAAATATTTATTTATTTCAATATTTATTTTACATTAAATAAAATATTTAAAAAAAATTCGGCGCACATGGGGTTTGAACACGCAACGTTCGACACAACGTGAATACGCCTTGTACCTCTCGGTCATCTAGCTCTTGGAATGTATTTCAGAAAGTGTTCTTCATGTAGTACCTTAAATTCTCTTTGGTACAATATGAAGAACACTTTCTGAACTATATTCCAAGAGCTAGATGGCCGAGAGGTACAAGGCGTATTCACATCGTGTCGAACGTTGCGTGTTCGAACCCCGTGTGAGCCAAATTTTTTTTAAATATTTTATTTAATGTTAAATAAATATTGAAATAAATAATTGTAATATTACCTTAATATCATCGTAATATTACCTGAATATCACTGTAATATTACCGTAATATTACTTGTAATATTACATCAATATCATTGTAATATTACTTGTAATATTCAATATCACGTCAATATCACTGTAATATCACCCCGTAATATTACCAATATTACAATATGATGTCACTGTGATATTCATGTAATATTACGTGCTGCTTGGGTAATATTCAGGGAAGTTTCGTGGAAGCATTAAAATGTCCGCCATGGGGAATATTGGACGCGAAATTTCCCTGAAAATGTATTTCTAATTTTCAGGGAATTTCTGCATCTTATATTCCTAGAATATTTAGGGAAAGTTAAAAAAAAATTCCAAAATTTTTTCTGATCTGGTAATTCTAGAACATTAAAAACTACTGCGCAGCCGTAAGTGTCACAGGAACCAAGTTCGACCAGTGCGCATCATTTACAGTGAATTTACGAATACTGTGAATATTGAAGGAATATTAGATGCGGAAATTCCCTGAAAATTAGAAATATATTTTCAGGGAAATTTTACGTCCAATATTCCACATGGCTGACATTTTGATGCTTCCACGAGAAACTTCCCTGAATATTAGGTTCGAATATTCGGGAAATGTGGACCAATATTCACGGGAAATTCAGGGAATTTCTGGTGCTGTGTAGGTAACAATTGAGCAAAATAATCAAAAAATGATAAAATTAATTGAAAATTGAAAAAAAATAACAAGTGAAATATGTTGAAAATAATTTAAGATTAAGAAAAAAAATTGAAATATGAATATGAATAGGATAAAAAATTAAAAAGGGGCAAGAAAAAACGAACTCATTCGGACAAAGTTGTTTAATGTTTAAAATCTGTACTCCAATGTTTCGAAATCTAAATGATTTCCTCTTCAAAGAGTCAAGTTAAAACATAAAAAATTCTTCCTTTGATAATTTCCTGAGATTATTTTTTATTTATTGACCTACATATATATGTATATGGGGATTTTTGACGAATGATATCTCAGGAAATTATCAAAGGAAGAATTTTTTATGTTTTAACTTGACTCTCTGAAGAGGAAATCATTTAGATTTCGAAACGTTGGAGTACAGATTTTAAACATTAAACAACTTTGTCCGAATGACTTCGTTTTTTCTTGCTCCTTTTTAATATTTTATTCTCGGACGTTAAAGACTTTTATAATATAATATGATAAAAATAATTTAAATATAAAAAATTGCAAACAGTAAATAAAGTTTGAAAACAATAATTGAAAAAATCATAGAATATATGTTTAAAAATCGAAAATAATTACAAAATTACTTAAAAATTTTTAATTAAAGAGAATAATTATAAAATCGGAGAAATAATCGTAAATTGAAGAAAATAATTGAAATTTTAGAAGAATACTTAAAAATCTTAGAAAATAATTTTAGAAAATGTGAATAATAACTAACAATTGAGGAAAATAATTCAAAATTGAAAAAAATAATTAAATTATTCTGAAAATAACTTAAGATTGAGAAAAAAATTGAAATATGATAAAAATAATTTAAATATAAAAAATTGCAAACAGTAAATAAAATTTGAGAGAAATAATTTAAAAAATCATAGAATATAAATATGTTTAAAAAAAGGAAATAATTACAAAATGACTTAAAAAATTTTAGTTAAAGAGAATTATTAGAAAAAACGCAGAAATAATGGAAAATTAATGAAAATAACTGAAATTTCATATAAATGACTGAAATTTTTTAAAGTTAAGCAAAAATAATAAAAATAAATAGAAATTGAAGAAAATAAGAAAAAATCGGGCAAGTTCGAGTTACACTCGCACTAAAATCGAGGGTTCGGTACACAAAACAAAATAATTTTTAATATATTTGATACTATTAAATATATAAATATATTATACATATTATATATAATATAATATATAAAATATAATATATAATGAATTTTTTATACAAAATGGACCACCCCCCCTATCTTCCAAAATATTTTACTTAGAGAGTTCAAATTTTGTACAGGAATGTATTTTCAGGTATAAATTACATAAAAATTATAGAGAACGTGATCGTGATTGCATTTTTAACGAAAAATCCAGAGATTTTAGCAAATATCCATAAAAAATACTCAAAAATCATTTTATTTCCTTAACAACGCTATGATCAACTTCTACAATCATGTTCTCTACAATTTTTCTGTAATCTACACTTGAAAATACATTTGTGTACTCAATTTGAACTCTCTAAGTCAAATTGTTTGGAAGTTATGGGAGGGGGGATACGGTAATTTTTTAGCATTTTTTTTAAATCGTTGGTTTTTGCTTAAAAACACTATGATAACGATCTGCAACAAAGTTCTCTACAGTTTTTCTGTAATCTATATGGCAAACTACATATGTATACCAAATTTCAGCACTCTAAGTACAATAGTTCGGCAGATATGGAGGTGGCATTGTACACTTTTAGTGCATTTTTGCTAAAAAAATTGACCGTATCAAGTTCAGGAAATTAATTCAGAAATTATTAAAAATGATTAAAAATTGAAGGTAATAATTGCAAAAATAATAGTAAATTAAAAAAATCAAATTAAATTTGCGATGAATAATATAAAATTTAGGAATAAATAATTAAATTGATTTATAATGTCAAGGGAAAAATAATTAAAATTGAAAAAGTTTTTTAAACAAAATAATTCAAATTTGAGGAAGGTAAATTTAAAATTTTGGGAAACAATTTAAAAATAATTGAAAGAATTAAAAATTGCAGCAAACGATTAAAAAATGATAAAAATAGTTCAAAATTCAAATTTAGTATACAATTTGAAACATGGATTAATTGAAATTTTAATCAATGCAAGTTCATATTAACTGAAATTTGAAGAAATTAAAATTGCTATAATTATAAAACTTGAAAACATTTTAAAAAAGTGAAATATGATTTAAAATTTTAAAAGAAAAAACATCTATTTAAAAGACCATATATAATTGGAGCCTAATTATCCTTTTTGCACCAGGGCGCTTGGCCTCCTAGTTACGCCACTGTATTAAAATAGCATTTAAACATTTATTCCCATCTTCAAAAATAACTAGTAACATATATGTATAATAATTATCTTTTTAATTTCAGAAAATGTCTCAAGTCTATTAATAATTATAGATTGGTTTCCAAGAGTCCTGAATTTTTGTTGTTTAGTCAGCAAACTTTTTGTAATTGAAAATATGTACTATTTTTCGGACAAATACAAAAGAAAATATCAATTTGGCAGACTAAAGTAATTTAGTATAAAAATAATACAATTTAATTAACTGTATCGTAGACGCCTTGATTCTTTCAAGTACATGCAATATATAATTTTCACATTTTTATATATTTTTAACTTATAAAATATCCGTTTTTCAATAAATTTTTACAACCCTGATGAAGACAGCATTGTCTGTCGAAACGTTAAAAAATGGTTTTTTTAAACCTTTTCTTTCTAAATTTGACTAACTCGGCTCGGAGAAATCGTTAAATTCCGTTAGGCTTGTGAATTACTAACACAAAGTGATAGTTAGTGCTATCCACGATACGATACGATACGAGACTTCAGGTGGTATCGTCTCGGTCTCGTCAAATATTAAAATTTCATGTATAGTATCGGTATCGGGAAGGATGGTCTCGGTACGAATTCTTGGAGTTTCGAAAAATTTAATTCAATCCAGGGCCGGCGCGAACTGTGTGGATGGTGTGGAGTACTCCACACCCCAAAATACTTACAACAGGGTGTCTACTAACAGGGAAAACCGGGAAATAACGGGGAATTTAAATTGACCGGGAAAAACCGGGAATTTTCCGTCAAACCGGGAATTTTCTTTCTGGGCTAATAAATTTAACTAACATATCAATTTGTTTTATAAATAAAGATAATAACTTTATGCATTTTGAACAAATCTGATTATGCGTTTAAATTTTGTGTAATTATGCGACAATTATGCAATTGAAAAATAAAAAATATACATCCCCATAGCACCTTAACTTGCCTCAACCTGGCCAACCTTGCCTCAAGTTTCTAAACTTGCAGCAAAGTTTCTGAAAGTTGACGATACTTGAGGAAAGGTTGGCAAAGTTGAGGCAAGTTTAGGTGCTGTGGGGGATTAAAAATTGTTATCAAATAATAATTATTTAATATTTTGTGTTTTTTCTTTAAAATTTGTAAATAATTCCAATTTTTATCCAGTTTTGGCGAATAATAGCTCATTTTAATCTTTGAAACATTCTTTATAAGTGCGTTCGTTGAATTTTGTTAATAATATTTTCTTAAAAAAATATTAAATAAATAAAACTTTACTATTATATATTTTTTAAACAAAAATTTGTTAACAAAATTCAACAAACAGACTTGTAGAGAATGTTTCAAAGATTAAAATGAGCTATTAATTGTCAAAATTGGATGAAAATTAGAATTATTCCCAAACTTTAAAGAAAAAATACAAAATGTTAAATAATATTATTATTTGGTAACAAATTTGGTCTCCACCCAATTTTTTTTAAAAATGTATAACTCGGTCTTTCAAAATTGGGTCAAACAAATTTTAATAATACTTTTATTTTATGTGGAAAACCATTTTCTAGTTTGAGGTTATGTCAGTAGGTTGAACATCCTTAACGCTAACAATACCGCAGAAACAATGAAAAACATTAAACATGAAAAAGTCAAATTATTATGAAAAAATGTAGATAGAACTTCAGTTTTTTTATCAGATCGTAGATTGCATAACACTAGTTTACAAATTTTTCCTTCATGTTTGGTACTATTTTGGAAATGTGTTTTTTAGGCTAATTTGGGGTCTCTGAAAACGAAAATGACCACCAAAAACTTTTCCAAAGAAGCGTTTTTAAGATATTGACAAAAAAACCTGTTTTTCGACTATTGCTAAATGCAACTTCGAGAAGATGTGACCCATCATAAACGAATGAGTTTGCATCAAAAAGTTTAAAAACAACCATTTTGTCGACTTTCAGCGATGGTAAACGAAAAAATACAAATAATATTTATACAAGCAGTGCATAATCATCAAGAAATATTGACTTTTTCCAAACTCTATCAAAATTCTATTCGTTACATTCACCATTTTTAATATTTCTCGCAATAACTGAGAAACGAATCGAAAAACAGGTTTTTTTGTCAATATCTTAAAAACGCTTCTTTGGAAAAGTTTTTGGTGGTCATTTTCGTTTTCAGAGACCCCAAATTAGCCTAAAAAACACATTTCCAAAGTAGTACCAAACATGAAGGAAAAATTTGTAAACTAGAATAGTTTAAATAGTTATGGGCAATTCTATTGTGTGCTTTCAATTATCAATTATTTTCATCATATTTCAATTATTTTCTTCGATATTCAATAATTCTCGGCTTTTTTCATATTTTTTTTTTTCAATTATCGATTACGTTCTTGAAGCTTCAATTCAATTCTTCAATTATTCAACTATTTTCAGAAATTCACAATTATTTTCTTTAACTGACAATTATTCTTTCAATTTTCAACTATTTTCTTCAATTTTCAATTATTTTCTACTATTCTCAATTATTTTCTTCCATTTTGAATTATTTTTATTAATTTTAAATTATTTCTTCATTTCTTAATTATTTTCTTCGATTTTCTACTATTTTCTTCAATTTTCAATTATTTTCATCAATTTTTAATTATTTTCTTCAGATTTCAATTATTTCCTTCAATTTTTAATTATTTAATTTAATATTCTATGATTCTCGACTTTTTTCAACTATTTTTTTCAATCATCATTTATTTATTTCACATCTCAATAACTCCTCCAATTTTCAATTGTTTTTTTCAATTTTTCAATAACTCTAGGCTTCTTACTTATTTGAAAATCAATTTCAATTTTTATTTAAATTGATATGTAATTTTAAAATTATTCTCATCAATTCCAAATTATTTCCGTCGATTTCTAAATTTTTCTGGTGTTTTCAAATATTGTCTTTAATTCTTAAGTACCGTAAAACAGGCTAACTTCGCTCATGTAGGGTAATTTCGCTCAGTGGAAACTTTTTTTTTCAAAATGTAATTATCGTTATTTTCAGGAAGAAAAATGTAAGATTTGCAATTGTTAATGTTCATAAAAGTATCAAACTCTGTTTCAAAGGTATTTTAAAGCAGAATTATAGTCAAGTTTCAGTAAAAATAATATTTATTTTGCTCATTGAACAAGTAGCGTGTAAAAGTCGTTTGTAAAACCTATAATTAAAATATTTTATTTTTGAACCAGAAAATTTATATGATTCGGGAAGGTAAATGTTAACACAATTTTAATTATGTCATTCAGCGACGTTTCACCAACAAAGGTTCGTTGGCCTCATCAGGCTAAATTCGTTAAAATTTAAACATTTTTTAACTTGTCAAACAATTAAAATATATTAAATAAAATTGTGTACGACGTCAAATAAATTAAAAACATTTTGAAACGACCAGCCAGGCAACAGATTTAAATTAAACGGTCTTCTTTCAACACCGAGAAGAATTTAATCATGAATTCGACTGGCAAAATGCCCAACTTTTAGACCAAGAGTCACATTTTTTTAAACGTAACATCTCGGAAATGATACACATTAAGTCTAACATATTTACTTTAAATAAAAAAGAAGATATCGTATTTTTAAATAAGAATTTTTTTTCCTTAATCAACAGAATGAATTCATGAGTATATTTTCCTCAATATTTACTGTTTGTCTTGTTATTTATTTGTAACCGCTTGTTTATATTTGTAATTCTTCTGTCATCGAGTTCAATAACTTCTTGTTATTTATAAAAGTTTATATTTCTAAATAAGTAGTTAGTTTAATTTAAGTCTGTTGCCTGGCTGGTCGTTTTAAAATGTTTTTAATTTATTTGACGTCGTACACAATTTTATTTAATATATTTTAATTGTTTGACAAGTTAAAAAATGTTTAAATTTTAACGAATTTAGGTAATTTTGTTTTTTTATACGCTATTTAACCAGTTTATGTGTTATGTGTTTATTTATTATTTAAAAATTTCTGAAGTGATTATTAATTTTTGTATATTTTTTTTATAATAAAAACAGCCTGATGAGGCAAACGAACCTTTGTTGGTGAAACGTCGCTGAATGACATATAATTAAAATTGTGTTAACATTTACCTTTCCGAATCATATAAATTTTCTGGTTCAACTTTAACAAAAAATGGAAGGATTTACATCTCTCTCATCTAAAATATTTTATGTTAAAAGCATCTAATAATCTTATTTCTTATATCTCTGACATGATTTAGACAAAATAAAATTCCTGAAAATTTGAATAGTTTTCGACAAAAGTCAATTTAAACAAAATATTTAATATTTGTTGGGTAATTTCGTTCATGAATACAATGTATCAGTCAATTGTTTATCAAGTATCTAAGGTTATTTCTCATGACAAAATTCTAAATTTTATCTAATTATAAAACATAAAATGTGATTAAATATTTATTCTGATGACTGTAAATGTTATTTAAATAATATTATTTTCGTTCTAATGATTTTATAAAGTGATTATAGCTTGTAAACTAACATATTTTTGTTGTTAAAAATTAAAGTCATTAAAGTTGAGCGAAATTACTCCACATTGAGCTGTAATTTCGCTCACAGTAAAAAGGTATATTAAATAGGTTTACGCAATATATTGTAATTTTTTTATTTTGTGAAATTAAAGAGGAAGAGTCAGAGATTATATACCTATTTTCAATGCCAAAATTAATTATTAACTTTTTTCTATACTTTTTGAAAAAAAACATGAAACTTTGAGCGAAATTAGCCTGTTTTACGGTACTTTCTTCAATTTTCAATTATTTTCTTCAATTTTCAATTATTTTCTTTAATTTTTAATTATTTTGTTCAATTTTCAATTGTTTGTTTCAATATTCAGTAATCTCGACTTTTTTCAATTATCAGTAATTTATTTAATGTTTCAAAACCTCCTTCAATTTTCAATAATTTTCTTCTATTTTCAATTTAATTGTTTAATTATTTTTCTACCACACATGCACGAAAACCTCGTGTTTTCGTTCGCCTTAAGCGGGGCAGAACTCACAGTTTTTAGGTCAGTGAACGTTAGAGATAAAAAAACTTCCGAACAGTGAAAAAAACTCTCGCATCGCGCCGCAATGCGCCTGCGCGATGAGAGTTTTTTTCACTGTTCGGAAGTTTTTTTACCTCTAACGTCACTAACCTGAAAACTGCGAGTGCTGACCCGCTAACGCGTACAAAACACGAGATTTTCGTACATCTGTGATAGAAAATAGCATATGCACCTCGGGAGGCCGATTTTTTGTCTCGCACAATGTTCTCCAAACATTTGTGCTTGACAAAACAACACGGACTTCCCTCCCTTGATGCATAATATACTATTTCAATTCTCAATTAATTTCTTTAAATAACAATTCTATTCTTCAATTTTTAATGTTTTCTTCAATATGAAATAATTCCTGTCATTTTCCATTTTTTTTTAATTATAAATTATTTTCTTCTTTTTTTAATCCAATTGTTCAGTAATTTTCTTTAATTTTCAATTTTATTTCTCAATTTCCAATTATTTTTTTTTTTATATTCAATAATAATTCAATAATAAGAAATGCCTCTCATTTCAAAAAATTGAACGTTCTGAAAATCCTTTACTTTTCCTTGGTCAGATCTCACATGGAGTTTGCTTCTGTTGTCTAGTCGCCGTTTTACAATGTACACTTCACTCGGCTTGAGCGAGTGCAGAACAGATTTCTTCGCTTCGTTGCTAGACAATTAGGGGTAGAGTATAATAGATTTAACCATGATTATCATTGAAAAAAACTAATGCTGGGGTTAACTCTGTACTCAACAGAATATGTAAGGAGGCAAATTCCGTCCACGGTAACATAAGCTTTTTTGGATTCACCTTAAATGTATTTATCTCTAACTTACGCAGATATATTAATAATGAGTCTAGCTAATAGAGATCTGAACGTCATGCGTCAAAAGTTGCTACCTCAGCATAGATTATTTATTGATTGTTATTATCTATTTGTCGGATTGTGCCATATATATATTTCATTGTACACTTTTTTTATTATTAGTACTTATAGTACAAAAGGGCCTTATTATGCCCGTTTATGTATTAAATGTATTAAATGTATTAAATAATAATTCTGTGTTTTTCCGATTTCAAATTTTAATTATTTTGTTCAATTTTCAATTGTTTTGTTTCAATATTTTCTTTGATTCTTAATTATTGTCTTCAAATTTCAGTTTTATTTCTCAATTTTCAATTTTTTTTTTAATATTCAATAATTATGTTCTTTTAATTTTGTTTCTAATTGTCAAATATCTTTGTCATTATTCAATTATTTCTTTCCATTATTAATTTCTTTTCATTTTTAATTGTTTCTTTTTATTCTTAATTATTATTTTTTGTAAAGTTTAATATTTAATTCTTTAATTCTCAATTATTTTCTTCAATTATCAACTGTTATCTTCAATTTTTGTAACCATTTGTAGGTCTATTTATACTTAAAATAAATTTTAAGTTAACAAGAGAAAAAACCGGGAAAAATAGAAACAAAAACTGGGAAAAACCGGGAATTTTGTGGGACGAAATTAGTAGACACCCTGTTAATTACAAATATTTGTTAATATTTTGGACTCACCTCCCCCTCCCCAATCTTTTTGACAATTCCACACCCCGAAAAAATTTGTTCCGCCGGCCCTAAGTCAATCTATTTGAAGTTCTACTTGACAAAATATCATGTAATTTGGAGTAGAGTTAAAGTAAGTGTTTTATTAAAAAATAAAAGTTAAATTGTTTACTTATTTATTTACAATTTTTTCGGCACACATTTTTTGAAAGAAAATAAAATATTTGCTCTGGTGAATGACTCCTTCATCTAAGGAAATAAAAAACAGAGAAATTATAAAATGCCAACATTTCGAATTTTATGAATTTTTATCTGTCAATTTAACAATGGTATTTTTCTTTAAAAATGGATTTTGAAATCTTAAATTTATTAAAAATTATAGTTAATTGATTCTGGCGAGACTTTTGAATTTGTGAAAAATAATAATTAAAAAAATATAATAAAAATACTCAATAATTAGAAAAAGGATTAGAATTAATCAGGGACTGACACGAAAACCGAAACAAAATATATTTCATTTTTGTTTCGTTTCGGTTTTGAAAAACTGAAACAAAATGTCGATTTAATTTTGTTTTGTGTTGAACCTGAAACGAAAAGGCTCTGAATTACGTTTTCGTCTCATGCCCGAAACGAAAAGGCTTCGAATTTTGTTTTCGTTTCATGCCCGAAACGAAAATCCGCTCCTAATTCCGTTTTCGTTTCTCATAAAAAAGGCTCTAAAGTTCACAAAAACAATTTTAAACACAATTCTTTTCTTGCAGGAGACGAAAACGAAATTCAGAGTCTTTTCGTTTCGGGCATGAGACTGAAACGAAATTCGGAGTTGATTTTCGTTTCGGGCATGAGACGAAAACGTAATTCAGAGCCTTTTCGTTTCAGGCTCAATACAAAACAATATTGATTGTACATTTTCGTTTCGTCACAACAATTCAAAACAGAAACAGAATTCGATTTTCGTGTCAGTCCCTGGAATTAATGAATAATTTGTCACTAATTAAAATTAGTAAAAATCTCTCTCTTTTTAGGGTTCCGTACACCTTCGGTGTTCATAGCGTTGTCAAGGAAATAACAACTTTTTTTTTGCAAAAATGCATTAAAAAGGGACCATTCCCCCCCCCCCCCTTAACTTCTAAATTATTTGACCTAGAGGTCTGAAATTTGGTACACATATGTATTTTCACGTGTAGATTACACGAAAAATATAAAGAATATGATATGAATTAATGGCCATAGCGTTGTCAAGGAGAAACTACAAATTTCCGAAAAAAAAGTTTTTTTTCTCTAACTTTGCCATTAATTGAGCTAGAGGGCTAAAATTTGGTACACTCGAGTATTTTTGCATGCAAATTATGGAAAAATTATGTTTGGAAAAAAAATTTAATATTATGAGGTCACAAAAAAAAATTCAAAAAATGACCAAAAAGAGGTTTAGACCCCTATGCTGGAACTCACCCTAATTGTCCTATACAGTACCCCTCAAACCAATAAAATTTTTATTTGTATACTCAGAGTTTAAAAATACGATATATAACGCGATTGAAAATTGTTATCACTTTTTTTTCAAAATAATTGAAAAATTATGAAAAAACAAAAAAAATTTTTTAATTTTATACAGGGCTTGATCAAGGCTGCCACAGGACCTATAATCAAGACTGTTATAAGCCCTGAAACCCTATAAAAATTTCAGGGCTTCTCTCTATAAAAAAATTTCTTGATTTTTATGTTATTTATATGAAATACAAGCCTGTACCCTTAAGCAAAAGTTTCATGTACTGGAAGGTAGAAGTATTTTCATAATTTGTACGTTCTAATTAATTTTCATAATCTGTACATAAAAATATACAAATGTACCAAATTTTAGCCCTCTAGCTCAAATAGTGTCAAAGTTATAAGAAAAAAACTTTTATTTCGAAACTTTGCCGTTTTTTTTATTTTGACAACGTTTTGACTGTCAATCCATATCATGTACGCTATAATTTTCCTGTAATCTATACGTGAAAATACATATGTGTACCAAATTAGAGCTCTCTGCTTGTTAATAAGGTACATATTATCTTTGTTTCGTAAATGTACGGAACCCTAGATTTTGGTACGGGTGTAACTCGTATTTGCCCGATTTTTATGTATTAAATTAAAAAATTTAATTATTAATAAAAGCTTGTTGCTTATTTGCTTTATAGTAAGTTACCTTTGTAAACTTTTAGTAAAAAACAACTATAAGTTAATAGAAATTAATTAATTATCGCCATTAAACTACATAAGGTATTAAGGCTTAGGGATCAAAAACTAAAATAAACCTAAGATAGATAGTTTTGGTCTCGTTTAGTTCAGGATTTGATTAAAAAATACATTCTCTCCATAATGCTTCAATTTTTAACATATTTTCTAATTCCTTAAAGTCTCGTCGAGAGTCTCGGTTTCGTGTCTCAGTAGCACAATGCAAAAACATGGTGTCTCAAATTGGCCAAAAATGTCTTATCTTAAGACATTTTTAAACAATTTAAGACACCTGTTTTTGCAGTGTATCGGTATCATCTCGGTCTATTGAAGATTGGTCTCAGTTTGGTATCGTATCGAAAAACCGAGACGATTCGATACGAGACCAAGACTAGTCTCGGTCTCGTGACATATTAATAATGAAAAAAAATAGTATTATAAATGGAATAAAAAATGTATTTATCTTTTATAAATATATAAGAATGACAATAACCTTTATTAATTATACTAATAACTCACTATTCATTTTATATTTATTGACAAATGCAGCTGAAAATAATTTTTCAAATGAAATTAAAGTGACAAGTTAAAAGGGATCTCAATTATTTAATATCCCTTAAATACTGTATTACTCGTATGTGCATTTTAAATTTGTGCTATAAGATAGATCCAAAAAAAATGACACTGCTATTCCTGTAGGCGCTTCTCTTGTTCCTACTCAATATAAGGGGTCATTCACATATCACGTGATAGCCCCCCTGCGTGATACTTTTTCTATTGCTAAAAAATTTACTTTTACATGGACCGTAATATTTGGCCTACCCCCCACCCATCCCTATAAATATCATGTGATATGTAGACGACCCCTAATTGGACAGCAAATTACTTCTTCATTTTTATTTTTTTTTTGCTTCCTCTGGAAACACTTTGTTCATCAGGAAATTGTCTACTTTCTTACTGTTGAGATTGTTGTCCCTTATGTTGTCATCTATTCAAAATCTAAAATAAAAATATATTTATAAATTTTGGTTTTCAAGATACATATTAAAGAAACGAAAAAAATAACTTTATTAACATGCACATGAAATAAAAGACAAAAATTATTTATAACTATTAAACGGTGCAAAGAGTTGCTGAAAATCTTAAAATTGTTTTTGCAATTATACAATACCTACATGTACAAAAACTACTCCTTTCCAGTAAATACTTATTAAACTTTTTTTAAAAAAATGTTTTTTATTTTTAAATAAATTAAGTTTAAATTAATTTGCCATTGACATTCATTACACTTTCAATTATTTAAACTTATTTACGTTGATTTATTTATTAAAAAAACGTTTTTAAACAATCATATAATTTTAATTTATTTTAAAGTTTGAGTGAGTGAAATTTGAATTAATTAAAACTTGCATCCATTATTTTAGCTTAACTTTAAATTATATCAACATTTCAAATAATTTAAACTTGTCAGGGTGTCTACTGGAAACCTAATTTGAAATTCTAGGAGATTTCCAGGACTTTTTCAGGACAGTTGTTTTATTTTTCTAGGATATTAAATTTAATGATTTTTATAGAAAGCACATTTCCTTTACAATAAAACTAAAAAAAGCTAAAAATTATATTCATTAGTGTCAAAAAAAAAAAAAAAAAATTCTGATGCTACCCCCAAATTTTGTTCTTAATAAAAAAAATGAGACATGTATTCTTATATTTTTTTATTTAATATTTTAAATAATTTTTTTTTTTCGTAAATCTAATATAAAAAATATAAAAATTGATTATATTCAACATGCAAATCTTATTTCTTTTCAAAAATGTCTAGAAAATGAATCTCGATGCTTTATTTGTCAACAAATTATTTTAATTATTTTTAATAATTTACAATTTAACAATTGTGTAAATAATTTCTGTTTGTTAATTAATAATAGGTATTTTTTTAATCTTATATTGACAGTTGTACTTTTTTCCCTAAGTTATAATTTAGTATATTGTTCAACAAGAAAAACAGATTTATTAGTAGTTACATTAAAAAATGGTTTAACAAATTATTGTTATTATTTTTTAATTTTTGTAGATCTGTATCAAAACAATTATATTTTTCTGAATTTTTGTGCCGCGTGCCAGAGAATGCTAAAAAAATTAAATTTAAAGTTGAGAAACAATTAAATAATAATAACAATAATTTGTGTAAACAGTTTTTAATGTATGTACCTACTAATAAATCTTTTTGATTTGTTTATTAATACACAAAATTACAAATTAAAAAGAAAAACATTATGAAATAATAGCAATAATAGTTTGTATATAAACAATATAATATAATAATATATTAATACATTTTTTTTATTCCAATAAATATATAAAGTTTCAAAGTAAGGAGAAAAACTGCAATTCTCTAAGGAAGAAATAAACATTGTTAATAAGTAATAATAAATAATTTAAGCAATTTAAAAAATATTGAAAAATGACACAGTAATATGTTTTTTATTATTAAAAGTATTTTTATTTTAAAATCATTTAAAATAAACATAAGAAACAAGATGATAGAGTAAAGAAAATATTTTTATTACCGTCAAGTGGGGCTATTTTGAGCACGCGAGGTTTTTAATGAATAAAATCTTTATATTCAGTTGCTTAAGTTTGCTACTTGTTATAAATACTTTCTAATATCTAGATTACAGAGAGTACATAATGAATGTACTTAATTCTTTGTCAGAAATTAGAAAAAAAATCCTAAAGTCGTCAAAATCAAGCTGAAAAATTTCAATGTTCTCAAAATTCTGTTCAGATTTCCGGAAGTTTAAAAGTCTTTCTAAAGGTATTAATAATACTTGTTGACAATTTAGTTGAGATGATGTATACGTGATGCGCTAACTTTTTATTGCATATTTTAAGAAAAAAGTGTAAAAACCTGAAAACCCAGGATTTGGTGGCTTTAACTACTATATTGATTTCCAATTTCAAATTCATTTATGATATTTAGCTCTTTATTAATATTAATTTGAACTATCATTATAGATACTGTTACAATATTTATAATTGTGCTACTATCTACTATATTCAATGACACAAGCATTTGGTTGCTTTAACCTATAATTAAAAAGCTACAAAATTCTGAAGTGATTCTGAATTATAAATAGACACAAATTATTCCATTATTTTTTAAAAATTAATTACAATAATTTACAACAAGTTATAAAAATTAAAATTATTTATGCACAAAATTACATTACAAAAAAATGTTATTGAAATGTCAATGCGTCTAAAAAACCCTTAAATAATAATAAAAATCTTTATTTTAAACTTTTTACTTTTACATTATAACCTACAAATTATTGATTTATTTTAAATACTTATTAATAAAAAACAATTTATTTAGTGCTATCGGTAAATAATTAATTTAAATAATTTTTTATATCCTAACCTCAAAAATAGACAAATAATAATATAATTTACCTAACGCACAATCACGTGTAATTTGTAGTTAAGCAGACATATAGACATAAGCCTAAAGCACAACGAATCGTAATCGCTAATCCTTAATCGTAATAATGAGAGAAAGCAGGACAGAGATATATATCTGTCCTACTTCCTCTCATTCTTACGATTAAGGATTAGCGATTACGATTCATTGTGCGTTAGGCTATATATGTCTGTCCTAATTCCTCTCTTTAGCCTAAAGCACAATGAATCGTAATCGCTAATCCTTAATCGTAAGAATGAGAGGAAGTAGGACAGACATATATCTCTGTCCTGCTTCCTCTCATTATTACGATTAAGGATTAGCGATTACGATTCATTGTGCGTTAGGCTTTTCTTACGATTGAAGGTACGCTCCCAGCTCGATGTCTGCCTGCCTGCGCGTGCAATCGACACGAGAGAGAAGAAGACGGAACTATATTTCCGTCTTCTTCTCTCTCATGTCGGTTGCACGCGCAGGCAGGCAGACGCCGAGCTGGGAGCGTATCTTAAGGGCGCAATTACATGCCTGCGTCGAACGTTGCGTTTTTGCGTTTAATGGTGAGAGTGACAAAGATGTGACTATATGTCTGTCTTTCTCTCTCTCAACATACAACGCAAGAACGCAGCTTTCGACGCAGACATGTATTTGTGCCCTAAGGATTATGGTACGCTCACCTCTGTGGCTGCCTGTCTGCTTGCCGGAGTTACCATGATAACGTGTCAGGGCGCCGTCCCATGGCTACGTTTTCCATTGCGTTGTAATGAGAGAGAAAAGGACACATACATTCTTTCTCCTTTTCTCTATCATTATAACGTAAAGCAAAACGCAGTCATGGGACTTAGGGTAAAATCTCATGTGAGCAGAAAGCGTAAAACCGAAATCAGAAAACATGAGAGTAAGAGAGTCAGTGATATATGCCTGTCTCTCTCACTCTCATGATTTTCTGCTTTCGGTTTTGCGCTTTCTGCTCACATGGGATTTTACCCTTAGGGTGAAATCAGATGAATGCGTCAAATTTTGAGTCGTAATGAGATAGAAAGAGATAGAAACATATCTGCGTCTTTTTCTTTCTCATTACAACGCAACGTTTGATGCATTCATCTGATTTCACCCTTAGAGTTGAGAGTGGAGAGTTCGGACAATAAAAATTTGAATTAGCCTAACGCACAATGAATCGTAATCGCTAATCCTTAATCGTAAGAATGAGAGGAAGCAGGACAGAGATATATCTCTGTCCTGCTTCCTCTCATTCTTACGATTAAGGATTGGTGATTACGATTCAATGTGCGTTAGGCCTATGCTCCCACCTAGTTTAGCCCAAAGCCTTATCGAATACGGTTACGGGAGCAAAGCATGAGATAATAAAGGACAGAGACTGCTTCTGCCCTTTTCTGTCTCATGCTCTGGTCTCGCAACCGTATTTCTATCTGTTTAGGCCTGTTGCCTGTCTGCATGCGTAGGGTTGTAAGCTGTGAATCGTTTCATTGAAACATTGAAACTTTCATTGAAAAGTTTCAATGTTTCCTGGACGAAAGTTTCAAGGTTTCATGAAACTTTGAGGGGAGGAGATAGAATTTAAATTTCGCGCCTTCAAATTTATTTGTCAAGTAAGGTAAGGTTAGTTTCCCCATGTATTTGCGCCATATTGAAACTTTAAAATGTTTCATGAAGCATTGAAACTTTCATGAAACATTTCAATTAGGAAAGTTTCATGGAACTTTCCAACCCTATGCATGCGCATGTAGGCGACATGAGATAGAAAATGACAGAAATAGAAATTTGCATTTTTTGCCTTCTTCTGTCTCATGTCGTCTGGCTGCGCAGGCAGGCAGCCACCGAGCTGAGAGTGTGCCTTTAGGCTATTAATTCTTAGGGTTAAATCACATGGGAGCGTCAAAAACGTTTTCTGCTTTTCATAAGAGTGACAGCGCTAGTGATATCTTTCTATCTCTCTTGCTTTCATGCAAAGCAGAAGATGTTTTACGTTTGACTCTCCCATGTGATTTGGCCCTTATATGTGAATATGTCTATGGCGCAGCCAGAAGACAAAAACTGCAAATTTCTGTCTTTTTCTATCTCATGTCGCCTCCATGCGCATGCAAACAGCCACCGAGGTGAGAGTGTGTCTTTATTCTTTAGGGTGAAATCATATGGTTGCATCAAACGTTGCATCGTAATGAAAGAGAGGGGGACAAAGATATATTTACGTCTTTCTTTATCTCATTACGACGCAACGTTTGACGCATTCATCTGATTTGACCCTCAAGGTCACATCTTAACCCCCTATCTACATGGAACCTGCTTCTACGTTAAGGGTGATATCAGATGAATGCGTCAATCGTCAAACGTTTTCTGCTTTGCATGAAAGCAAGAGAGATAGAAAAGCAGCTCTCATGAAAAGCAGAAAACATATTACGTTTGACGCTCCCATGTAATTTGACCTAGAGATCCTCAAGGGAGAGTTAAGACAAGTTTCCCCTTCTACTACCTTTGCGGGTTTCCGGAAACGGAAGTGACGATATTGCAAATTGTATCATTGGTCGAAATGAACGGGCTAATTTTAAAAATGTTTGTTTTTAAAGCATTTCAAAATAGAACCGCCATTTTGAACCAATAAAATTCACTTTTTGTGAACATCCGTTTCCGGAAACCCGCGACCAATCAGAATCCAAGTCAACATGTCTCAACTCTCCCTTGAGGATCTCTAATTTGACCCTAAGCGTCAAAACGCGAAATAAAGGCAATGATAGAGAAAAGGACGGCAACATTAACAAACATTGTCTCTTCTTGTCTGTCTAACAATTCTGCGTTTATACGTTCCGCTTATTTACGCATAACAGCATAATCAGCTTCCATGTAGATAGGGAGTAAGGGTGAAATCACGTCGATGCATCAAACGTTTTATCGTAATGAGAGAGAGAAAGACAAAGATATATTTACGTCTTTCTCTTTCTCATTACGACGCTGGTCTATTCTATTCTCCTTACATCGTAGCCCTTCGTACTTGACTTCACCCTGATTAGTCTATTCTATTCCTTTATTCTCCTGCATGTGCCTGTACCCTTAGGGTAAAGTCTAATGACTGCGTTTTGCGTTGCGTTATAATGAGAGAGAAAAGGACAAAGTATATATATGTGTGTCCTTTTATCTCTCATTTACGGAAGCACGTATGCGCCACCTACTCGAATCAAGGAACAACACTCGTCTTCCGAGTCGATTTACGTTTAAAAACAAGGGAACGTCTATGTTCCCTGTTTTTGTTTCTGGAAATATAGATAGGGAACGTGCATGTTCCGCGTTTCAAATTCTTTCCTTTCTCTCTCTACAGGCAAACCTGTCATGAGAGAAATGTAGTGGGGGTTTCTCTCATTACAGGTTTTTCACGTGAGGAGAAATTGGTGCGCAGTGATTGGCGCAAGTTTAAATATATGACTCGTGGAAGGGGGTCGCGATAGGGGAAAATTGTCTCATGACAGGTTCCTTCATGACAGGTTTGCCTGTATTTGCATTTATTTGTGTGACCACCTAATCACGGTGATGTGATAAGTATTTTAGGGTTATAAAAAGTTAGGATTATAAAACTGTCGAAGATTTTATTTAAAGGTAAGTTTATTTTCTGATATACATATAAAAAATATATTTTTTATAAAGTAATAGATGTTTATTAATTGTGATTTTATTGAACGCCGGTAGGAAACTTAACCTCAATTTTGAAATAACTATATTTAAACCTTTCTTAATATTACAATTTTAATAGTTTATTAACATTAAATAGAAACAATTAAAATTTCAATATTAAGAAAGGTTTAAATATAGTTATTTCAAAATTCAGGTTAAGTTTCCTACCGGCGTTCAATAAAATCACAATTAATAAACATCTATTACTTTATAAAAATATATATTTTTATATGTATATCAGACACGAAGAAATAATAAGGAGACTGCACTCGCTGATTTTTATGTGCTAAAATTCTGTCTTGGTTCACGTCTTGGAATTAACTCTGATATGAGTACGCATGCGCAGTACGCGATTACTATCGATATATCGATGTATCGATACTTGTTTACATGTATAAACATAACCTCAAATATCAATTGACGTTTCGATTCCCGCCATAATAATTTTCTCTCTCATTCTCTTTTGGGAGCAACGAAGATAGCAATAGTGCGCCGCGCACGCGTACTCATATTAGAACACTTGAACCAAGACAGAATTTTGGCACACTTTCTACAGGGCTAAACACTACAGTTCGGTCTCCTTATTATTCCTTCGTGATATCAGAAAATAAACTTACCTTTCAACAAAATCTTCGACAGTTTTATAATCCTAACTTTTTATAATCTTAAAATACTTACCACATCACCGTGATTAGGTGGTCACACAAATAAATGGAAACAGAGACAGAAAGGAAAGAATCTGAAACGCGGAACATGTACGTTCGCTTTCTATATTTGCAGAAACTAAAACAGGGAACATAGACGTTCCCTTGTTTTCAACCGTAAATTGACTCGGAAGACGAGTGTTGTTCCTTGACTCGAGTAGGTGGCGCATACGGGCTTCCGTACTCATTACAAAGCAATGTAAAATCCAGCCATGAGACGGAGCCCTCAAAAGAAGAGTTGGGATCAGTGTTGAGAAAGTAAAATACTTTAGATAAATTACATGGTTTTCTACTGTAATTTACCTATAGTATTTTAACTGGTGATCCTCAAGGAAGAGTTGGGACAATCGATATATTGATTCTGATTGGTAGCGCCTAACCGGATTCGGAAGTTCATTAGAAGTTTATTTCATTGGTCTAAAATGGCGGTTCCATTTAAAATGCTTTTAAAACAAATACTTTTAAATTTAGCCCGCTCTTTTCGAACAATGATACAACTTACATCATTGTCACTTCTGATTCCGGTTTGGCACCAAGGTAGTGGAAGGGGAAACGTGTCCCAACACTCCCTTGAGGATCTCTAATTTTAACTTAGAAGTTTTTGACACAGTGTAACTTACTTGTAAACATAACGTAAAACCTGCAATTTTATAATTCAGGCTATGACAAAGATTTTTTCTAACTTTTTTTCAATGGCTTACTATACATTTTGACACAATTAACTTACAAATAATTAGAAAAAGAGCACTCAAATATGTATACCTTCATGTTCTTTTAAGGTTATGAGAGTGTGTTTATGCCACTTCAGCAAGCTGTGTCATTAACCTGCGGGTATTTTACCAGTTTTTTAAGTAAATTACACAGTTCAGGTACACTAAAACCTTTGAGGAGTCGCCCTGTCAGGAGTATTTCTGTTTACTTTATTGGTTGATGAGGAGGTGGAGCGGGGAGACGGCAGCATAACATTTCTCGGAATTTCTTTTGTTCTCGCGACCTGTCAGAAGTGCACTCTACCCCTGAGCTTGCGACTCCTCACTAGTGTTCCAAAGGCGGTAACTTACGTCAAGAAGAGAAAGAAGATTGCGGTAAATTACCGGATCGTTTTTTCTCGGAGAATTTATGAGAAGATTCAAAAACTGTTTAAATGACTAGAATTTGTACACATTCAGTGGATTGGAGGAATAGTGAAATAGAATAGACGAATCAAGTAATTTGTAATCAAGTAATTTGTCACATTGGAATACCTTTTTTGATTGGTCTATTCTATTTTACTTTTCGCATTCATTTATTGTTGGGCGTAAACTTAAGAATATTATAGAGAGTTACCAGATTTTTATAGATTTAAGTCATTCAATAAAATTAATCTTAAAGTAACTTTTTCAATGACTTAGGCATGGCTATCTCTTTTTTCCTATTATTTAAATTTTAATGGAAAGTGCAAATCGCAAAGACTGTTTCAATACTGTTAAAAGTGTGATATATCTTTAATTGTTTATAGAAACGTTGATCTTACAGTTTTATGTACAGTCGGGGACATTGATGCCTTAACATTTTTCCACTAGATTTTTTATGGAAACACATGAAAAAATCTAGTGGAAAATATTAAGGCATCAATGTCTCTGACTGTACATATTCGTTGTTTCAATTATATAATATAATTAATAAATTATATAATTAAAATTTAAATAACTCTTCTATGCATTTTCTTTAACCTATTTATTATAAAATAATATAATTAAAGCATAAAACCAAATTAAAAAACCATAAAAACAAATATTCTCGTTAATTCTCATAAATTCTCGTCTTCTTGGTAATTTACCACAATTTTCTTCCCTTCCTTCTCGGATTATATTTTACCGAGAATTTTAGAACACTACTCCTCACATGTTTTAGTGTAATTTATATGTCATTTAGTCAAGATTGCTAGTACAGTCGCCTCTCAATAAATTGAACTCTTGATAAATTTAATTTCTCGTAAAATTGAATTAACAGTCCAGTCCCTTGAAAAACTCTTGGTAAATTGAAATAAAACAAAGGTTTTATGAACTCTCGATAATTAAAAGTATCTTTTGGTCAATTTCTTCATTCACTCTCTATAAATTGAATTCTGACAGACCAAACTCACAATAATTTGAACTTTTCTTGCTATATAAACTTTTATATTTACGTTTAAATTATTCTCTTCCTCATAATGGATATTGTATTGTTTCATTTGTCAATGTTACGAAAATATAACATCTCGTATTACATTTTTATCGAACTTGCTACTAAATTATTAAGTTTACAAATTAATATAGAAGTTTCGGTTCACATTATTTTTAAATATTAAAACGCCAGCTTCTAAAACTTTAAGATTCTACAAACACTTAATAAATTTTAGACCATAAAAAGACAGAGACATGTAAATAATTAAATATTTTTACAACTTACGTAAAAACCATTATTGATTTTCTCTTTTTTAAAACGTAAATAAAAATATTATTATAAATATTTTAAGATTGCTTTCAAAGAACATAATAAACGAAACAGGAGTAGATCCAGACAATTTTTTGGAGATGGTTACATATAAGATAAAAGGAGATAGCACTATACTGCCCTACAACGGAAAAACACGTGTGACATTTTGGTGAAAAATGAGATTTTGGTATCAATGGATTCGTAAGAAAAAACTGCATCTAACTGTACTAATTATATTTAAAAATATTAATTATTTTTAATAAATAATTAACATTAAAAATATTGCAATTTGCAAAAAATGAGAAATTACAACGAAAAAAGACACATGAAGTTCTTTGCGGAGTCCAAAATCTGTAGGAGGTATTAAATATGTCACAAAATACATAGTAAAAACACATGCAAGGAACTTTGAGGGATTCTTACGTTGTAAATGTATCGAGATCGGTATCTTCTCTCTTTGTTTCGCTCGAAGACTTTACAGCAGAAAAATACGCAAGTGACTTTGCGTTGGATTTCAACTAAAAAAACTCGCATGTGCTTTTTTTAATACAGATTGTTTAAATAACAAATTTTTAATAGCAAAATTGGAAAGAGCGGGTATAATTTACCTACATAGACTCACTTTCATTACTAAAAAATGACTATAAACATAAGTTCTAGATGCAAATGGTTTTCCTTGAATGTCTCCGTTCGACCTGTTTGTGGCTAAGGGCGCAATTACATGTCTGCGTCGAACGCTGCGTTTCTGCGTTGAATAGTAAGAAAGAGAAAGACAGAAATAGAGTCACATCTTTCTCCCTCTCACCATTCAACGCAAAAACGCAACGTTCAACGCAGACATGTAATTGCGCCCTAACGAGTGTTTTTCCGTTTCAGGGTAGTATAGTTGTCTCTAGTGTGAAACACGCGATAAATAAAACTCTCGGTAATTTGAACTGCTTTTATGGTCCCTTGAAGTTCAATTTATCGAGAGGCGACTGTACATGGTTCCCGGGAAGTGGTATATTTTATTTTTACTGGGTAGTACACAGTAAAAAATATGCGTGGAATTTCACAGCGAGATTTCTGCCAAAAAAAGAAAATTTATTTAACCCCTTCACGCCCATGGAACATATAAGGTAAATGTCCCAATTAGTGCACTACTAAGAATTTTACTAAAATAAATAAATAAAAAATTAGTTTTTAATTCTTTTATGAAGAAGAATCTTCTTCAGATTTGCCTAAAATTAATTATTCATGGGTTTTTGGGGTCTTTGATTACGAATCCAGTGTTAGTTTTTGAAAATTCAAAAAAGCGGATCCAATATGGCGAACAAATTTTCAAAAAGTGTTTAGATTCGCTTAAAATTGGTTACTCAGGGCTTTTTGGGGTTGCAAATTACAAATCCCGTGTTAGTTTTTAAAAATACAAAATGGCGGATCTAATATGGCGGACGAAAAATTGAAAAATTCTTTATATTCAACTAAAATTGAATACTCAGGGGTTTTTACAAATTGGCGGATAAATTTTAAAGAAGTATTTAAAATCGCCTAAAATTAATTACTCGGGGGTTTTTGGGGTCGTTGATTACGAATCTTAAATCAGTTTTCCAAAATTCAAAATCACGGATCCAATATGGAAAATGAAATTTTCAAAAACTGCTCAGATTCGCTTGAAAAATTATTGTTTCATATTGGATTTGCAGTTTTGAATTTTGGAAAACTGATATTATATTCGTAATCAGCGACCCCAAAAAGCTCCGAGTAACTAATTTTAAACGATTTTAAACATACCTTTAAAATTTTTCCGCCATATTGGATCCGCCATTTTGAATTTTAAAAAACTAATACTGGATTAGTAATCAGCGACCACAAAAACCCCCTAGTTATCAATTTTAGGCGAATCTAAACACATCTTTAAAATTTGTCCGCCATATTAGATCCTCCATTTTGTATTTTGAAAAACTAACACTGAATTCGTAATCACTGACCCCAAAAACTATAAGAACCACTTTGCTTTTGTTTTTTTAATTAATCAATTTTGCTTGGATGTGAAAGGGTTAACACATGGATCAAAAGTCTCACTTTTGAGCCATGGAAAACGTGGCAAATCAGTTAATATAGTTAAGGATGCTATAAATGCAATTGCGCATGCGCAGATCTCTTCTGGTACTTTTATTTAACGATAGTTACTTTATAAAACTGTATTTCGAGTATTTATAGCACTCTAGTTCCTTTTTGCAATGATTATTTGACTCACATAGTCAAGCACAGCTGCTACACTTGACGTGTCGCGACATTTGGTAATAGAGATTTCATTGATTTTTACAGTTTGTTAGATTAAAGAAAAAAACATTTGTGCATTTTCTTTCTAGTTATTTCATTTTTTTGGTTTTCCACTATTTTTATAGTACTTCTTTGCGTTTTAATTAATTTTTCAAGGTGATTCTCCAATACAAATATTCTCGTCGACGTGAAAAAAATGTAGGAAAGAAATTAAAAGTGAAGAAATCGACTGGAAATTTTAGAAATGTATTGAAATTTCAAGAAAATAATTGATAATTGAACAGAGGCGAGAATAGTGAATAAAATAATTAAAAATTGAGGAAAATAATTGAGAATTGACGAAAGAAATTAAAAATTAAAAAAAGTAAATTGAAGATTAGAGAATTAAATTTAAATACTAAGAAAATAGGTAGTTGACGATGGAAAAAAAGATTAAAAAATGACGAAAATATTTGTATATTAAAGACAATAATTGAGAATAATTATTAATTAATTGGCCCGTTTATTGAAGCAATACAATTGTTCAAACAAATCAGAATAGTGAACAACTTTCAATTTTTAAAATTGGCAGGGGCAAAAGTGACCCAGCGTTACGCTTTAATGGTTAAATAAAGAAGAAACTTTCAATTCTATAATAATTAATATAATTAATATAACATAATGAAAAGAAATGTTTTTTAAACTTAGAAAATACTCACATAAGATTAGAATCCACGAGTTGTTTTTACTTCACTATTATTATTGTTGTTGTTTATAATAAATAAATAAATTTATTTATACACAAACTCACATAACACATAACTGACATACTGAACGAACAGAACGAGCTTAGATTTTACTCCATATGATGCTCCATAAGTCCATATGTAAATATTTTTCAAATTATGGAAGAATTTTTGTTGTGAGACATCTTCCGCCCGTGTATTGCAAACTAAATTCACACGTTTTGAAAAGCATGAACATCTCTATTGAATATTACATTCTAGGCTTAAAGGCCTAATGGCCTGTTTACACACGGGGAAAAGAGAATTGTTAACTCAACAGCGATCTCTAGTTGGATTAACAGGCTTGGGCCTTGTTGCATAGAGTCTGTGATTTTGATGCCGACCCTTGCTGTTGAATTAACTATTGAGGTGTCTGTTAGGCGTCCCCTGTTAAACCAATCGGGAAAGTTTGTTGGCCCAACAAGTAAAGAATGTTACTTTAACAGACTTTCCCGATTGGTTCAACAGGGGATGCCTAACAGACACCTCAATTAGCCTAACGCACAATGAATCGTAATCGCTAATCCTTAATCGTAAGAATAAGAGGAAGTAGGACAGACATATATCTCTGTCCTGCTTTCTCTCATTATTACGATTAAGGATTAGCGATTACGATTCTTTGTGCTTTAGGCTATAGTTAATTCAACAGCAAGGGTCGGCATCAAAATAACAGACTCTGTGCAACAGGGCCCATGCCTGTTAATCCAACTAGAGATCGCTGTTGAGTTAACAAATCTCTTTTCCCCGTGCACCTTCAAAAAAAATTTTGCGCATTGGAGGGAAGAGGACAGACTGTGTATCTGTCCTCTTTACTCTCATGCAAAAAAATTTTTTTTTCGAAGGTGTAAACAGGCCATAAGGGTGCCGTCTCTTGCTAGGGATTAATGGATTAGAGATTAGAATAGACCAATCAGAAAATGCTTTCCAATGTGACCTATTATCTGATTGGTCTATTCTAATCCATAATCCATTAATCCCCAGCATGAGACGGCATCCTAAGGGTAAAATCTCATGTGAGCAGAAAGCGTAAAACCGAAAGCAGAAAATATGAGAGTGAGAGAGTCAGTGATATATGTCTGACTCTCTCACTCTTATGATTTTCTGCTTTCGGTTTTACGCTTTCTGCTCACATGAGATTTTACCCTGAAGGTGCCATCCCATGGCCGCGTTTTACATTGCGTAGTAATGAGAAAGAAAAAGACAAAGTATATGTGTGTCCTTTTCTCTCTCATTACAACGCAATGCAAAACGCAGCCATGAGACGGCACCCTAATACACATGTATTATACGTATTATACATATGTAAAATACATCATGTATAATACATGCACATCCTTGTTTGCACATCGCTATTACGTTTACGTACACAACCCTGACTTTGTCGAAAAAGAAGACGCGCTGGACGAAGCCATATTGGAAGCTAGCTGTATCTTGAGGTTTTGCGAGTTGAATTCACCAGCCTTATATGCAGAAAAAGACTCTACGACGCCTTTTTGTAATCGGGAGACTTCTTGAAGAATTAGGTAAAAATTTTCGATGTGTCTAAACGTGCTAATAACCGGACAAAATTATTTGTCTAAACGTGCGAATGTCCGAACGAAATTATTTGTCTAAACGTCTACATAGTTAGACGCTCCGAATAGCAGGGATCACAGTTTTTCACCTAATCCCCTTTTTTCTCCCTTTTTTGAAAAAAAATCACCTACAATACCTAAAATCAAGATTTTTCTCCCCTTTGGAAAAAAAGAGTGGAAAAACCGACACATTGAAAGTAAGTTTCAATGTGTCGGTTTTTCTACTTTCATGTTTTATTTATTAAAATGCGTAATAAAATGTATATTAAAAAAAAAAAATTCGATGTGATATAGTTTTCTGAACATTACATTTTTCCATAAATTTTGAATGTCGCAATGTACAGCCTCTTTGCGGATACAAAGGGATCCAACTTATTATTTAAATATCATTAATTCCATCACTGATTTCTAAAAGATTTTTTCATTTTGCTTCAAATTTTGACGAACTTTTCATAATAAAACAAAATGTTAGACACAACTCAAAGTGTATTATAGTATAATTATTATCTATTTGTTTTTCTTGGAACAATTTCTTTCAGGGTCATGAAAAATTGTAATAAAATGTTTTGTGGTAACCCATTGAAAAATATGATAATTTTTCAAAATTAAGTTAAAACATTTTTTTTCGAAGATGAAAAGAGATGATTTGAAATACATAGTGTTATAATATCATTTTACATAAATAATTATGAGATATATTAACAGAAAACATTTCTTAAGGTATTCTTTAAAATTAATCTATATTAAGGGGGTTCTATCGTAAAAAGAATTAACATCATTATAATCAAATTTGATCCACTAGAAGATAGTGATTTTATAATGATGCAGTTAAATTTTTTGAGACCTCAAGGTACTTGTGAAAAAAGTTATAAACCTTTTTGTTTTTAACATTTAACATTAAATCTTATGGGAATTGAATAGTTTGTTTTATATATTTACATGTATTTTCAAAAGTACCTTGAGGTCTCAAAAATTTAACTGCATCACTATAAAACCATTATCTACCAGTAGACCAAATTTGATTAAAATGGTAATGTAATTTCTTTTTTCGATAGAACCTCCTTAACAACAAAAACAAGTTTTTATTCTTGGTAAATTCTTCACTAGACCTCAAGGAAGAAAACTCAAGAACAAACCTTTAAAAAAGCATCAATTTTTAAAAATACTTCAGAACAATTGACTCATAAAAAATTTTTTAAAAACGATTTTTTTTTTCTAAATTCTTTATCCATTTATTTCATTTTAGGCTTAAAGTCTTCAAAAATAATCAGTAAACTGATGCGTGTCAAGAAACTTTTAACGATAGGACTTTTGAATTAAATTTAATAAAACCTCACCGTTGCTCTAAAATTCCTTAAGAAACAATAAAATTTCGCAAAAGAAATTTTGAAATATTAATAAAATTATATTTTACTAATTAAAAAAATTCCTTTTTTATGTAACAAAATCCTCTTTTTTACCACAAATTGTACAAAGAAACCGCTGTGATCCCTAGGATAGTAAATTATTGACACAGTAAAAAAAATTAGTTGAAATGCTTGGGGTTAAACGGGTTAAATTCTTTGGGAACTTCAACTTGATTCACTTTACAACTTGAAAGAACCCCTTGGTATCCCTTGGAATATAACACGTTGTTAAATTACAATTCCGAGAAATTTTGTGTTATCAAAATCGACTTTTTGCTAACAAAAAGAGTTAAATTTCAGTGCGTAAAAACTTTTATTAATTAAAATTCAAAAAAAATTTATTAAAAAAAATCATTCCGAGAAAAACCTAAAAGATTAATAAAAAAAATTTGTTTTAAATAAAATATTAAATCTTGAACAAAATTTATTCTTTTAATTGAATTTCAAAATTTAAATTAAACTTTAAAAAATAAAATCCAATTAAACTACTATTAATTAAATTAATTATATTCCCTGTTCTCGAAATATAATTTTACAATCAATTTTAGAATGAATGTAAAAAAATTTTATTAATTAGGAGTCGTTTATAAACCACGTAGCTCTTCAGGGTAAGGGGGGGGGTCAAGCTATGTGCTACGGCAAGAGGAAAAAATGGCGCTAATGTATGGGATAGAGTGATACATGGGGGAGGGGGGATTTAAAATTCTCAAAAAATGGGCTACGTGGTTTATGAAAGACCCCTTAAAAATAAAATCTGTAATATAAATGGTTTTTTTACATAAAATTTATATTTTGAAATGAAAAGTAAAAAAATATTACTATAGTTAAACTAATTAAATTATGCCAATTATATTATTAAGTTTTTAATATAAAAAAGTAATTGTAATTAAATTAGATTCTTCTATATTCCAATGATAAAAAAGAATTAGTTTCAATTGAAATATTAAAACTAATTTTTAATTTAATATACAAATATTCGTATTAATTAAATTTTGCATTCTAAATAAAATCAGTATTTTATTAAAATAAAATTTAGAATTAAAATGACAAAATTTAAATTATGTTAACCTAATAAGAATAAATTAATTCTCTATTTTAATACTACACTTAACATTAAAGGCATGTGGTAGAGAAAACGTCGACCGGACTTAAATTTGAAAAAAAAAAATAATTTCCAGAATAAAATTGTAATTGTTAATTAATAACGATGGTATTAAGGTGGTAGGGCAAAACGTAATTATTCAAATTAATTACAAGAAAAGGCTACCCATCAAAGTCAAATTTAACAAACATAATACAAAATAAATTTAAAAATAATTTAACCCTAGAAGGACTAAATGGGGTCTTTTTGTACCCCACGCGAAGTTTAAAGCAAGCTCCTGACTCATACAGTGTCAATTTCGGTTGGGGATCCTAACCATAATTCAATTTAGTAACCAGAAAGTGGATTCAAATATGTCTATTCAGCTTCTAAAATCCACAGGATTTTTCTAAATTGGTCAATTTGTTGAAAAACTACAATATTTTTTGTAAAAAATGCCAATTTTGAGAAAATTTGGTGTTTTTTTTCTGTTTTTACAATATTTTTAGATTTGTTTTTATTGTATTAAAAAATAAATTACACCATCTTCTTTCTTAATAAAAAACGAGAAAAATTCACTATATAAAAGCTGTTTTTGGTAAAATGTAAATCTTATATACACGTTTAAAATCTAGGGGAACAAAGGACCCCAGTTAGTCCTTAGAGGGTGAGAAAAGTAAGTTAGTCCTTCTAGGGTGAATATTTAATAGAAATAATAATTTTAAAAAAATAATTTTGTTGGACGTAAATATTATCAACTTCTCAAACGATGAAATTAACGATGAATTAATTAATGAAATTAAGGCGCATGAATATTCCCAAAAACTCATTTGATATAAATCCAAATTGGCATAATTCCATTTGACATACATCCCATTTGGCATAAAACTTAATTGACATAAATCCAATTTGAAATAAAACTCACTCGGCATAAATGTAAATTGACATGAAACTCATTTGACATAAATTCCATTTAGCATAAAACTCTATTGACATAAATCTCACTTGACATAAAACTTAGTTGACAGGAATCCTGTCACCGAAAAAAAAAAGTTTTAGAATGAAATAATCCTCTTATTTTGATGCGGATTCCTCTAAAAAAAATTAGCGGAATCCTCTTAAACTAAGAGGATCCTTTTATTCCAAAACTATTTTATTTTCGGTGTATTTGGCATAAATCTCAGTAAACATAAAACTCAATTGACATCAATCCCATTTGACATAAATTATAATTGACTCTACTCAAATGACATAAATCCCATTTAGCATAAATCTCAGTTCTAAAAGGATGTAATTTACGTAAGAGGGTGCGTCGAAAATATTCAACTCTCAACTCAAAACCACCCTTTAAAATGAATCTGGCTAACCAAGTTTCTAAAAAAATTATAAAATGACATTTCTCTACGGAATATAAGCCCATTATTTTAGGACTCTCGAAATACACTTATCCAGATTTTAGGGCTTTAACTCTTTACTTAAAATTACCCCCTAAAATGACTCTGACCAACAGCTTGCAAACCTATTGAATCCGACATATCACGTAAATTTTACCTGGGGAGGGGACCGCCTGTCGTGGCATACGCACTACAGATATACGGTGCACTCGAGTTGCGGCAGCGGTCACATTTCTAAGCGGCAATAGGGGAATGCCTATTCTCCCTCTTCTACCGTCTACCGAGTTGCGGCAGCCTCCCACTGCCCTACAGAGTTGCGCTTGCATCCCCTGTCCCTCTACTCTATCATACTCTCTATGTAATTTATTTAGTTACTAGAAAAATAGAACGCGCGCAAGCGCGCGATTAGTTTTCTATGCATTTTAGAAATTAAACTATATAATAATAAATAAAACAAATCGATGAATAATATTTATCGAATAAGGAGGGCTTTTAGTGGACTTACAGATTGAAAATAGTGAAAAAAAAGAAAAGAAAGTGATTAAATAGTAAGTTTTTGAATAAAAAAAAGTGAATAAGCAAAATCAAGTTTTATATTACTGATATTAAATTGGGGGGCGCCAGCAGAAAAAGCCATTCAAAATTGAAAAAAACAATTCGAAAATCGCAAAAATAATTGAAATATGTAGAAAATAATTAAAAAATGACAAAAATAATTCAATTTGACAAAACTACCGAATTGAAAAATTGATAAAAAAATCAAAAAATGATCAAAAAAATTGAAACGAAATAATTGGAATTTAAAGTAAATAATTGAAAAGTTTCAAAAATAATTGAAGTTACAAAAAAATAATTAAAGAATGACAAAAATAATTAAAATTTGAAACAAAAGTTTGAGATTGGTGTAAAAAATTTAAATTTTCGCACAATAATTGAGATATTAAAGAAAAAAGTAAAATGTAAAGAAACTAATTGAATAATGACATAAATAATTATAAAAGATGGTGTAAAAATTACACTTTTTAGACAATAATTGAAGAATTGAAAAAAATAATAGAGTTTTCAAGAAACTAATTGAAACTTGAAAAAAATAATTTAAAAATATCAAAAAAATGAATATGTATAGAAAATAGTCAAATAATGACCAAAATAACTGAAATTTTGAAAAAAAATTAATGAAAAATGAGAAATATATTCAAAAATGAAGTAAAAAAATAAAAAATCAAATACATTAATTGAAAAATTGTATAAAATAATTGAAAAATTAACGATATAATTAAAATGTGAAGAAACTAATTGAATAATGACATAAATAATTTGAAAACTGATCTTCAAAAGTTAATAAATTCATGCCATTAATAAAAAGATTGAAGAAAAAATTCCAAAGTGTCAAAAATATTTGAATATTGACAAAAATAGTTGTAATTTGGAAAAATATTTGAGAAATAACAAAAATAATTGATAACTTTAAAAAAAATTTTAATTTGAAGAAAATACTTGAAAACTTGACAAAGCAATTTTAATATTGAAATAAATAATTCAAAACTAGTGTAAAAATTAAAAAATTATAGACAATAATTGTAAAGAAAAGAAAAATATTATAAGTTTGATAAAAATAATTGAAAGTTAAAGAAATTAATTGAAGTTTAAAGACAATAGTTGAAATTTGAAGAAAATATTTAAAAAATGGCAAAAAATTCAAATATGAAAAAAAGAATTAAAGTTTGAAGAAAATAATTAAAAAAAGTGTAAAAAAATTAATAAATTCGTGACAATAATAAAAATAAAGATGAAAATAATTGAAAATAGGTGTAAGAAATTTAAAAGTTTATGACAATAAAAAAAATTAAATAAAATAATTGCAATTTGTAAAAAATAATTCTAAAATGGCAAAAATAACAAAAATATGAAAAATAGAATTCAAAAATGACATAAATAATTGATTAATGACAAAAGTAATTGAAATTTAAAGAAAATAATTGAAAAATAACAAAAGTGAATTGAACTTGTGTAGAAAATTTGGATATTCCTGACAATAATTTGAAGATTGAAGAACACAATTGAAATTTTAAAAAAATTATTGAAAAGTTTCAAAAATAATTGAAATAACAAGATAATTGTAAACTGGTGCATAAAATTAAAAATTTAAAGACAATACTTGAAAAATTGACCAAATAATTGAGATTTTAGGAATCTGATTTAATAATGACATAAATAATTGAAAGATGGTGTATAAATAAAAAATTTATAGATAATAATTGAAGTTTAAAGAAAATAATTGAAATTTTTTTAAACTAATTGAAAAAAAATGTTGTTTACGGACAAAAGCCCATTACAATATAAAATTAAAAAATTTATTTAAAGTAACAATAAAATTAAAATTTGATACTTGAATAATGACAAAAGTAATTGAAATTTTAAGAAAATTATTGAAAATTAACAAAAGTAGAATATAGAAACTGGTGTTAAAAATTTAAATATTCCTGGCAATAATTTAAAAGATAGAAAAAAATAATTGAAATTTTGAGAAAAAAATTAAAAAATGACAAAAGTAAATGAAAACTTGTGTAATAAATTTAAATATTCATGACAATAATTTAAAGACTGAAAAGAATAATTGACATTTGAAAAAATTTAATTCAGAATCGCAAAGATACTTGAAAATTGGCACAATAATGGCAACCCTGCAAGATTTATTAAATATTATTAAAATTCATATAATTGTGTACTATATAAATTAGTACCTATTATTTATAATTAATATCTCGTCATTAAGGCTACTTCATCTGCATATTTTGTCTGTTAACTAAAACAGTTTTAAAGTTTTTAATAAAAAAAAAGAAACAGGAATTAACTTCACTCTGGATTTTAAAACGTGGACAGAAAAAGATGAATAAATATAAATAGTAACTAACTTCAGGAGTTTACGGAGATTATTATTATTTAATTGATGGGTGCAGTTTTCGATTCAAAAATATTTTACAAAATAATATTGAAAGGTGGGTGTGTTCTAAAAAAACGTGTAATTCTTTTATTAAATTAAATGCAAAAAAAAATAATTGAAAAAGTAAATAATTTCTCACATGACAATGCGGATATTAATCGAAGTGCAACAGTTAATCAATTTAACAATTTTTTTTTTTAGTAAAACAATTGTTAAAAAATGAAATTTTCATACAATCGTGGCCCACATTTTTTTAAACACGCCAGAAATAAAAAATTTTTTAAATAAGTTGAAGATGCTGCCAGTCCTAAGCCTGGGGAAAGTGTAAAGGAAAAATTGTGCGTATGCATACTTCCAGTATCGGACGCGTTTTCTTCTGACAAATTCATTGTTACTAAAAACTGATTTTTCGTCAAAATATGACTTATCTAATGTAAGTCTTTGCTTCGTACGGAAGAGTAGAAGAACGTATAGTGGAGGGGAAGTTACCGCAACTCGTAGTTGAGGGGAGGCTGCCGCAACTCTGCACTCGGTAGGCAAAAGAGGGGGAACAGAGCTTCCCCTATTGCCGCTTAGAATTGTGACCGCTGCCGCAACTCGAGTGCAGCCCAGATATACAACACCTGCTCTGAGTTTTTTCTTATTACCCTTATTCTCATTTTCATACAAATAATTCGATTACATTTTTCATTCATTAAAAGAACAAAAATAAAAATAATTCTTACGTTTAGAATTTCTATGCATGGTACTAGACTTACGTAGGTTCTATCGTAAAAACAGGGTGTCTACTAACCGGGAAAACCGTGAATTAACCGGCAATTTTCCGTCAAACCGGGAATTTTCTTTCTGGGCTAATAAATTTGACAATAATATATCAATTTGTTTTATAAATAAAGATAATAACTTTATGCATTTTGAACCAATCTGATTATGCGTTTAAATTTTGTGTAATTATGCGACAATTATGCAATTGAAAAATAAAAAATCTAATTAAAAATTAAAATATAATATAATAAGTACATATTCTCATGAAATATAGATGTTTGTCTACTATCTTTTTTTCTTAACGCTAACAACACCGCAGAAACAATGAAAGACATTAAACATGAAAAAGTCAAATTATTATAAAAAATTATTATATAAAAATGAAGATAGAACTTCAGTTTTTTTATTAGACCGTACATTGCATAATAGTTTATATAGTTTTAGGCAATTCTATTGTGTGCTTTCAATTATCAATTATTTTCTTCGATATTCAATAATACTCGGCTTTTTTCAATATTTTTTTTTTAATTATCGATTACGTTCTTAAAGCTTCAATTTAATTATTCAACTAATTTCAGAAATTTAAAATTATTTTCTTCAACTGACAATTATTTTTTTTAATTTTCGATTATTTTCTTCCATTTTGAATTATTTTCATTAATTTCAAATTATTTTTCATTTATTTTCTTCGATTTTCTACTATTTTTTCAATTGCCAATTATTTTCTTTAACTTTCAATTATTTTAATCAATTTTTTATTATTTTCTTCAACTCTAAATTATTTTTTTCAATTGGCAATTTTTTCTTTCAATTTTCAATTATTTTCTTCAATTTTCAATTATTTTCATCAATTTTTAATTAATTTCTTCAGATCTCAATTATTTCCTTCAATTTTTAATTATTTAATTTAATATTCAATAATTTTCGACTTTTTTCAACTATTTTTTTCAATTATCATTTATTTATTTCACATCTCAATAACTCCTCCAATTTTTAATTATTTTCTTTTATAATAAATAATTTTCGGCTTTTTTCAATATTTTTTTTCAATTATCAATTATGTGTTTGAAACTTCAATTTGATTCATCAATTATTATTCAACAATTTTCATAAAATCACATTTTTTCAATTTCAAATTATTTTCTACAATTTTTAAATAATTTCTTCAAATTACAATTACATTCTTAATTTTTTATTGTTTTCTTCAAATTCTATAATTTCTGGGTTGTTCAATTTCTTTTTTCTTCAATTATCACCTATTTTCTTCTACTTTCAATCCCATTGTTCAATTCTTGAATTATTTTCTTTAATTCTCAATTATAATTTTCGACACTCAATTCCAATCTTCAATTTTCAATTGTTTTTTTCAATACTCAATAACTCTAGGCTTTTTACAATGATTTTTTTTTAAATTCACAAATATTTTCTTCAATTTCCAATTTTTTTCTTAAATTTCAATTATTTCTTCATATTTCTTTCAATTTGTCAATTTCTTTCAGTTTTCAATTTCTTCTCAATTTTCTTCCATATTTAACAATTCTCAGCTTTTTTAAATTATATTTTTTTTTCAATTTTAATGTAAATTAATCATTTTTAAATTATTTTCGCCACTTTGCATTTATTTCCATCGATTTCTACATTTTTCTGCTGTTTTCAAATACCGTCTTCAATTTTTAAGTGTACTTTCTTCAATTTTCAATTATTTTGTTCAAATTTCAATTATTTTGTTCAATTTTCAATTGTTTGTTTCAATATTCAGTAATCTCGACTTTTTTCAATTATTTTTTTTCAATTATCAGTTATTTATTTCATGTTTCAAAACCTCCTCCAATTTTCAATAATTTTCTTCTATTTTCAATTTAATTATTTAATTGTTGAATTATTTTTTTAAATTCTTAATTAATTTCTTTTAATAACAATTCTATTCTTCAATTTTTAATGTTTTCTTCAATATTAAATAATTCCTGGGATATCCATTTTTTTTTTTAATTATAAATTATTTTCTTCTTTTTTCAATCCAATTGTTCAGTAATTTTCTTTAATTCTCAATTATTGTATTCGAATTTCAATTTTATTTCTCAATTTTCAATTATGTTTTTTTTTAATATATAATAATTCTGTATTTTTCCGATTTCAATTTCATTATTTAATTTTCAATTTATTTCTTCAATTTTGAATTATTAACTTAAATTTAATTTTTTTTTTATTTTCTATCTAGTTGACTAATTTTCAATTATATTCTTTAAAATTAATAACCATTGTTAAATTTTTTCAATTATTGTTCAATTGTAGATTAATATTTACTTTTTTTTAAATTTTGTTTCTAATTGTCAAATATCTTTGTCATTGTTCAATTGTTTCTTTTTATTATTAATTTTTTCTTTTCATTATTAATTGTTTCTTTTAATTCTTAATTATTATTTTTTGTAAAGTTTAATATTTAGTTCTTTAATTCTCAATTATTTTCTTAGAATTTCAATTATTTTCTTTAATTATCAACTATTATCTTCAATTTTTGTAGTTATTTGTAGGTCTATTTATACTTACAATAAATTTTAAGTTAACAAGAGTAAAAACCGGGAAAAATAGGAACAAAAACCAGGAAAAACCGGGAATTTTGTGGGACGAAATTAGTAGACACCCTGAAAAAGAATTAACATTACCATTTTAATGAAATTTGATCCACTGGTAGATAATGGTTTTATAATGATGCAGATAAATTTTTGAGACCTTAAGGCATTTGTGAAAAAATTTATAATCCTTTTTGTTTTTAACATTTCACATTCAGTGTAATGGGAATTGAGTAGTTTGTCATATATGTGACGCTTCGCGAAAGAAGGGTGCTATTGAGGAAAAAATCAATTTTCATTTTTTTATGATAAAATACATTTTTTGAGTTCTTTCATTTCTGTTTAAAAAAAAATGGTTTAATTACACTTTTTGTTATAATGCTTCACTGAGAGAATAAGTTGACTAAATATAACAAATTTTTGACTACCGTAGCGTAGAGTGGTTGTTGATATAGCACCTGCAAACCACTTTGTCTTCTGTAACCGATTAAACGCGTACTGATAACCTTCAAGTTCACTGTGATCGCCGGTATCTTGTTCGTTTTGTTCCGAGTACGTTAACAAAGAAATATGCTAGAGGCTTATTTTCTCAGTGTTCAAACCTAGACGTGCTAAGTGTATCGCATTTTTTGGATTTCTTTGAACGACCGTCCTGGGAAATTGGCTTTTATTTATTTCATTTTTTTATGGTAATTGATAGTTTTTGAGTTCCTTTTTGAGTACCAAAAATCAAAATTTGGTTCCTGCAATTACTTTTCTTATTATGTAGCTTTAAACATGGACATATTAAGCGTCTCGATTTTGCTTCCTTCTCATTGATCGTCCGTCGTTTAAAGTTTGCTTTCTCAGCGTAAAGTCCCTTCTCTCGCGGAGCATCACATATATTTTTATATTTACATGTATTTTCAAAAGTACCTTGAGGTATCAAAAAATTTAACTGCATCATTATAAAACCATTATCTACCAGAGACCAAATTTGATTTAAATAGTAATGTTAATTCTTTTTACGATAGAACCTCCTTAAGTTGTAAATATAGTACGCACATGTAAATATATCTTTTTTTAAAAATATTATTCTTTTATAATATTAGTTGCTTTGCACTGAAGAGGGCCGCATTTATAGCCGAAATGTGTGCCATCTTTCTGCGAAAATGTCTTAATTTCTGATTTTTTAGGTACTGACCCCTAAGCCAATAAAATATTTAAGTTGCTCATGCTACATTATATAATTCTCCGAGGGCCAATGTTATGAACTCGACATACAACATGTCATCAATGTTTATCAAGAATGTTTTTCACTTTTTAATTCAATGTTTTCTTCACTCCTGTAACCTTTTTTTAATGTACTTAAACTAATATTTTATTGGATACAAATTATCTGTCTGTGGCATCTAAAATATTCCACTAAACTAATTTTTAAATGTATATAATATATACATTTAAAAAGTTCCACGCAGTACCAGTTGCTATCGATATATATAGCTATCGCGTTACCCTCTTAAACACAGTAGCATATGTGACGCCCCACGGTGAAAGGGACCTTAGTTGGAAACAAATTTTAGGTTATAGTTTTTCTTTGTTAAAATGTTCCTTTTTAATTTACACGAAAATTAGTCTTTATTTCTATTATCACCATGAAGCGTCACATATATATATAGCCATTACTACCTGATTTTTTTATATAGAAAATAAAAACCAACGAAGAAAACTAGGGCTGCGCACGAGACCGAGACCAGTCTCGGTCTCGGCTCGGTATCGTCTCGTTTTCCGAGACGATATCGAGACGATACCGCAAAAAAATTTCCGAGACGATACCTTAAAAAAAGTGAATCTCGGCGAGACTCTCGCCGAGACCGCAATAGGGTAGTAACTGTAATTATGAACTTCTTTACTACGGTTTTACTACTAGCTAAATAATATATAATTCGACTAACCTTTTTTCAAAAATATTCAATTAAGTTATAAAAAAATAATCATACCGGAAAATGAAAATGTAGATTGCTGATCTTTTTTTAACAAGATTCTTCAACTTATGATTTAATACCAAAAATCATTTCTTAGATGCAAGTATAGAAGTCGAGGTTGTCGAAGAAGAATGTGAAGTATGGGTTTAAAAGTATTGTCCAACATTTCACTTATTGTTAATTTTGCTGCTTGTCAGCTTCACATTTTAAACAACATCTTATTTTTAATCTTATTTAGCTGAGAATTTGTAAGCCACAGCGACACTATTAAATCAACAAGACCCAAGACGTTTTTAACAATTAACAGCTGATTTGCAAAACTTATCTTTTTATAATAAATAAGTTAACAATTGTATTCTGCAATTACTATGTTTTATTTTTTCGATGTTTTTAAGATCGAGACTAGACGAGACCACAATTATGAAGGCGATACCGAGACGATACCAAGCGTGACGAGACCGAGACGATACCGAGACGAGACCATCAATTTTCCATTTTTTCAAGACCGAGACGAGACTCTGTCAAATATCGTATCGTATCGTGCGCAGCCCTAAAGCAAACTAAAGACAGGAGAGTTAAGTTAGTGGTAGAGTGGTAGGGGTTGAGGAGAAAATGAATTCCCGTTAAGGCATATATTCACACGCATATTCATGTGTGGAGAAACTGAGACCTGCGTAAAATTATTATTTTTTGTTTTTACGCATACTAACGTATATTTAAATTCTCGTACATTGTTTAGAACGATTCAGTGCTCTCTAAATCTGAATATGTGAAATCTTTTCCTCTCATTCCAATAAGTGCATAAAATATAAATTTTCAATAAGTGAACATTCGCTTATGCGTACTTTCATATGCACTTATTAGAATGAGAGGACGACTTATAACGTAGAATAAGTGAATATTCACTTATTCAGATTTAGAGAGTATGCATAGAAACTAGAAATTATTATTTTTGGTTTCTACGTATACGAAAACATCAGAGTTACAGTGGAACGTCTCTAGTTTAATCACTTGGGAGGAGAAGGGGATCTTAAAAGTATACTCGTTAGGCCTTTCAGGATAAGATTGTTACGCAGAACCACGCAGTACCAGTCTTGCCAGATGCCCTTATTCAATGCATCTGCGCATATTTGTGAAAAGTCGTATGATTAGTCAAAATGAGCGAGGCGGTTTGAATTAGCTTAATTTAAAGCGTTTTAAACCACTACGCTCATTTTAAACAATCAAATGACTTTCTACAAACATGTGCAGATGCGTTGAATGAGGGTAACTGGCAAGACTGTGCAGTACGTCTCTGCACTTATGCATGTCAGTCTAACAGTGCAAAGTATCTATTGATAACGTGATTTGTCTACATGTTGGGGGCTTAAAATAGGGGAAACTTGAAACTAGAGACATTCTACTGTACTACTCCTGATCTAGTGTTCTTCGCCACCAGTTAGGAATTCGAAAATGATTATTATTCGCTTAATACACTAGTTACAAAAAAATAGAATATTCTGATTTTTTTCTGGGAATTATTAATATACATAAGCTTAATTTTGTTTTTAGATCATGACGTTTATATATCATGATGGATATAAATATAAAGAAGATACCACAGTTAAAAAATCCCGTGTTTTTCGGTATATATGTGATTTGCATTAAACTTATTTGATTTATAACAATATTTAAAGGATTAAGGAAATACAATTATTCATATTATTGGATTTCAGTTTCAGGGAAAATTTGTTTTTTTTTCAATTAGGTTTGTGAGTTTATGCTTAGTTTTCAATTATGAAAAAATGTGACTAAATAATCAAGTATATTTGCCGAGATGAGAGCAAAAACGGTGTAAATATTCTAAATCTATTGTGGTGAGAAATTCGTTGATGTACCTCGGGTCAGTCTTTATTTTGTAATTGTTTTCTAACCTCCAACAATTTTTTGGTAACTGTTCCTAATAATAAAGTCGTTTATATTCTTTGTTATTTGAAAATTCACTGAAATCGGTTTATGATATAATGGGTTACATAGGTTTTAAAATTTCAAAAAATCGATCTTTTAATGAATTTTTTTTATCTAATAGTATAACATGTCAGGAATATTTTCCCCAAGTTTTAAGTTGGTCTGATTAAAACTCTAGGCACGAGAGGGAGAGAGAAAGAGAGTTTGGAATCTTTTCTCAATATATTCGACTGGCGCACAATGGTTTGACATTGAAAAATATCGTGCCTATCACTCCAAATTTTGAAAATCTAATTTCATATATCGCGTCAGCAAGTATCAATTGATTATTTTTCATGTATAACAAAAATTCCGTCAATATCGCTGAAAAATCAGACTTTTTGAACCTTCAATTTTAATTGTTTTTTTCTCAAAACTCAATTTTTGAAGACGGTGGACACGATTTCTTGAAAACTAATGCACCGATCTTCTTGAAATTTTGTGAACTTCTTGTCAATCGTAGTGACTTATGCCTGAATAAAGGATTTTTTAATTAAGGGGGTCTTCTACTCTCCAGGCCCGAAATTCAGTGGTTTTTTTGGGAATTAATTGTGAAGAAACTACTGAATATTTTTTGACAAATTTTTTTTTATTTTCAAGATACATCCTTTAACTTTGAAATTTTCTTATTCGTGATGAAAAATAAAAATGGTGGTGATCTTGAAACGCTCTTGCCTAAACGCGTTTCAGAAATGCAGAGGTCCCGCTTGAGTCACGGTTTTGGCACTGGGACAATCCAAAATCAAAAAACGAATTTTTTTCATGTGTATAGTTGCGTTGACTATTTTTTTCCGTTTCAGATTTTTTTTATTTTTTGATTTGTCAAAATTATGCGAAAATTCGCAAAAATTCTCATTTTTTTCTTTTTTTTTTTTACTTTAAGGGGCTATAAAAAAAACGAAAAAAAATTTCAAAAATCGTACACGGAGAAAAATAGCTGCATCATTTCTGAGTAATATAAAAAAAAAAAATTAAAATCGGACCATTTTTACTATAAAAAGCGTGACTCAGCAGCTTAAAAAACACTACTTTCGGGGAAACGAGTTTAAAGTTAACACATGGTGTATAACTTGATTGTAGTAACTTATGAGTTAATCTGCTAATATCGGGTCCGAACAAGGTTCTTTGTTTTTATAGAAATCTTTGGACATCAGCAAAGATAAAAAAATTATAAATTGGTAATTTGTTGATAATGGAATCATTATAAATAAACAAATGTTACAAATAAACAAAAATTTGTGGGTTTTTTCGGTTCCCAGAAACATGCAAAAGAACGTGATTCTCACGAAATCCTTTCTGTGGCGTATTCTCAGATACATATAGATTGAAATAAACAAGAAAAAATAATTTATTTTTTTTGAAACCCCGAGAGTAGAAAACCCCCTTAATTTTTGTTTAAACCCTTCATTCAGGCACCAGCCAGACTAACCTTTATTTCCCAGTGGTCTTAAAACGTCAGTCCTCAATGGCTCAATTTTTATAATTTTTTAAAGAAATTTCTAAAATTTATTCTTTAAATATTGTACTTTTATGTGATAAAAGGGCTCCATAAATTAATTCGTTTATTACATAAAAAAATTATTAAAAAAATGATTATTTTTGGCCCTTGAAACCCATGTAACCCCTTAAAGTTTTGGAAAGTATGGCAAACTAAATCGACGCCTCCCGTTGATAACATGATTATTGCAAAGCCAGTGCAATAAAATGTTATTTTAAAAAACAGTGGAATAAACTCATTTTTATTAATAATATTTTGAATATGATTTCTAATGGAGCTGCGTGTCATAAAATGTTAATTGGGCCCAACGTTCAATATACTCGTTTATTTAATCAAATATGCAATAACATTATATATAATATCCCAGATAACCAGCGTACAATTACTGTACACACCAGGTACCTTTGCACTATACTAGTACCATACGTGTATAAAGGTACTGATTTTCGAAGTACTAATACTAAATTAGTATAGTGCCAGTATGTATGTACATTTTTATTACATTTGTACGACGTACTAGTATCGTAATAGTATTACACTTGCATGTAATAAATAGAAACTTTAATATTTTCACTTAGTACGGCGTACTAAATAAATATGGAGTCGTACCAGAGTCGTACTACTCCGCCATCTTGAAAAATAATTTGTCAGTCTGAGTACTTAGTAAGAGTATAATACAAGTATAGTGCCAGTACATCATACTGTTGAGTAAAAAACAGTATGCACATACTGGTACTGTACCATTTTAATGCAAGTATCAGAAGATAATTACGCTATACTCCTATAATACTAGTACAATGCGAAGGTACATGGCAAGTACAGAGCCGGTATACCGGGTATTTTGGATTAGTACGCTTCGCTATCTGGGATTCTATATAACCTTATTTTAACATTATAATATAATATTGAAGTTGGAAATAGAATGTTATTGCTCTCTAAATCTGAATTAGTTAAAAATAACTAATTTGGAAGCAAAAACTCAGTTACTAATTCAAATAGTTATATTTCTACTAATCATTTAGTAAAAAATAATTAATTATTAGTCAAATTCATTTTTAGGTTATGTCAAAATAACTAATATTTTAGTAAAATTCTGTTTACTATTTCAATTAGTCAAATTTTAACTATTTTTTAGTTATGTTTTTACTAACAATTAGTCATTTTTTTTACTAATAATTAGTTATTTTTAACTAATTGCTGAAATAAAAACTCAGCCACGATTTTACTAATTATTAGTTATTTTTAACTAATTCAAATTTAGAGAGTGCATATTTCATTAAATAAACAAGTAAATTGAACGTTTGGTCTAATTAACATTTTATGACACGCAATTTCAATAGACATTTGATTAAACAAACAATTAAATAGAAATCATATCCAAAAATTTATTAATAAAAATGAGTTTCCATTGTTTTTTAAAATAACATTTTATTGCGCTAGCTTCGTAATAAACATGTTGTCAACGGGAGGCGTCGAAATGGTTTTTCTTAAGTATTGCAGAAATATAATTTATGCACCAACAAAAATTTATTTTTTAAATCCTAAGAATGGTAACATCTTCTAAATTAAACAAAATTGATATGTAAAAAGAAAAAGAAAAATTGTATGAGAGTAAAAATAAGGCCATAATTGCAAAGAGATCCAGTAATACATTTAACTATATGTGACTGTCCACGACAAAAAGGGGCTTAGCTACAAAAAATAAATTTTGATTTTTTAATGCATACCGACAGATTTTCATTTGCTCTTTTATTTCCAAAAAAAAAACAATTGTTGTTTTAAAGGACTTTTTGTGTTATTAAGCAAGATGCGTAGGCATGTTACATTGGTTTCAATGCATTGCTGCAACTTTAAACGCTCACCCTGTAAACTTGACGTTTGGGAGCTAAGACCCGTTTTCTCGTGGACAATCACATATATGTATATCCTGAATTCTTTTACAGTAGAACCCATCGTATCCTAAACTTTTTGTATCAGTCATTTCCAGTCACTTCACCATCGAATGCTTTGATTTTGGATAAGCAAATGAACGCACTAAGAGTGGAAATTGAGCCACTCCAATCAGAGTGAAAGACCCACTTTAAAAGAGTGAACTTCCACTCTTAAAGAGTGAACTTTCACTCCAATTTGAGAGGAAATTCGCTCCAAAATTAGAGTGAGAGTTCACTTTTTGCTCGGAGTGAAAAATTCACTCTATAAGAGTGAGATCTCACTTTTTTAGAGTGGGTTTCTCACTCTTGATTGGAGTGGCTCAATTTCCACTCTTAGTGAAGTGAGAACTCACTCCAAGAAATTTAGAGAGTAAAGCTAACATCTATTCTCTAAACATAAGTTAGTCAAAAGTTAGTTCCTTAAAATCTTTGTTTAAGTTGCGATTCAAATATACATTATGAAAGTTTTTTTTTTTTTTTTTTGTTGCGTAGGGTGTGAAAACCTGACTTCAGGTACCATGTAGCCCGTACTACAGGATTATGCGGGGGTGGCGATGTTCTGCCGACCCGCTAAAAACACCCTTTCTTGGGACCTTAAAGACCACTCCGGGGGAGAGTCAGTAGCTGACGTATTGCCTTCGGGAGTGATCTCGTCCCAACTCTATCGCCTAAACGATTTGTTCCTCTGCTGCCGGACATTTACCTTTCTTGGCGACCATCGAGATCTTTGACCCTCATAACGTATTGTATGAAGGTCTCGATGTGTCGCCAGTTTTCTTTGGATTCGGTCATTAACAGGATTATGTTCTCCGGTGTAACTTAGCAGTTTACACCCGCGAACATGATCCGTCTTTGAGCGTTCCATCTACTGCATATGAAGAGTGTGTGCTCTGCGTCATCTTGTGAGGACCGACAATACACACACTCTGCACTTTTTCATTTTTTAAAGCGCTCCAGGTATGAGCCAAAGCACCCATGACTCGAGACAAGTTTTTACAGTACTGTATTGGTTTACTATTTGTTTATATATTTCGGTGTTCAGAGCCGGCAGAACTTATATGGAGAGTATAGTAGCCGAATGGTCTTTGTTGTTTGGGTACAATGGGTACTACTGACTTTCTGATTTTAATACATAAACCATCCAAATGTTACATGTGTATCATGAATAGGTGTATTCATCGAAGTAAAAGAAATGGAAGAGACTGTAACTCCAGAATAAAAAAAATTGGCGAATTACACATTTTGATAAATGATCATTCTTGTAGTCCAGATTTTTTAAGAAAAAATAACGAAGATGCAACATTAGAAATGAAAAAAAGATGTTTGCATGTAAAGGAACCTTTAATTGACATTTTTAACGATGTAGTTCGCGAGTGAGTATATATTAATTATAAATTCTATATGCATTTATTTAAACAAAAATATTATATTCTTTGTACTGAAGCTTGATATCTTTGAATATTACCAAGGCCTCTAGTACAAGACTTCAAAAATTACAAGATATTCTTACACGGAAAAATTTTATTTATTAAAAAATTCATTAAAAATTTAAATTTATTAAAAAATTGATTCAAAAATCGATGAAAACCAGGACATAGAGACATTTTCATAAAGCTTGAAATATGATTGCATACTTATTCATTAGCACAATAGAAAGAATCATCAAGCAGTCGATTAAACTTAAATCAAGGTGTAGTAAAACAGAGTGAGAAATGATTGGTTAATAAGTAACCAAAAGTTGTATACGAAATGTTCAAAATAGTTCTAAACGTTTATCTCTATCTCTTAAAATTTGTTCAACAGTCGAGAAATCGAGGAAGCGTAACGTCTATTATGCCATAGTTAAGTGTCATTCATTTCATTCTAGAGACTCATATGTATTCATAAAATGTCCGTGGGGTACAAAGCTACAAAGGCGTGTCTTAAGCATCGTTGTGCGATATAACCCGCGTTCGAAACCCGGTTGCGAGATTTTTCGTTAATAAATTAAAATTTGCGTTTATATTATACATAGGAATTCTGTAAATTTGTTTCTATATAATATGTGAAAGTGACGAGGTGGAGAGAAAATGGTATGTGTTCTATCTAGAAAACATGATCATTTGTTTGAATTTATTTTTAAAATGTCCATTTCAAAATTTCATCGACGTGTTGTACGTTTTCATCGTCTGTTGTTTAGTTTTAATCGATTGCCGTCTAAACTTTCAAAATTCTGTGATATTCATTTCTCAATTGTTTCCCAAAGATTTTCATAAAATGTCGATTAAGTTTTATATAAATGTCTCTATGTCCTAAGTTTCATCGACTATTTGAATAAAATTTAATAAATTATTTTTTTCCGTGTAGAAATGCTGCAAAATGAGACAAGATGAAATTTTCGTATGTCTTGTTTCCTTGAAAAGTTGTGACAAATAATGAATTTTAACTTGAGAATAAGACTCGTCTCTTTTTTAATGTTCTCGATTTTTAAAACAAGTTTACATTACCTTGTACGATTAGGAAGAGATAGGATTTTTAAGGGAACGCCTAATTGTAAAAATGACAAAAATAATAATTACTGAGGCGGCTTCTTTAAATGATGTCACATGTTTTTCGACAAATTTGAACCCCCCCCCCTTCCCCTCTGTCACAATGTGTCACACTTGGCAAGAGACCCCCACCCCCTTGTCACGTCACAATACCAAAGTCAGTTTTTTAAATTAATTTAAAGTGTATTTCCGATAATAATTTGATTATTTGAAAAATCAGTAATTAATTAATATTGCGTTTATTTCTAAAGTATTTTAAATGTGAATTTACATGCAAATAATATTTTAAGAAGGAAATTCCCGGTCGGTTTGTAATTGAAAAGAAGGCAGGGGTTCGAGTTCTCTCGGTTGCACGGTGTGCTCTTCCACGGCTTATTTTTTCAGAACAAAAATTTCAAGTATAATTTAAATTCGAAAAACCAATCAAATTTAAATTTACCACCAAAAGCTCGAACCAAGAGCGTAATAGGCATCGGGTAATAGATGTCGCTTTACCTGTAAGGTCGAAATCTTCTTTTCAATTGCAAATAATATTGTTAAACTCAATAGGTACTCATCAATTGTATATAATATTAGTTTAAAACAAAAATTAATTTTTGTAATCAGCAAAGTATTTATGAAATCGCTTCTTAATACTTTTATAAATTAGAACCCTGCGTCGCAGCGCCACGCCGATGCCGCTGCTCATTTACTGCGTACACCAGCGCGCCGCCGATAGAATATCGCCCTACTGAAAAAACGTGCGTGAGATCTGTCGTAAGAAAGTAGGTATATACTTACATGTATATATGAACGTGATCGCGGAAGTGTAACGTAACAGTCTTTTTTAAAAAATTCGTAACTCTTAAAAAGCAAGACATAAATTTTTTTTTATTAATAGCAAATAATACTACGGATTAATACTATTAGATTTATGTATAGAAATCCCTGAATGATTTGTCATTTGAGTGTTATTGAATTTTCAAAAAGACTGTTACGTTACAAAAGTTTCAATTTTCGCGATCTGGTCCATGCATATAAGATCTTAGGTGACACAGACGAGATCTCGTATAAGATCTTATGTGAGAATTTAGGTACGAACACATGTAAGTTCTTATATTAAGTTCCGTCATGCGCCGCGTATAGCGTTACTCAATATGAAATTGAAACTGCGTTCTTATATGAGTTCTCATCTGCGTACGTATGTACGAACTCATGTGCGAACACACCTTAGTATTAAATTAAATATATTATTAAAAAAAAAATGCTCGCCAACGAGATTGGAGCCCATCTAACCTGAGCCTAAGTACGCCTTGAACCCCTCGGCCACCGTAGTTATAGAAACAACCTAACAAAGTCTTAGTCATGTCTTTCCGGAGAAATTTGTGTATTAAACATGACTAAGATTTAACATATTTAATTTAATACTTAGGTGTGTTCACACATGAGTTCGCACATGTGTTCGTACATACGTACGCAGATGAGAACTCATATAAGAACGCTGTTTCAATTTCATATTGAGTAACGTTATACGCGGCGCTTGACGGAACTTAATATAAGAACTTACATGCGTTCGTACCTACGTTCTCACGTAAGATCTTATACGAGATCTCGCCTGTGTCACCTGAGATCTTATTGGCGATTCAAACAGCTAAAGCTGCGCCCCAATCGGCCGACTTTGAACTAATATTGGTGTGACTCTCTGCGTGAAATACCATGTGTTTTGGCAGTGTTTTTATGTTTATTATTTCGATTTTTAGAGCATGTGCAATATTTTATTATTCAAAATAATTTTACAACCACCGAATAAATATCTAAATAAAATTACAAATGAACATAAATTTTCGTGGAAAAAGGAAAAAAAAGACCGACACAATTGTTGCGTTTCCACAGTGCTCCGTGTTAAATAAAGAAAATCATTTTTATCAAATTCTAATTGATCTTTCAAGACGCCAATAATAGGAATAAAAACGATAAAAGCTTAAATGATAATGTATGAGTTTGCAATAATATTTTAAACCCAAGGATTAAAATCACGACACGTAAGTCTCTATTGATATTTTTTGGTTATATCATCTTCAACAAATAAGCAGTAAATAAAAAAACATTAGAAACGTGTAGTATAAGACATAACCAAAAAGTATCACAATATCACATAACTTGCGAGTCGTGATTTTAATCCTTGGGTTTAAAATATTATTGCAAACTCATACATTATCATTTAAGCTTTTATCGTTTTTATTCCTATTATTGGCGTCTTGAAAGATCAATTAGAATTTGGTAAAAAAGATTTTCTCTATTTAACACGGAGCACTGTGGAAACGCAACAATTGTATCGGTCTTTTTTTCCTTTTTCCACGAAAATTTATGTTCATTTGTAATTTTATTTAGATATTTATTCGGTGGTTGTAAAGTTATTTATAATAAAATATTACACATACTCTAAAAATCGAAATAATAAACATAAAAACACTGCCAAAACACATAGAATTTTACGCAGAGTCACACCAATATTAGTTCAAAGTCGGCCGATAGGGGCGCAGCTTTAGCTGTTTGAATCGCCATATTGGTACGACAGATTACACGCACGTCTTTACAGTAGGGCAGCTTGTCGGCGTTCCTTAACGTTGTTTCGTGAAAGTTAAATTTTACATTTTAATTATTTTATATACGTCATATTTGTTTTTTTTTCTTAGAATTTAAAACTGAAAAATAAACATTTAACAATTTATGTTGTACATTTTAAAAATTCAACTAAATATTAATTTTAATGTTTCAAAATTTATTAATTCTCATTAAAAAGAGTTTAGACGTCTTTAAACAAAAGTAATAAATTATTAAATGTTGCAAATTTTGCATTAAACAAATGTGTTTTTCTTACTTAGGAAGCGCTCACAAATGACGTGACGCTATGGGGGGAATCTTGATCAAACAAAACGTGACATGGGGAGAAGGAGTCGTCTTAAACATGACGTCACGAAATTTTTTTAAATTAGAAAATGAATTCAAACAACCATTCAAATTTTGTACGTTTCAAATAATAGCGTTATTTTCCCATTTTGGGTGTACTTCCGAAAAGCTCGAACCTCCAATCTTTTTGGTACTTCGTATATTTACGTAATTTGATGCGCTGATTACGAAAATCATAGTGAAAATTGGCGCAAATTTGAATTTCATGGTAAAAAAGATGTATAAAGAATTATGAAAATTTTGGTTTTTTGCATTTATTTCTTTATATTTGCAAATATAAAAAACAAATTTATACAAAAGATGTAGATCTCATTAAAAAACACATTTTATGTTTGATGCATTTTTTACTGAAACCAATTAGTTTACGAAATAATTGCAAAAAACATAAATCACCATAAATGTTACCAAATACCCACATTATATCAATATTAAATTACCTACGTAACGTTACGTTCATTACGTAACATTACATTTATTACGTACTATTACGTAGTAACGTAAAATTACGTAATTTACGTAATTTTCATGCAGTAATTACGAAAACCATATTTAAAAAATAGTAAACTTGATCATTTTTATGATAAATACTTTAAAAACCAACACAACTACAGGTTTTCCCACCGCTGTCTACATTCCACTTTCAGTATGGCACCCCCCCCCCCTAGATTGTCCAAGACATGGGGGGGTTAGGGAATAGTCATTTCAGGGGTCGAAGCCCCCCGAAACAACGAACCAACTTAAAAGATTACATAAAAATACGTAAATTACGTTATAAATAACGTATTAACGGTGCACTAGAAAAACAAAGTCTTACTTCGTTTACAGCTGAAACCCAAAATAACTGAAAATCAGCCAATTTTTCGGGTTAAAATCAGTTTCAATACATTTTATGGCTGAAATCCAGTCGAATTTGAGTCTCATGTAAACAATACCAGTCCAAAGTGGGCTTAAATCAAAACTTCTTTTTTAGAGTGTGATTTCTACTTTTTTGCATTTTTCTTAAAAACTGTGCACATTTGGAAAAAAATGTAAGAAACATAAAATGTGTATTTCAATGAGACCTACAACTTTTATCTAAAACATTTTTTTATATTTTTTTAATTTACTGAAATAAATGCAAAAACCCATTATTTTTATTGTTTTTTTATGGTTTTTACCATAAAGATGAGCTAATCGCCAATTTTCACTACGATTTTTGTAATCAGCGCATCAAATAACATAAGTATACTAAGTCTCAAAAAGATTTGAGGTTCGAGCTTTTCGGAAGTTTATCCTTTATTGTTAGAAAAATAAGAAAATTTTGTATCATTTACGAAATATTAGATAACGAATAACTGCAAATTTAAAATAATAAAACCGATTGAAAATTCTTAAGATTGAATTTTTTTTTATTCAAGTTGAAAATAAAATTAACATAAAAATAAGGGAGGGGGCAAGAAACGTGATGTACATTTAGGAGTACGTGTTTACTCTCACGTGTCAGAGTGTGACAGTAAGTTGGCCCAAATAACACTGTTAACAGCTGATAATACACACGTGATAAGCCATTTTATACAAATTGACATATTTTTACTTTTTATTTGGTTTAAATAAATTGAAGTAAAACTGCAAATTATAAAAAAGCTGAATAGAAATATGAAGAAATAAACGATAATATAGTATATTTTGGTATAAATGTTTATAAAAATAACGGCTTATAACTTTTTATTCATATAATTAATTATATTTGTAATCGAATAAAACAAAAACGAACGAAATTGGAGTAATAGTTTTCGAAAAAAAGTGTACTGAAAGTTGACTCTGTTTGTATTGTTTTAAGGCGACTTAGGCGTTCCCTTAAATGAGTGGCAGTACGTGATGCAGGAGAATCCGACTTTATGAAAATATAAATTCATTGAAAATTATATATTTGCCGGAAAAAATTAGTTTCAGGCAAAATTTGTTGCCATTTAATGTCTATTTAACACTTTGTATTCTTCTTTAAATTAAATAAACTATTGTAATTTTTATTAAATTTTGCAAGCATCATCTTAGATTGCTCTTCCCAAGTGCGAAAAATGACATGGCCCAGGATTGGCCCAGTATTGGCAAAATAGTTGCCGAAGTTCGGCCACCAGTACTAGCGCAGTGTCGTTTTGTTAACTACGGGCTTCACTTGGCAGCTTAAATGTTGCCAAGATTTGGCAGCCAGTGTTGGTTATGACTTGGCCCAAACTTGTCTTTTAAGTGTAAAGTTACTGTCCAGTTCAAATATTTAGACCTAATTAAAAAGTTTTTTATTTAAAAAATAATTTTAAAATCTTTTAACTATGTGAACAAAATTATTGTAGGTATTAATTCATTTTTAAATTTGTTTAAATCCTTTTTTCTTAATTTATTATTGCTATTATTATTGCTATTATTATGACTATTATTATTTATTTGAGTAAATAAAAAAAGTTTATATTTTTTAAATTCAATTATTTTTAAAAGACAATGAAGAGATTTTAATTTATATTTGCAGTATTGATAGAAACAAAACAAATATTTGAAAAACGCAGGAGGGATCAGTGGGGTCGTTTTGACCGGGGTTAGTTGGGTTGCCCAAATGCATGAGGAATCTACTATATACTTATACTACATTAATAAACTACATTAATTTATTTAAATTTCACTATTAGTAATTTATTTCAGTCAATTAACACTAATAATAATACTTTTTAACAATTAGGAATTAAAAAATACATTTTTTAACCCTAAAAACTAAGTTTATTATATAAAGTAATGTTTCAACATTTAAACAGTAACATTTTAATCATCACCCAATCTGCCCCGGGCCGGGACGGGTTGGGTCACTTTGGAATTCTTCAAAAGCAATGTTCCAAAAAAAAAACGAAAAGTAATAACAAGACTTTTTCTTTTTTAAATGAAAGCTGAAATGTTAGAGCAGGTTTCCTGTACGATAAGGTTTTCATAAATTGAATATTAACGAAGTTAAAAAAAGAAGAGTGCTAAATAGCCCAACTAGCCCCTGTCCCCCCTACGTCTTTAAAGACAAAACAATAAACTTACTGTTTTAAAAAATCTATATGAATTTATTGTTCAATTATTTTCTTATTTAATTCATATTTCAATGACGTACCATTAAGAAGAAATAAAAATTAAAATTTATAATTTTTAAGAAATTTGTTTTTATTTTTTATATATAATATATCATTCCAGGTACAAAAACCGACTAAACTTTTTGAATCGGTATTGAACCCTTTTAAATGCACATTCTTAAGTAATAGGAAATTTAGGATTAAAAATTTTTGAAAATCTATTTTAAGTCTTTATGCATTTAAAAGTATTTGTTTCTGTTAGGGACCATCCATAAATCACGTAATGTTTCTTGGGGGGGGGGGGGGGGGGTCAAGCAGTTTGTTACAACCAGCAGAAAAAATGGCGCTAATGTATGTAACGACGTGTTACATGGGAGTAGGGGGGTCTGCAATTTTAGAAAAACGTGTTACGTAATCAGGGTGTCTACTAACCGGGAAAACCGGGAAATTAAATTGACCGGGAAAAACCGGTAATTTTCCGTCAAACCGGGAATTTTCTTACTGGACTAATAAATTTAACTAATATATCAATTTGTTTTATAAATAAAGATAACTTTATGCATTTTGAACCAATCTCATTATGCGTTTAAATTTTGTGTAATTTATTATGCGACAATTATGCAATTGAAAAATAAAAAATATACATTAAAAATTAAAATATAATATAATATATTCTCATGAAATATAGATGTTTGCCTACTATCTTTTTTTCTTAACGCTAACAATACCGCAGAAACAATGAAAAACATTAAACATGAAAAAGTCAAAGTATTATGAAAAAATGTAGATAGAACTTCAGTTTTTTTATCAGACCGTACATTGCATAATAGTTTATATAGTTATAGGCAATTCTATTGTATGCTGTTAATTATCAATTATTTTCATCATATTTAATTATTTTCTTCGATATTCAATAATTCTCTGCTTTTTTCAAAATTTTTTTTTTCAATTATCGATTACGTTCTTGAAGCTTTAATTAAATTCTTCATTTATTCAACTATTTTCAGAAATTCAAAATTATTTTCTTCAACTGACAATTATTTTTTTTAATTTTCAATTATTTTCTTCAATTTCCAATTATTTTCATCCACTTTGAATTAATTTTATTAATTTCAAATTATTTCTGCATTTCTCAAGTATTTTCTTCGATTTTCTACTATTTTCTTCAATTTTCAATTATTTTCATCGATTTCTAATTAATTTCTTTAATTCTGAAATATTTTCTACGATTTTCAATTATTTAAATCAATTTCTAATTATTTTCTTCAACTCTAAATTATTTTTTTCAATTGCCAATTATTTTCTTAAATTTTCAATTATTTTCATCAATTTTTAATTATTTTCTTCAGATTTCAATTATTTCCTTCAATTTTTAATTATTTAGTTGAATATTCAATAATTCTCGACTTTTTTCAACTATTTTTTTCAATTATCATTTATTTATTTCACATCTCAATAACTCCTCCAATTTTCATTTTTTTATTTTTTTTTATTTGCCTGAGTATACAGCTCACAATCATATAAGATCTTTTACGGGCACAAAGATAAATACAATTAGATACAATAAGTATTAAGAAAATTCTAAAATACTATATTTAACCCTCTGACGGTTTAACCCGAGTATACTCGGGGTAACTTGTCTGTACCTGAACGGTTAACCCCAAGTATACTCGGGGTAACGTTTTTCTTTATATTCTAATAACCAAACATCGGATTGATTTCCTCATAAGCTTAAATTAAAGCTGAATATATGAGTTTTCTAGTGCCCAATCATTCAGATAGTCAAAACTAATTTATACAAAGTAATGTTGTGTTAAAATTTGTTAATAATATACATGCATCTTTCTATGACACGATCGAGCTTACACCAAAGAGTAAATCAAAGAAATAAAACCTAGATAAGGGATAAAAATAAAATCATGTTTTTCCACTTCAAATGTTATTGAAATGTATCTTTACTATTTGTTTATTTATAAATAAACAAATTATAAACAATTAAAATGCGATTGATCTTTAAATTTTTCATCCGCTATATCGGATCCGCCATTTTTAATTTTTAAAATCTAACTTCAGATTCGTAATCTGCAACCCCGAGAACTATAATAGAACCTAAAAGTAAAAAATTTTTTTTACAGGAATAATTTAACCGTTTCGGTACAATTTTTCGACAAATAATTCAGCCGTCAGAGAGTTAATATAACATATTTCTCGCAGATGAAAAAAAATCTATAAATATAGTTTAAATTTATTAGGCGATGAACAAAATTGATCAAAATTAGGTGTATTCGTACAACAAATAATATAAAAAGTTTTTAACATTTTGTATATTGGAGCGTTTTCTTCTATAATCAATAATTCACGGCTTTTTTCAATGTTTTTTTCAATTATCAATTATGTTTTTGAAACTTCAATTCAATTCATCAATTATTATTCAACAATTTTCATAAAATCACATTTTCTTCAATTTCAAATTATTTTCTACAATTTTTCATTAATTACAATAATTTTTTTTAAATTCTCAATTATTTTCTTCAATTTCCAATTATTTTGTCATATTTCTTTCAATTTTCAACTTCTTCTCAATTTTCTTCAATATTTAACAATTCTTAGCTTTTTTATATTATGTTTTTATTTCAATTTTTATTAAAATTGATAATTTTAAAATTATTTTCATCAATTCGCAATTATTTCCGTCGATTTCTAAATTTTTCTGCTGTTTTCAAATAATGTCTTTAATTCTTAAGTACTTTCTTCAATTTTCAATTATTTTCTTTAATTTTTAATTATTTTGTTCAATTTTCAATTGTTTGTTTCAATATTCAGTAATCTCGACTTTTTTCAATTATTTTTTTTTAATTATTCGTTATTTATTTCATGTTTCAAAACCTCCTTCAATTTTCAATTTAATTGTTCAATTGTTCAATTATTTTTTTTAATTCTCAATTAATTTCTTTGAATAACAATTCTATTCTTTAATTTTTGATGTTTTCTTCAATATGAAATAATTCCAGGCATTTTCCATTTTTTTTTAATTATATATTATTTTCTTCTTTTTTCAATCCAATTGTTCAGTAATTTTCTTTAATTCTCAATTATTGTATTCAAATTTCAATTTTATTTCTCAATTTTCATTTTGTTTTTTGAATATTTAATAATTCTGTGTTTTTCCGATTTCAATTTTATTTTTTAATTTACAATTTATTTCTTCAATTTTGTATTATTAACTTAAATTTACCACGGTGTTAGCTCAATTGGTTAAGGTCCTGGACTCTACGGTCGCCCCAAGTCAAGCGTCAAGCTTGCTTGGTTCGCGCCCCGGGGAGCCTGGGATTTTTTCCGGCTGTGAGATAACTTCAGTGGAAGGTAAAGACGTCGAGGTATAATGATATGCACTGTCGGTAATGGACCTATGCAGATCACTAGAACTCGACTGTCGATAAACCGGTTGTATTCAGGTGAGGTTTTTCTACAGTTTTCCCTCTCCACTGGCGAGCAAACCCAATATACCGGGTGGTCCAGGCAAATGCGAGTACTCCTAATCTCAAGCCGTTCTGTAGACGCAAAAACACTTAAAGAATAAATACAAAGTACAACTCTACACGGAAAGACTTTCGATTTTAATACTTAATATTATAGTATTTATTTTTACAAAATTTCGATAGGAAACAAGGATAGGGGAGAGTGGCCATCAATGTACCGGGTTTTTTTCAAGGTCATAGTACTTATTCAATTTCACCAATTTCAAGCACTTCTTTGCTACAACACTTCTCTAGGTAATACACACATATTATACACGATTTATTTTGATTCAATAATAAAATTTAGGATCTTTCTAAACTAACAAGCTATTTTCATTTTCAACAACCTGGGTACACAATGAACCACCTCTATAAAAACACTAAAAATGTTCAACAATAATAATATTGCAATTTTCACTTTGTAAAAAAACTTATTTTCTATCAAATACTATAAAAAAATATTACTTAACACTTTTTAATTGATAATGTATAACATAAATATACCTCAAATTTAATTTAACTAGCTAAAATGGCATTTTAGTTTTGCTATGTTGAGAAAAGTACTGATAACAATCGCTGTAACATGCTGTACGCATGCCTAGTTTTATAATCAGGCATACCACTCTAGAAATCGAAAATACACTGAAATTCCAGGTGGTTCATTGTTCCCCGGTACTTGAATCAACATGAGATTTGCAACAAAAATGGTTTTTTATAACTTAATCCAATATTTCAAAATCTTTATCTCATTAGAATATTGTAGTTAAGGCCCAAAACAAAATAAATCGTAAGTACATTTATTTTTAAATTGTCTTATTTCAATTAAAAAACGTGTTTGTATTTTAGGTAAATTTTTTCTTCAGTGCATCAAAAACAGTTTTTTTCAGTTTTCTCTGTAAAGAATAAATCCACACGTCTCAAATTTATGGACGTAGTGTGATTACGCAAACTTCATTTATATTTAAAATTAGGAGAATTTTTATTTAATTGTTTCTGAGAAAATTGGAATGGTTCATTGAAAAAACTAGTACATTGATGGCCGCTCTCCCCTATATCGTTATGTTTTCAGAATTTACTATTTCTATTTAATATTTACTATTTTCGATAGGAAATGTTAAAAGAAACTTGAATCAGCATTTTGTTGGGAAAATTACTATTGAGTTTTGGAATTAGTAAAATCGAGATTAATAAGTAATTTCCTATAAAAAGGCAAATAAACCGATTTTCATGATTATTATATTATTATAGGTTACCTGCGGTAATACAAATTCCATATATTTTGAACACTCCTATATACATATAAACACAATCACCGTCACAAACGAAATCCTAACATAACCTAAACACTAACGATAATTCGCACGCACATATACATCTTAACGCATCGCACAAAACATATGATGTTTGAAGGGAAAAGTTTTCTTATATACTAATCGACATAATACATTACCACTTTTGAGAAAAATCTACAAAAATCACAAGTTTCCATCTGTGAACAATAGTTGAAGTTTGACATCCGCCAAATTCAAAATTCACTTAAAAGTTTTTACATGATATAATCGGTTTATATTGAATAAAACTATCACGTGAAAAGTATTTATTGTGTTATTTTTCATCCACTTTACTATACGTTAACGATTTAATTGTTTCTTTTAAGAGAGAAATTATATAACCCGAATAAACAAATCAACAGTGACAACACGCGGACAACGGTTAAACTGTCATGGCCGCCAATTTTCCAATAGTTAATGGAATTTCAACAAAGCATTATTTTGAAATATAATCTTTTTAATTGTAATATGTTCAAGATGAACTTATTTTATTGTTGCTTCCTATTGAATATAGTAATATTTTTAACTTATTTTTGTAAGTTTTTTTATAAAAACTATTATTTAATAAAAATTAAATAGTTTTAATTATTTTTTTTAGATTATACTTTTTCCTAGTTTCATTTTCCTTTAAAAAAAAGCAATCTTTCCAGTTTTAAATAGTAAATTTTAATTTCAAAATATATAAATATTATCTGTCGAAAATGCATATTCTTCTAGTCCTGTAGTATAAAATACCATTTTACAGTTATATCCTGATTTACAATCGAAATTTTGTAAAAATACATACTATAATATTAACTATTAAAACCAAAAGTTCTTCCGTGTAGGAACTCCCTACGGGGGACACTCATTGGGCCAGTAAGGTCGTTAAAACAAGTGTATAACAACTAACAAAAAATTTAAAAAACTTAAAAAAAACTTAAATTTTGAATTATTTTTTTTGGATTTTCTATCTAGATGACCAATTTTCAATTATATTTTTTGAATTTAATAGCCATTGTTCAATTTTTTCAATTATTGTTCAATTGTCGATTAATATTTCCTTTTTTTTTAAATTTTGTTTGGAATTGTCAAATATTTTTGTCATTATTCAATTATTTCTTTCCATTATTAATTGTTTCTTTTAATTCTTAATTATTATTCTTTGTAAAGTTTAATATTTAATTTTTCAATTCTCAATTATTTTCTTCACTTATCTACTGTTATCTTCAATTTTTGTAGCTATTTGTAGGTCTATTTATACTTAAAATATATTTTAAGTTAACAAGAGAAAAAACCGGGAAAATAGGAACAAAAACCGGGAAAAACCGGGAAATGACCGGGAATTTTGTGGGACGAAATTAGTAGACACCCTGGTAATTTATGGATCACCCCTTATGTCTTTGAATAAAAAAATGAAATATTTAAGAAATCATAAATTAAAGTTCAGTATTTTCAAAGCTACTAAAAAAAAACTACTTGTTTAAAAAGTATTTTTCATATGTCAACTTTGTCCTTCTTGACTTTTTGTATTATTTTAAAGCTCATTGAAAATAATCAAATTTTATAATTAATTAATGGAAAATGGGTTTAAACATTTTTAAAAATTCTTTTGAATTGAATAAATAATCAGTTAAAAATGTATTATTATACCTAATTGTTAATTACTAATTATATCTATTAAGGGCATGTGATGATAATGCTAAATTTGTCCGTAAACTTTCTCTTAAAGTACTCAATGTTTTGACACCAAACTTTGTAGAATTACTCAAAATACCATTAGAATGGTCTCTCTGACCCAAATTTATTTCATTTTTATCTTTAAACTAATTTTTTTTTTAATTTTACAATTTTTGGAAAATTTTGAAAAAAAAGTAAATTTGAAAAATATTTAGTTTAAAGACAAAAATGAAACAAAATTGGGTCAGAGAGACCATTCTAATGGTATTTTGAGTAATTCTACAAAGTTTGGTGTCAAAACATTGTGTACTTTAAGAGAAAGTTTACGGACAAATTTAGCATTATCATCACATGCCCTTAAAAATAAAATAATCTACTGCACAATAATAATAATATAAACAGTTATATTAATAATAATAATAATAATTATTATTATTTATTATTATGTAATAATAATAATTATTATTAGTAACTGTTTTATTAAATAAGTATACACCTGACTCTCTTTATATGCAACTCTTCGGGCTGGGTCTTTCATATAGCGAATTGTAAACAAACGCTCGAAACACATTGTCCTTTGCTACCCCTGTTACGTCTTTGTCCCTACATGCTCGACGCTCAAATCTAATTCCCCTTTCTTCTTATTCGCAGAATGTCATTTTTCGAACCTTCATATAAAGAGAGTGCGGTTTACTTTATTATATTTTGGAAAAATAATAAATGTCAAAAAACCTTTTAATTTGTAACAATTTATCACTGATTACCTTAATTTATTTAAAAATTAAAACTTTACTTCAATATTAAATAATAGGTATGTTTTAAAATAAATTAGGAGTTTTTACAAGTCCTACGAAATAAAATTTTTGTAGGGTATTTTGAGGTTGTCGTTTTTTCATTTAAAAAATTGGTGTTTTCACTTTTGAACATTCTTAAGACAAAAAAATCTGCACTATTTAGGTAACTTTTGGGCATTTTAGATATAAAAACACCAATTTTTTAAATGAAAAAACGACAACGTCAAAATACCCTACAAAAAACACGCAACATCGTGAACGTTTTTTAATAGAAAAAAATCGTGTCTTTTATCCTAAATGCCCAAAAGTTACAAAAATAGTGCCGTTTTTTGTGTCTGAAATGTTCAAAACTGCTCTATTTTTGTAACTTTTGAGCATTTGGGATAAAAAACACCATTTTTTTCAATTAAAAAACGTTCACGATCTTGCGTGTTTTTTGTAGGGTATTTTGAGGTTGTCGTTTTTTCATTTAAAAAAATAGTGTTTTCATTCTTGAACATTGAAGACAAAAAAATCTGCACTAATTTGGTAACTTTTGGGCATTTGGGATAAAAAAACACGATTTTTTACGTTTAAAAAACGTTTACGATCTTGCGTGTTTTTTGAAGGGTATTTTGAGGTTGTCGTTTTTTCATTTAAAAAATTGGTGTTTTCACTTTTGAACATTTTTAAGACAAAAAAATCTGCACTATTTAGGTAACTTCTGGGCATTTTAGATATAGAAACACCAATTTTTTAAATGAAAAAACGACAACGTCAAAATACCCTACAAAAAACACGCAACATCGTGAACGTTTTTTAATAGAAAAAAATCGTGTCTTTTATCCCAAATGCCCAAAAGTTACAAAAATAGTGCCGTTTTTTGTGTCTGAAATGTTCAAAACTGCTCTATTTTTGTAACTTTTGAGCATTTGGGATAAAAAACACCATTTTTTTCAATTAAAAAACGTTCACGATCTTGCGTGTTTTTTGTAGGGTATTTTGAGGTTGTCGTTTTTTCATTTAAAAACATAGTGTTTTCATTCTTGAACATTGAAGACAAAAAAATCTGTACTAATTTGGTAACTTTTGGGCATTTGGGATAAAAAAACACGATTTTTTACGTTTAAAAAACGTTTACGATCTTGCGTGTTTTTTGAAGGCTATTTTGAGGTTGTCGTTTTTTCATTTAAAAAATTGGTGTTTTCACTTTTGAACATTTGAAGACAAAAAAATCTGCACTATTTAGGTAACTTTTGGGCATTTTAGATATAGAAACACCAATTTTTTAAATGAAAAAACGACAACGTCAAAATACCCTACAAAAAACACGCAACATCGTGAACGTTTTTTAATAGAAAAAAATCGTGTCTTTTATCCTAAATGCCCAAAAGTTACAAAAATAGTGCCGTTTTTTGTGTCTGAAATGTTCAAAACTGCTCTATTTTTGTAACTTTTGAGCATTTGGGATAAAAAACACCATTTTTTTCAATTAAAAAACGTTCACGATCTTGCGTGTTTTTTGTAGAGTATTTTGAGGTTGTCGTTTTTTCATTTAAAAAATTGGTGTTTTCACTTTTGAACATTTTTAAGACAAAAAAATCTGCACTATTTAGGTAACTTTTGGGCATTTTAGATATAGAAACACCAATTTTTTAAATGAAAAAACGACAACGTCAAAATACCCTACAAAAAACACGCAACATCGTGAACGTTTTTTAATAGAAAAAAATCGTGTCTTTTATCCCAAATGCCCAAAAGTTACAAAAATAATGCCGTTTTTTGTGTCTGAAATGTTCAAAACTGCTCTATTTTTGTAACTTTTGAGCATTTGGGATAAAAAACACCATTTTTTTCAATTAAAAAACGTTCACGATCTTGCGTGTTTTTTGTAGGGTATTTTGAGGTTGTCGTTTTTTCATTTAAAAACATAGTGTTTTCATTCTTGAACATTGAAGACAAAAAAATCTGCACTAATTTGGTAACTTTTGGGCATTTGGGATAAAAAAACACGATTTTTTACGTTTAAAAAACGTTTACGATCTTGCGTGTTTTTTGAAGGGTATTTTGAGGTTGTCGTTTTTTCATTTAAAAAATTGGTGTTTTCACTTTTGAACATTTGAAGACAAAAAAATCTGCACTATTTAGGTAACTTTTGGGCATTTTAGATATAGAAACACCAATTTTTTTAATGAAAAAACGACAACGTCAAAATACCCTACAAAAAACACGCAACATCGTGAACGTTTTTTAATAGAAAAAAATCGTGTCTTTTATCCCAAATGCCCAAAAGTTACAAAAATAGTGCCGTTTTTTGTGTCTCAAATGTTCAAAACTGCTCTATTTTTGTAACTTTTGAGCATTTGGGATAAAAAACACCATTTTTTTCAATTAAAAAACGTTCACGATCTTGCGTGTTTTTTGTAGGGTATTTTGAGGTTGTCGTTTTATCATTTAAAAACATAGTGTTTTCATTCTTGAACATTAAAGACAAAAAAATCTGCACAAATTTGCTAACTTTTGGCATTTGGGATAAAAAAACACGATTTTTTTCGTTTAAAAAACGTTTACGATCTTGCGTGTTTTTTGAAGGGTATTTTGAGGTTGTCGTTTTTTCATTTAAAAAATTGGTGTTTTCACTTTTGAACATTTTTAAGACAAAAAAATCTGCACTATTTAGGTAACTTTTGGGCATTTTAGATATAGAAACACCAATTTTTTAAATGAAAAAACGAAAACGTCAAAATACCCTACAAAAAACACGCAACATCGTGAACGTTTTTTAATAGAAAAAAATCGTGTCTTTTATCCCAAATGCCCAAAAGTTACAAAAATAGTGCCGTTTTTTGTGTCTCAAATGTTCAAAACTGCTCTACTTTTGTAACTTTTGAGCATTTGGAATAAAAAAACACCATTTTTTTCAATTAAAAAACGTTCACGATCTTGCGTGTTTTTTGTAGGGTATTTTGAGGTTGTCGTTTTATCATTTAAAAACATAGTGTTTTCATTCTTGAATATTAAATACAAAAAAATCTGCACTAATTTGCTAACTTTTGGGCATTTGGGATAAAAAAACACGATTTTTTTCGTTTAAAAAACGTTTACGATCTTGCGTGTTTTTTGAAGGTTATTTTGAGGTTGTCGTTTTTTCATTTAAAAAATTGGTGTTTTCACTTTTGAACATTTTTTAAACAAAAAAATCTGCACTATTTAGGTAACTTTTGGGCATTTTAGATATAGAAACACCAATTTTTTAAATGAAAAAACGACAACGTCAAAATACCCTACAAAAAACACGCAACATCGTGAACGTTTTTTAATAGAAAAAAATCGTGTCTTTTATCCCAAATGCCCAAAAGTTACAAAAATAGTGCCGTTTTTTGTGTCTCAAATGTTCAAAACTGCTCTATTTTTGTAACTTTTGAGCATTTGGGATCAAAAACACCATTTTTTTCAATTAAAAAACGTTCACGATCTTGCGTGTTTTTTGTAGAGTATTTTGAGGTTGTCGTTTTTTCATTTAAAAAATTGGTGTTTTCACTTTTGAACATTTTTAAGACAAAAAAATCAGCACTATTTATGTAACTTTTGGGCATTTTAGATATAAAAACACCAATTTTTTAAATGAAAAAACGACAACGTCAAAATACCCTACAAAAAACACGCAACATCGTGAACGTTTTTTAATAGAAAAAAATCGTGTCTTTTATCCTAAATGCCCAAAAGTTACAAAAATAGTGCCGTTTTTTGTGTCTGAAATGTTCAAAACTGCTCTATTTTTGTAACTTTTGAGCATTTGGGATAAAAAACACCATTTTTTTCAATTAAAAAACGTTCACGATCTTGCGTGTTTTTTGTAGAGTATTTTGAGGTTGTCGTTTTTTCATTTAAAAAATTGGTGTTTTCACTTTTGAACATTTTTAAGACAAAAAAATCTGCACTATTTAGGTAACTTTTGGGCATTTTAGATATAGAAACACCAATTTTTTAAATGAAAAAACGACAACGTCAAAATACCCTACAAAAAACACGCAACATCGTGAACGTTTTTTAATAGAAAAAAATCGTGTCTTTTATCCCAAATGCCCAAAAGTTACAAAAATAGTGCCGTTTTTTGTGTCTCAAATGTTCAAAACTGCTCTATTTTTGTAACTTTTGAGCATTTGGGATTAAAAAACACCATTTTTTTCAATTAAAAAACGTTCACGATCTTGCGTGTTTTTTGTAGAGTATTTTGAGGTTGTCGTTTTTTCATTTAAAAAATTGGTGTTTTCACTTTTGAACATTTTTAAGACAAAAAAATCAGCACTATTTAGGTAACTTTTGGGCATTTTAGATATAAAAACACCAGTTTTTTAAATGAAAAAACGACAACGCCAAAATACCCTACAAAAAACACGCAACATCGTGAACGTTTTTTAATAGAAAAAAATCGTGTCTTTTATCCTAAATGCCCAAAAGTTACAAAAATAGTGCCGTTTTTTGTGTCTGAAATGTTCAAAACTGCTCTATTTGTGTAACTTTTGAGCATTTGGGATAAAAAACACCATTTTTTACGTTTAAAAAACGTTTACGATCTTGCGTGTTTTTTGAAGGGTATTTTGAGGTTGTCGTTTTTTCATTTAAAAAATTGGTGTTTTCACTTTTGAACATTTGAAGACAAAAAAATCTGCACTATTTAGGTAACTTTTGGGCATTTTAGATATAGAAACACCAATTTTTTAAATGAAAAAACGACAACGTCAAAATACCCTACAAAAAACACGCAACATCGTGAACGTTTTTTAATAGAAAAAAATCGTGTCTTTTATCCCAAATGCCCAAAAGTTACAAAAATAGTGCCGTTTTTTGTGTCTCAAATGTTCAAAACTGCTCTATTTTTGTAACTTTTGAGCATTTGGGATAAAAAACACCATTTTTTTCAATTAAAAAACGTTCACGATCTTGCGTGTTTTTTGTAGGGTATTTTGAGGTTGTCGTTTTATCATTTAAAAACATAGTGTTTTCATTCTTGAACATTAAATACAAAAAAATCTGCACTAACTTGCTAACTTTTGGGCATTTGGGATAAAAAAACACGATTTTTTTCGTTTAAAAAACGTTTACGATCTTGCGTGTTTTTTGAAGGGTATTTTGAGGTTGTCGTTTTTTCATTTAAAAAATTGGTGTTTTCACTTTTGAACATTTTTAAGACAAAAAAATCTGCACTATTTAGGTAACTTTTGGGCATTTTAGATATAGAAACACCTATTTTTTAAATGAAAAAACGACAACGTCAAAATACCCTACAAAAAACACGCAACATCGTGAACGTTTTTTAATAGAAAAAAATCGTGTCTTTTATCCCAAATGCCCAAAAGTTACAAAAATAGTGCCGTTTTTTGTGTCTCAAATGTTCAAAACTGCTCTATTTTCGTAACTTTTAAGCATTTGGGATTAAAAAACACCATTTTTTTCAATTAAAAAACGTTCACGATCTTGCGTGTTTTTTGTAGAGTATTTTGAGGTTGTCGTTTTTTCATTTAAAAAATTGGTGTTTTCACTTTTGAACATTTTTAAGACAAAAAAATCAGCACTATTTAGGTAACTTTTGGGCATTTTAGATATAAAAACACCAGTTTTTTAAATGAAAAAACGACAACGCCAAAATACCCTACAAAAAACACGCAACATCGTGAACGTTTTTTAATAGAAAAAAATCGTGTCTTTTATCCTAAATGCCCAAAAGTTACAAAAATAGTGCCGTTTTTTGTGTCTCAAATGTTCAAAACTGCTCTACTTTTGTAACTTTTGAGCATTTGGAATAAAAAAACACCATTTTTTTCAATTAAAAAACGTTCACGATCTTGCGTGTTTTTTGTAGAGTATTTTGAGGTTGTCGTTTTTTCATTTAAAAAATTGGTGTTTTCACTTTTGAACATTTTTTAAACAAAAAAATCTGCACTATTTAGGTAACTTTTGGGCATTTTAGATATAGAAACACCAATTTTTTAAATGAAAAAACGACAACGTCAAAATACCCTACAAAAAACACGCAACATCGTGAACGTTTTTTAATAGAAAAAAATCGTGTCTTTTATCCCAAATGCCCAAAAGTTACAAAAATAGTGCCGTTTTTTGTGTCTCAAATGTTCAAAACTGCTCTATTTTTGTAACTTTTGAGCATTTGGGATCAAAAACACCATTTTTTTCAATTAAAAAACGTTCACGATCTTGCGTGTTTTTTGTAGAGTATTTTGAGGTTGTCGTTTTTTCATTTAAAAAATTGGTGTTTTCACTTTTGAACATTTTTAAGACAAAAAAATCAGCACTATTTAGGTAACTTTTGGGCATTTTAGATATAAAAACACCAATTTCTTAAATGAAAAAACGACAACGTCAAAATACCCTACAAAAAACACGCAACATCGTGAACGTTTTTTAATAGAAAAAAATCGTGTCTTTTATCCTAAATGCCCAAAAGTTACAAAAATAGTGCCGTTTTTTGTGTCTGAAATGTTCAAAACTGCTCTATTTTTGTAACTTTTGAGCATTTGGGATAAAAAACACCATTTTTTTCAATTAAAAAACGTTCACGATCTTGCGTGTTTTTTGTAGAGTATTTTGAGGTTGTCGTTTTTTCATTTAAAAAATTGGTGTTTTCACTTTTGAACATTTTTAAGACAAAAAAATCTGCACTATTTAGGTAACTTTTGGGCATTTTAGATATAGAAACACCAATTTTTTAAATGAAAAAACGACAACGTCAAAATACCCTACAAAAAACACGCAACATCGTGAACGTTTTTTAATAGAAAAAAATCGTGTCTTTTATCCCAAATGCCCAAAAGTTACAAAAATAGTGCCGTTTTTTGTGTCTCAAATGTTCAAAACTGCTCTATTTTTGTAACTTTTGAGCATTTGGGATTAAAAAACACCATTTTTTTCAATTAAAAAACGTTCACGATCTTGCGTGTTTTTTGTAGAGTATTTTGAGGTTGTCGTTTTTTCATTTAAAAAATTGGTGTTTTCACTTTTGAACATTTTTGAGACAAAAAAATCAGCACTATTTAGGTAACTTTTGGGCATTTTAGATATAAAAACACCAGTTTTTTAAATGAAAAAACGACAACGCCAAAATACCCTACAAAAAACACGCAACATCGTGAACGTTTTTTAATAGAAAAAAATCGTGTCTTTTATCCTAAATGCCCAAAAGTTACAAAAATAGTGCCGTTTTTTGTGTCTGAAATGTTCAAAACTGCTCTATTTGTGTAACTTTTGAGCATTTGGGATAAAAAACACCATTTTTTACGTTTAAAAAACGTTTACGATCTTGCGTGTTTTTTGAAGGGTATTTTGAGGTTGTCGTTTTTTCATTTAAAAAATTGGTGTTTTCACTTTTGAACATTTTTAAGACAAAAAAATCTGCACTATTTAGGTAACTTTTGGGCATTTTAGATATAGAAACACCTATTTTTTAAATGAAAAAACGACAACGTCAAAATACCCTACAAAAAACACGCAACATCGTGAACGTTTTTTAATAGAAAAAAATCGTGTCTTTTATCCCAAATGCCCAAAAGTTACAAAAATAGTGCCGTTTTTTGTGTCTCAAATGTTCAAAACTGCTCTATTTTCGTAACTTTTAAGCATTTGGGATTAAAAAACACCATTTTTTTCAATTAAAAAACGTTCACGATCTTGCGTGTTTTTTGTAGAGTATTTTGAGGTTGTCGTTTTTTCATTTAAAAAATTGGTGTTTTCACTTTTGAACATTTTTAAGACAAAAAAATCAGCACTATTTAGGTAACTTTTGGGCATTTTAGATATAAAAACACCAGTTTTTTAAATGAAAAAACGACAACGCCAAAATACCCTACAAAAAACACGCAACATCGTGAACGTTTTTTAATAGAAAAAAATCGTGTCTTTTATCCTAAATGCCCAAAAGTTACAAAAATAGTGCCGTTTTTTGTGTCTCAAATGTTCAAAACTGCTCTACTTTTGTAACTTTTGAGCATTTGGAATAAAAAAACACCATTTTTTTCAATTAAAAAACGTTCACGATCTTGCGTGTTTTTTGTAGGGTATTTTGAGGTTGTCGTTTTATCATTTAAAAACATAGTGTTTTCATTCTTGAACATTAAATACAAAAAAATCTGCACTAATTTGCTAACTTTTGGGCATTTGGGATAAAAAAACACGATTTTTTTCGTTTAAAAAACGTTTACGATCTTGCGTGTTTTTTGAAGGTTATTTTGAGGTTGTCGTTTTTTCATTTAAAAAATTGGTGTTTTCACTTTTGAACATTTTTTAAACAAAAAAATCTGCACTATTTAGGTAACTTTTGGGCATTTTAGATATAGAAACACCAATTTTTTAAATGAAAAAACGACAACGTCAAAATACCCTACAAAAAACACGCAACATCGTGAACGTTTTTTAATAGAAAAAAATCGTGTCTTTTATCCCAAATGCCCAAAAGTTACAAAAATAGTGCCGTTTTTTGTGTCTGAAATGTTCAAAACTGCTCTATTTTTGTAACTTTTGAGCATTTGGGATAAAAAACACCATTTTTTTCAATTAAAAAACGTTCACGATCTTGCGTGTTTTTTGTAGGGTATTTTGAGGTTGTCGTTTTTTCATTTAAAAACATAGTGTTTTCATTCTTGAACATTGAAGACAAAAAAATCTGCACTAATTTGGTAACTTTTGGGCATTTGGGATAAAAAAACACGATTTTTTACGTTTAAAAAACGTTTACGATCTTGCGTGTTTTTTGAAGGGTATTTTGAGGTTGTCGTTTTTTCATTTAAAAAATTGGTGTTTTCACTTTTGAACATTTGAAGACAAAAAAATCTGCACTATTTAGGTAACTTTTGGGCATTTTAGATATAGAAACACCAATTTTTTAAATGAAAAAACGACAACGTCAAAATACCCTACAAAAAACACGCAACATCGTGAACGTTTTTTAATAGAAAAAAATCGTGTCTTTTATCCCAAATGCCCAAAAGTTACAAAAATAGTGCCGTTTTTTGTGTCTCAAATGTTCAAAACTGCTCTATTTTTGTAACTTTTGAGCATTTGGGATAAAAAACACCATTTTTTTCAATTAAAAAACGTTCACGATCTTGCGTGTTTTTTGTAGGGTATTTTGAGGTTGTCGTTTTATCATTTAAAAACATAGTGTTTTCATTCTTGAACATTAAAGACAAAAAAATCTGCACAAATTTGCTAACTTTTGGCATTTGGGATAAAAAAACACGATTTTTTTCGTTTAAAAAACGTTTACGATCTTGCGTGTTTTTTGAAGGGTATTTTGAGGTTGTCGTTTTTTCATTTAAAAAATTGGTGTTTTCACTTTTGAACATTTTTAAGACAAAAAAATCTGCACTATTTAGGTAACTTTTGGGCATTTTAGATATAGAAACACCAATTTTTTAAATGAAAAAACGAAAACGTCAAAATACCCTACAAAAAACACGCAACATCGTGAACGTTTTTTAATAGAAAAAAATCGTGTCTTTTATCCCAAATGCCCAAAAGTTACAAAAATAGTGCCGTTTTTTGTGTCTCAAATGTTCAAAACTGCTCTATTTTTGTAACTTTTGAGCATTTGGGATAAAAAACACGATTTTTTTCGTTTAAAAAACGTTTACGATCTTGCGTGTTTTTTGAAGGGTATTTTGAGGTTGTCGTTTTTTCATTTAAAAAATTAGTGTTTTCACTTTTGAACATTTTTAAGACAAAAAAATCTGCACTATTTAGGTAACTTTTGGGCATTTTAGATATAGAAACACCTATTTTTTAAATGAAAAAACGACAACGTCAAAATACCCTACAAAAAACACGCAACATCGTGAACGTTTTTTAATAGAAAAAAATCGTGTCTTTTATCCCAAATGCCCAAAAGTTACAAAAATAGTGCCGTTTTTTGTGTCTCAAATGTTCAAAACTGCTCTATTTTCGTAACTTTTAAGCATTTGGGATTAAAAAACACCATTTTTTTCAATTAAAAAACGTTCACGATCTTGCGTGTTTTTTGTAGAGTATTTTGAGGTTGTCGTTTTTTCATTTAAAAAATTGGTGTTTTCAATTTTGAACATTTTTAAGACAAAAAAATCTGCACTATTTAGGTAACTTTTGGCCATTTTAGATATAGAAACACCAATTTTTTAAATGAAAAAACGACAACGTCAAAATACCCTACAAAAAACACGCAACATCGTGAACGTTTTTTAATAGAAAAAAATCGTGTCTTTTATCCTAAATGCCCAAAAGTTACAAAAATAGTGCCGTTTTTTGTGTCTGAAATGTTCAAAACTGCTCTATTTTTGTAACTTTTGAGCATTTGGGATAAAAAACACCATTTTTTTCAATTAAAAAACGTTCACGATCTTGCGTGTTTTTTGTAGAGTATTTTGAGGTTGTCGTTTTTTCATTTAAAAAATTGGTGTTTTCACTTTTGAACATTTTTAAGACAAAAAAATCTGCACTAACTTGCTAACTTTTGGGCATTTGGGATAAAAAAACACGATTTTTTTCGTTTAAAAAACGTTTACGATCTTGCGTGTTTTTTGAAGGGTATTTTGAGGTTGTCGTTTTTTCATTTAAAAAATTGGTGTTTTCACTTTTGAACATTTTTAAGACAAAAAAATCTGCACTATTTAGGTAACTTTTGGGCATTTTACATATAGAAACACCTATTCTTTAAATGAAAAAACGACAACGTCAAAATACCCTACAAAAAACACGCAACATCGTGAACGTTTTTTAATAGAAAAAAATCGTGTCTTTTATCCCAAATGCCCAAAAGTTACAAAAATAGTGCCGTTTTTTGTGTCTCAAATGTTCAAAACTGCTCTATTTTTGTAACTTTTAAGCATTTGGGATTAAAAAACACCATTTTTTTCAATTAAAAAACGTTCACGATCTTGCGTGTTTTTTGTAGAGTATTTTGAGGTTGTCGTTTTTTCATTTAAAAAATTGGTGTTTTCAATTTTGAACATTTTTAAGACAAAAAAATCTGCACTATTTAGGTAACTTTTGGGCATTTTAGATATAGAAACACCAATTTTTTAAATGAAAAAACGACAACGTCAAAATACCCTACAAAAAACACGCAAAATCATGAACGTTTTTTAATAGAAAAAAATCGTGTCTTTTATCCCAAATGCCCAAAAGTTACAAAAATAGTGCCGTTTTTTGTGTCTCAAATGTTCAAAACTGCTCTATTTTTGTAACTTTTGAGCATTTGGGATAAAAAACACCATTTTTTTCAATTAAAAAACGTTCACGATCTTGCGTCTTTTTTGTAGGGTATTTTGAGGTTGTCGTTTTATCTTTTAAAAACATAGTGTTTTCATTCTTGAACATTAAAGACAAAAAAATCTGCACTAATTTGGTAACTTTTGGGCATTTGGGATAAAAAAACACGATTTTTTTCGTTTAAAAAACGTTTACGATCTTGCGTGTTTTTTGAAGGGTATTTTGAGGTTGTCGTTTTTTCATTTAAGAAATTGGTTTTTTTCATTTTTGAACATTTTTAAGACAAAAAAATCTGCACTATTTAGGTAACTTTTGGGCATTTTAGATATAGAAACACCAATTTTTTAAATGAAAATGCGACAACGTCAAAATACCCTACAAAAAACACGCAACATCGTGAACGTTTTTTAATAGAAAAAAATCGTGTCTTTTATCCTAAATGCCCAAAAGTTACAAAAATAGTGCCGTTTTTTGTGTCTGAAATGTTCAAAACTGCTCTATTTTTGTAACTTTTGAGCATTTGGGATAAAAAACACCATTTTTTTCAATTAAAAAACGTTCACGATCTTGCGTGTTTTTTGTAGAGTATTTTGAGGTTGTCGTTTTTTCATTTAAAAAATTGGTGTTTTCACTTTTGAACATTTTTAAGACAAAAAAATCTGCACTATTTAGGTAACTTTTGGGCATTTTAGATATAAAAACACCAATTTTTTAAATGAAAAAACGACAACGTCAAAATACCCTACAAAAAACACGCAAAATCATGAACGTTTTTTAATAGAAAAAAATCGTGTCTTTTATCCCAAATGCCCAAAAGTTACAAAAATAGTGCCGTTTTTTGTGTCTCAAATGTTCAAAACTGCTCTATTTTTGTAACTTTTGAGCATTTGGGATAAAAAACACCATTTTTTTCAATTAAAAAACGTTCACGATCTTGCGTGTTTTTTGTAGGGTATTTTGAGGTTGTCGTTTTATCTTTTAAAAACATAGTGTTTTCATTCTTGAACATTAAAGACAAAAAAATCTGCACTAATTTGGTAACTTTTGGGCATTTGGGATAAAAAAACACGATTTTTTTCGTTTAAAAAACGTTTACGAACTTGCGTGTTTTTTGAAGGGTATTTTGAGGTTGTCGTTTTTTCATTTAAGAAATTGGTTTTTTTCATTTTTGAACATTTTTAAGACAAAAAAATCTGCACTATTTAGGTAACTTTTGGGCATTTTAGATATAGAAACACCAATTTTTTAAATAAAAAAACGACAACGTCAAAATACCCTACAAAAAACACGCAACATCGTGAACGTTTTTTAATAGAAAAAAATCGTGTCTTTTATCCCAAATGCCCAAAAGTTACAAAAATAGTGCCGTTTTTTGTGTCTCAAATGTTCAAAACTGCTCTATTTTTGTAACTTTTGAGCATTTGGGATTAAAAAACACCATTTTTTTCAATTAAAAAACGTTCACGATCTTGCGTGTTTTTTGTAGAGTATTTTGAGGTTGTCGTTTTTTCATTTAAAAAATTGGTGTTTTCACTTTTGAACATTTTTAAGACAAAAAAATCTGCACTATTTAGGTAACTTTTGGGCATTTTAGATATAAAAACACAAATTTTTTAAATGAAAAAACGACAACGCCAAAATACCCTACAAAAAACACGCAACATCGTGAACGTTTTTTAATAGAAAAAAATCGTGTCTTTTATCCTAAATGCCCAAAAGTTACAAAAATAGTGCCGTTTTTTGTGTCTGAAATGTTCAAAACTGCTCTATTTGTGTAACTTTTGAGCATTTGGGATAAAAAACACCATTTTTTTCAATTAAAAAACGTTCCCGATCTTGCGTGTTTTTTGTAGGGTATTTTGAGGTTGTCGTTTTTTCATTTAAAAACATAGTGTTTTCATTCTTGAACATTGAAGCCAAAAAAATCTGCACTAATTTGGTAACTTTTGGGCATTTGGGATAAAAAAACACGATTTTTTACGTTTAAAAAACGTTTACGATCTTGCGTGTTTTTTGAAGGGTATTTTGAGGTTGTCTTTTTTTCATTTAAGAAATTGGTGTTTTCACTTTTGAACATTTTTAAGACAAAAAAATCTGCACTATTTAGGTAACTTTTGGGCATTTTAGATATAAAAACACCAATTTTTTTAATAAAAAAACGACAACGTCAAAATACCCTACAAAAAAAACGCAACATCATGAACGTTTTTTAATAGAAAAAAATCGTGTCTTTTATCCCAAATGCCCAAAAGTTACAAAAATAGTGCCGTTTTTTGTGTCTGAAATGTTCAAAACTGCTCTATTTTTGTAACTTTTGAGAATTTGGGATAAAAAACACCATTTTTTTCAATTAAAAAACGTTCACGATCTTGCGTGTTTTTTGTAAGGTATTTTGAGGTTGTCGTTTTTTCATTTAAAAACATAGTGTTTTCATTCTTGAACATTGAAGACAAAAAAATCTGCACTAATTTGGTAACTTTTGGGCATTTGGGATAAAAAAACACGATTTTTTACGTTTAAAAAACGTTTACGATCTTGCGTGTTTTTTGAAGGGTATTTTGAGGTTGTCTTTTTTTCATTTAAGAAATTGGTGTTTTCACTTTTGAACATTTTTAAGACAAAAAAATCTGCACTATTTAGGTAACTTTTGGGCATTTTAGATATAAAAACACCAATTTTTTTAATAAAAAAACGACAACGTCAAAATACCCTACAAAAAAAACGCAACATCATGAACGTTTTTTAATAGAAAAAAATCGTGTCTTTTATCCCAAATGCCCAAAAGTTACAAAAATAGTGCCGTTTTTTGTGTCTGAAATGTTCAAAACTGCTCTATTTTTGTAACTTTTGAGAATTTGGGATAAAAAACACCATTTTTTTCAATTAAAAAACGTTCACGATCTTGCGTGTTTTTTGTAAGGTATTTTGAGGTTGTCGTTTTTTCATTTAAAAACATAGTGTTTTCATTCTTGAACATTGAAGACAAAAAAATCTGCACTAATTTGGTAACTTTTGGGCATTTGGGATAAAAAAACACGATTTTTTTCGTTTAAAAAACGTTAAATATCTTGCGTGTTTTTTGAAGGGTATTTTGAGGTTGTCGTTTTTTCATTTAAAAAATTGGTGTTTTCACTTTTGAACATTTTTAAGCCAAAAAAATCGGCACTATTTAGGTAACTTTTGGGCATTTTAGATATAAAAACACCAATTTTTTAAATGAAAAAACGACAACGTCAAAATATCCTACAAAAAACACGTAACATCGTGAACGTTTTTTAATAGAAAAAAATCGTGTCTTTTATCCCAAATGCCCAAAAGTTACAAAAATAGTGCTGTTTTTTGTGTCTGAAATGTTCAAAACTGCTCTATTTTTGTAACTTTTGAGCATTTGGGATAAAAAACACCATTTTTTTCAATTAAAAAACGTTCACGATCTTGCGTGTTTTTTGTAGGGTAGTTTGAGGTTGTCGTTTTATCATTTAAAAACATAGTGTTTTCATTCTTGAACATTAAAGACAAAAAAATCTGCACTAATTTGGTAACTTTTGGGCATTTGGGATAAAAAAACACGATTTTTTTCGTTTAAAAAACGTTTACGATCTTGCGTGTTTTTTGAAGGGTATTTTGAGGTTGTCGTTTTTTCATTTAAAAAATTGGTGTTTTCACTTTTGAACATTTTTAAGACAAAAAAATCTGCACTATTTAGGTAACTTTTGGGCATTTTAGATATAGAAACACCAATTTTTTAAATGAAAAAACGAAAACGTCAAAATACCCTACAAAAAACACGCAACATCGTGAACGTTTTTTAATAGAAAAAAATCGTGTCTTTTATCCCAAATGCCCAAAAGTTACAAAAATAGTGCCGTTTTTTGTGTCTCAAATGTTCAAAACTGCTCTACTTTTGTAACTTTTGAGCATTTGGAATAAAAAAACACCATTTTTTTCAATTAAAAAACGTTCACGATCTTGCGTGTTTTTTGTAGGGTATTTTGAGGTTGTCGTTTTATCATTTAAAAACATAGTGTTTTCATTCTTGAACATTAAATACAAAAAAATCTGCACTAATTTGCTAACTTTTGGGCATTTGGGATAAAAAAACACGATTTTTTTCGTTTAAAAAACGTTTACGATCTTGCGTGTTTTTTGAAGGTTATTTTGAGGTTGTCGTTTTTTCATTTAAAAAATTGGTGTTTTCACTTTTGAACATTTTTTAAACAAAAAAATCTGCACTATTTAGGTAACTTTTGGGCATTTTAGATATAGAAACACCAATTTTTTAAATGAAAAAACGACAACGTCAAAATACCCTACAAAAAACACGCAACATCGTGAACGTTTTTTAATAGAAAAAAATCGTGTCTTTTATCCCAAATGCCCAAAAGTTACAAAAATAGTGCCGTTTTTTGTGTCTCAAATGTTCAAAACTGCTCTATTTTTGTAACTTTTGAGCATTTGGGATAAAAAACACGATTTTTTTCGTTTAAAAAACGTTTACGATCTTGCGTGTTTTTTGAAGGGTATTTTGAGGTTGTCGTTTTTTCATTTAAAAAATTAGTGTTTTCACTTTTGAACATTTTTAAGACAAAAAAATCTGCACTATTTAGGTAACTTTTGGGCATTTTAGATATAGAAACACCTATTTTTTAAATGAAAAAACGACAACGTCAAAATACCCTACAAAAAACACGCAACATCGTGAACGTTTTTTAATAGAAAAAAATCGTGTCTTTTATCCCAAATGCCCAAAAGTTACAAAAATAGTGCCGTTTTTTGTGTCTCAAATGTTCAAAACTGCTCTATTTTCGTAACTTTTAAGCATTTGGGATTAAAAAACACCATTTTTTTCAATTAAAAAACGTTCACGATCTTGCGTGTTTTTTGTAGAGTATTTTGAGGTTGTCGTTTTTTCATTTAAAAAATTGGTGTTTTCAATTTTGAACATTTTTAAGACAAAAAAATCTGCACTATTTAGGTAACTTTTGGGCATTTTAGATATAGAAACACCAATTTTTTAAATGAAAAAACGACAACGTCAAAATACCCTACAAAAAACACGCAACATCGTGAACGTTTTTTAATAGAAAAAAATCGTGTCTTTTATCCTAAATGCCCAAAAGTTACAAAAATAGTGCCGTTTTTTGTGTCTGAAATGTTCAAAACTGCTCTATTTTTGTAACTTTTGAGCATTTGGGATAAAAAACACCATTTTTTTTCAATTAAAAAACGTTCACGATCTTGCGTGTTTTTTGTAGAGTATTTTGAGGTTGTCGTTTTTTCATTTAAAAAATTGGTGTTTTCACTTTTGAACATTTTTAAGACAAAAAAATCTGCACTAACTTGCTAACTTTTGGGCATTTGGGATAAAAAAACACGATTTTTTTCGTTTAAAAAACGTTTACGATCTTGCGTGTTTTTTGAAGGGTATTTTGAGGTTGTCGTTTTTTCATTTAAAAAATTGGTGTTTTCACTTTTGAACATTTTTAAGACAAAAAAATCTGCACTATTTAGGTAACTTTTGGGCATTTTAGATATAGAAACACCTATTCTTTAAATGAAAAAACGACAACGTCAAAATACCCTACAAAAAACACGCAACATCGTGAACGTTTTTTAATAGAAAAAAATCGTGTCTTTTATCCCAAAAGCCCAAAAGTTACAAAAATAGTGCCGTTTTTTGTGTCTCAAATGTTCAAAACTGCTCTATTTTTGTAACTTTTAAGCATTTGGGATTAAAAAACACCATTTTTTTCAATTAAAAAACGTTCACGATCTTGCGTGTTTTTTGTAGAGTATTTTGAGGTTGTCGTTTTTTCATTTAAAAAATTGGTGTTTTCAATTTTGAACATTTTTAAGACAAAAAAATCTGCACTATTTAGGTAACTTTTGGGCATTTTAGATATAGAAACACCAATTTTTTAAATGAAAAAACGACAACGTCAAAATACCCTACAAAAAACACGCAAAATCATGAACGTTTTTTAATAGAAAAAAATCGTGTCTTTTATCCCAAATGCCCAAAAGTTACAAAAATAGTGCCGTTTTTTGTGTCTCAAATGTTCAAAACTGCTCTATTTTTGTAACTTTTGAGCATTTGGGATAAAAAACACCATTTTTTTCAATTAAAAAACGTTCACGATCTTGCGTCTTTTTTGTAGGGTATTTTGAGGTTGTCGTTTTATCTTTTAAAAACATAGTGTTTTCATTCTTGAACATTAAAGACAAAAAAATCTGCACTAATTTGGTAACTTTTGGGCATTTGGGATAAAAAAACACGATTTTTTTCGTTTAAAAAACGTTTACGATCTTGCGTGTTAGTAGTAGAGCTATGGGGCTACGGGCTCACTTACCGACAGTCGGTAATGTAGATTTCTACTTTACCGACCGTGAAAAGTCTGGTTTCTGTGTGGGTTACCATCAGTCGGTAATGCAGATTTTTACCGACCGTGAAAAGTGGTGTTCCTGTGGGGTGTTCTGTTTTACCGACCGAGCAAGTGGGTACCACTGTCTGCCACTAGATGGCGCTACTTGTTAATTGCACAAGTAAAGTCTGTTTCTGCGGAGGGTGACTTTGAAAAAATTTGCTAACCCTGTTTTCCGGCATCCCACTTAACCCTCCCTGGTGACTTAGATATGTTTCAACCATTTGAATTTTTTCAATTAGAAACTGATTAGTCTATTTTATTTAAATTTTTCACCAACATTTGAATTTACTTTGTAACGTTAGGTTCTTTACTGTTTTAGGATTTGAATTTTAGCGCGCTGAATCTGTACGGATAACTTCCGGGTAAACACATTGCGAGCGCAACAGGTAGAAGCAGAGTTCTACTAGTAAAATACCTAGTATTTTACATCAATAATATTTTACATAATGTGTTTTTTTTTTTTAGAGTAAAGTACAGTATTTTACTTAGGTAAATTACCTTTAAATTATGTAAAAAGCTTCATGTGATGCGTCACTACACAACCCTGCGTAAATATAAATGGTTTAGAGTTGTATGCACAACATTCTATAAACTCTCAGTGAAGCTCTGAGCAGAATTAAACGTGAAAGGAACGCAAGCACGAGATGAAAAAGACAGACGATATTTCTATCCTTTTCTACCATATGCTTGCGTTCGCGTTCCGTATCTATTCTGCGTTAGGCTTGACGCGCAGCTATTCAACCCTGCTTGGAATTGTACGCATCCATCCCTGGTGAGAGCTTTGCATGCTCACAAAATAGTGTGGTTTAACCTTTATCTTAAATAGCGTGTGTTTTGTGGAAGAATATAATAGTAATTTGACTATTCGGAAAAACTTATGTGAATAATACTATCAAAAACTCATTTAACGATTTCAAACTAAATTAAAGAAAAGTTTACTGTGCGAAACAAATTGTATGTTAACCCTAAGGTTCACAGAATAGGATTCGTTTTCACTATATTTCATGTGAACAGATCAAAATTGTAACACGTCTAAAAAAATGGTGAGTTTAACAAAGTTATTAGATTATATTTTCTGGTTATGTGCATCAACAAGTGTTTTGAATAACTCATTTTTTATATTTTCTAGAACAATTCTGAAGAAATGCCTGTAAGAGATCCTCGAGATAAACAGAAAATTATGAATAAACCACGGGAAATTATGAATCTTCCAATTCCGAGCTTTAGTGTGAGTAAAATTCTTTTTGCATTCATCTTTCTTATTAATTCGATTATAATCAAGTTAAAATATGAAACATTATATTCTATTTGTCTAACGTTCCTTTGAGTAAAATTGTTTGACTTTAATCTAGTAGTAGTAGTAGTAGTAGTAGTAGTAGTAGTATTTAAATTAACCTGTAAATAATTTTTTAAATTTACATCATTTAATAATTTTATTATTGTTTTTTTTTGTTATTACATTAGGATGTACGGCCAGAGAAAGACAGCTGCTTTCAGTTTACAAGATGGGATAAACCTCGCGTTATCCCAAAAAAGGATTACCTTACAACAGAAGATCAAAATGTTAATCTGGATTTTTTGACATATGACTCAAATTTTTTGCCAATTTTATCAAATGAGTTTTTAAATGATTGCTTAGATAATTTCGATTTAATAAATGTGAAACCAGAAAAATGTTTAGATAGTGAACCTATGGATTTAAATGTGAAACCAGAAAAGTGTTTATATAGTGAACCTATGGATTTAAATGTGGAATCAGAAAAGTGTTTATATAGTGAAGCTATGGATTTAAATATTGAATCAGAAAAATTTTTATATTGTGAACCTATGGATTTAAGTACAAATGCTAATAAAAATTTGAAAGAGATGCAAAATCAGTGTACTCCGTCACAAGAATTTCTAGAGCCATTATTTAATGTTTTAGAAAAATATGATTTTAACTTAAAATTCGATTCTACAAGTTTTCTGGATGAGCTTTTGGAAGAAGGGACTAATAAAGTTGTGAATTTAGAAGAAAACATCAATCTTGAAATTATAAATCTAAAAGAAAACGGTAATTCACAAGCTGTCAACCTGGAAGAGATTGGAGCTCACAATATTCACAGTCCTTATGAACCCAATCTGGTGAATTGGACCCCCGTATCATCTCCACTTAATTCGAGTGAAATAATACAAGATCAAATCAAAATATTGGAACAGGAAATAGGAAGCCTTGAAGAAAAAATTAAGCAAAATATTGAAAAAAATTATTTTGAATATGAAGATGATGAATGTGATAAAGAAAACTGTAATAATTTTTCCAATTGGAGACGAAAATAAAAAAATATATGTTTTTTTTTGTTTTATAAGAAAAAAAATTATAAAAAAAGTGTGTGTAACTGTGAAAAAAAGTGAGATAAATCTGTCAATTAGTGCCTAAGTAAAATAAAAAATTTTATAAAGATTTATAAAGATAAAAGAAAAAAGTGTTAAGAAAAACGTGTTATAAGTTTGTGATTATTTATGAAAACGAAAAAAAAAAAAAAGTTTTTGAGTGATATGAACCTGTCAATTAGTGCCACAGTGGAAAAATTGTATTAGAATTTATAATGAAAAAAGAATTTTATTATTATTTTTAATAAAAAATAATATTTTGTATAATAAATTTATTCGTTTAAATAAAATTAAAAAAAAGTGTTTTTGATCATAGTTCTATTGTGATTCAAAGATTATGATAAATTCTAGTTTTTTAGCAAAGTTGTTATACTAATCATTTTACCTATATAACAAATACATTCAGCATGTTTAAATCTTTTAATTTTTAATTTCTAATATTTTTTTTCTATTTTATCTTTTGGAATATAATGATATTTTAATATTAATAGAATACGTGCTGTGTGGAAGAGGGGAGAGGGAAGGTAAGCTTGGGTGGGGACGCTGCCTATATTAAGTGGTACACTGCTGGAGAAGATTTCATTTCTTTTCAGATCTTGAAGCTGTCGGAACATTATTAGGTAATGGATTCTTTTTAGGTTTCTGTTTCTTTTTTAGATTTCATTCAATATTTTTCCTTTTCAGTTTTTTTTCAGTTTTCTTTTTCAGTATCTTTATTTTTTCAATATTTTTAGGATTCTCAAGTATAAAAATAAAATTTACATTTAAAAAATTATTTTTCAGAAAGAAATGGATAATTTAACCAATGAAACAAATCTATATGCTGAAATCAACATAAAAATCTTTCATGGAAATGACAGCACAATACAAATCTTTGATGGAAATGACAGCAATGCCAGCACCTTAATTTTAAACAGCCAGGAAGATGAAAATTATTTATTAAATGCTACGAGTAGCGAACATCAAATCAATAATGAAAATGAAATTATTAACATTATTGATGATGATGATGATGATGATGATGATGATGACAATGATGAAGTCATTGTAAATGTTGATAATGATGATGATGATGAAGAAAAAGCAGTTGATGATGATATCCTAATTATAAACATTTCAGATGAAGAGGTATAATTTATTTAAATAATTACTTAGTTAATATATTAATAAATATTTTTATTTATTCAATAAAATACAATTATTTTGTAGGTTACTGAACTTTTCGAGTCGGATCTAGATATAATTGAGGTGTCACCAAGAGCACCTGAAACTCCATCGCCAATTGTTTCAGAAGATGATTCGTCAAATGATTCTTCGTCAAAATGTTATTTTTGTAAAAACATAAATAACAAAAGATATTATGAATAATGAAGATTAAAAAGAAAACCATGATTGGTTACAATATTCAAATTAATAATAAACATTTAATATTCCTCTTTTCTTCCAGTTCCTATTTACAGGTTTTATTTTCAGTTTCTTTTTCATCTTTTCTTCCAGCTTTTTTTTTTCAGGTTTTTTTCAGATTTTTTTTTCATCTTTTCTTCCAGCTTTTATTTTTAGATTTTATTTTCAGATTTTTTTTCATCTTTTCTTCCAGCTCTTATTTCTAGATTTTTTTCATCTTTTTTTTCCAGCTCCTATTTACAGGTTTTTTTTTTCAGATTTTTTTCATCTTTTCTTCCAGCTCTTATTTTTCAGGTTTTTTTTTTCATCTTTTCTTCCAGCTCATATTTTTCAGGTTTTTTTTTCATATTTTCTTCCAGCTCTTATTTTTCAGGTTTTTTTTTTCATCTTTTCTTCCAGCTCTTATTTTTCAGGTTTTTTTTTTTCATCTTTTCTTCCAGCTCCTATTTACAGGTTTTATTTTCAGTTTCTTTTTTATCTTTTCTTCCAGTAATTTTCAGGTTTTTTTTCAGATTTTTTTTTCATCTTTTCTTCCAGCGCTCTTATTTTTCAGGTTTTTTTTTTTCATCTTTTCTTCCAGCTCCTATTTACAGGTTTTATTTTCAGTTTCTTTTTTATCTTTTCTTCCAGTAATTTTCAGGTTTTTTTTCAGATTTTTTTTTTCATCTTTTCTTCCAGCTCTTATTTTTAGATTTTTTTTTCATCTTTTCTTCCAGCTCCTATTTACAGGTTTTTTTTCAGATTTTTTTTCATCTTTTCTTCCAGCTCTTATTTTTCAGGTTTTTTTTTCATCTTTTCTTCCAGCTCCTATTTACAGGTTTTATTTTCAGTTTCTTTTTTATCTTTTCTTCCAGCGCTCTTATTTTCAGGTTTTATTTTTAGGTTAAATCTTAATTATTTTCTTTTCAGCTTTCAGTTGTGAATAAAAATAATCAAAACTTTTTAAAATCTTTTCGTTTGTTTTAAATTTCTTTTTTCTAGGTCTTAAGAATTTCTGTAATTGCGCGCGCAATATAGTAATAGAGGTTAAAGAGAGAGAGAGAGAGAGAGAGAGAGGGAGGAAGGAAGGGAGGGAGGAAGGAAGGGAGGGAGAGAAGTGTGGGGGGGGGGGTGGAGGTGATATAAGGTGACTCCCAGATCATCAGAGTCATTCTCTCTCTTACAGATCTCCGAAGAAACAGTATGTATGTATAAACTTTTATATTGCAGAACTTTTATTTTGTGTTTCTTTTTTTATTTTCAGATTATTTTCAGTTTCTTTTTGTTTTTCAGATTTTTTTTTCTTTTTTTCATTTTTCTTCTCGACTTTTATTTTCGCTTTTTTAAGTTTTAGTCTCATTTATTTTCTTTACAGCTTTAGATTTATTTAAACTTTGTTTTTTTTTTTTTTATTCAATTAATTTTGCTTTTATTTTCTTTTTTTTGGATTTTAGAGAAAAAAATGGAAAAATCAAACTCGTTTACATATTTCGACGACGATGATGACAGCAATGATGGAGCTGAGAGAATCATAATTTTCATTTTTGACAGTGAAGATGAGGATGATTTTGATAGTGAAGACGATGAATTTGATAGCGAAGATTCAAGTATCTATGATGATTCTACAGAAGTCGAAGATGATTATAATGATGATGATGACGATGAAGATAGTGATGAGGATGTAATTTTGATTGTAACATTACCTCAACAGGTTAATAATTTTTTTTCTTCTTTTCATTTTATTATTTTAATATCTTAATAATAATTAATAATTAATCATTTTCAGAGAATGGAATTATTACAACCTTTAGAGTCATCATCTTCAATAAAACATTGTAAAAATTAAAAAAATAAACAAAATTCATATGTTTTTTTCTTATTTTAAGTTCTTTCATTTCAATTTTGTTGTTTTCAGTTTTTATTTTCAGGTTCTCTCTCTTTTATTTCTAGGTTATTTGTTCAGCTTTTTTTTTTTCAAATTTTCTTTCAGCTCTTTTATATCAGGTTTTTTTTTTTTTAAACTTTTCTTTCAGGTTTTCTCTTTTATTTTCTTTCAGCTCTTACTTTCAGATGCTTTTTTTTTTTTTGCTTTTCTTATTTTAGGTTCTTTTATTTGAATTTTTTTTCATTGTTTTTCAGTCAGGGTTTTCTTTTTATTTACAGGTTACTTTAGGTTCTTTTGTTTCAAGTTTTTAAAAACTTTTCTTTTAGGTTTATTTTTTTTTTACTTTTCTTATTTTAGGTTCTTTTACTTAAATTTTTTTTTCATTGTTTTTCAGTCAGGGTTTTCTTTTTATTTACAGGTTACTTTAGGTTCTTTTGTTTCAAGTTTATAAAAACTTTTCTTTTAGGTTTATTTTTTTTACTTTTTTTTTTTTACAGACTTTTCCATAGTATGGATCTAGGGAAAGAAAATCAATACAATAGAATCTTGCTGGTTATTTTGAAGAAGAGTCAAGTACGCTGAAAAAAGAAAATGATGCACGAAGCTGTAAAATTAAAGAACCTGCAATTAAAGTATCTTGGAGGAAGGTACCACAGGATTGAATTTAAACTTTAAAATAAAATATTGTATAATAAATGTATATATTTTTAATGAAATGTTTGAAATAAACAAAAATATTTTATCTATAAATTGGTTTTAAATAAATTTCTCCTACCTAGTCAGAATTAGTTTTAAGTTTTTTTTTTTCCAAGAATTAATCTTTTTTTTTTAATAATTATATAAATCTAAAAATATTTAAAGGATAGGCTTTGGAAATGAATAAACATTTTAAATTCAAGTTATTAAATTTTATTTTGAAACTTAAATATTTACAAAGTTGATTCACAATTTTCATAAAAAGATTTTAAAGTAGTATCAACTTCATCAACTCCTTGAGCAACTACACTTATAAATTGGTTTAAAGGTTTTAAAAACCAATCTCGAAGAATTACAACATTATTTACAGCACAATTTGCGTTTTCGAAAGAATGATGTGTACAAGCTGCGGTCGATGATTCCAATTTCAACTTTTTAATCGATGGACATTCAAAATCTTCTAAATCCACAACATTTAAGAGATATTTTTGTAACCACTCCTTCTTCTCTAATCCTTTAACGTAGATTGTTTTTGCAGTATGTAAATTTTCTTTTAAAATAGGTTGTAGTTCATCGTAGGGTATTTGTCCATCAGACCATTCAAATCCAAGGTAATTTCGTGTAAGCCAACGATTCTCATTTTTATATCGTACTGGTAATCTACTCCAAAGGTAAGGTGGTTCAAACAGGAAGACAAGTGGTTGAGCTTCTGCTTGAAGAGGAAGTATGGCCAATTCCTTGAAGACAAATTCATTGTAAGGCCTTTTGAAGCCCTGAACGTCTACGATGAACTCCATCCTGAAACAAATAATGCTGAAACAGAAATGAATTTCTGCCCGAGAGCAGCTGAATTTATAGTCTTCATCCCCACCACTTTTTTACCCTCTCTACAGCAACTTCTTGACAACGCCGCTGATTGGCTTATATTGTACAATGCGGTCGTGGATTATGATACAATAGGCTGTAGTTTCAGCAGGCATATTATTGGTTGATTCAAATTCTAGACGTACATCAACAGACGCTTGTTTGAGAAATTCATTTTGTTTAGAACAATCAATTACAACTAGAGGAGCCAAATTTTTAAAATTATTTTTAGTTAAGACAGGCACAGATTCTTTTCCGTAATAAGAAGTTTGAAAATTAGCATACATTTCATAGAGTAGAGAATATTGGTTTTGTTCAAAATTTATATTTAAATTCCCATAAGGATAATACTGAGAATTCAAAAAGAGTTTTACATTTGTAATATTACAATGATCAAAATGACAAGCATATTTTTTTCGCTTATCTTTTCTTCCTGTTTGAAATCCAAGAATTACATATCGTGGCTTCTCTAATTGTGATGAAGTTTTAATTTGCCACATAACTTTTGAACTTGTAGGAACTAAAGGATACTCATACATTTCCCATGAACGAAAACTCATTGAAATTAATGGATCTTTTTCAATAAATTTTAACAATTTTATTTTATTATTGTCTGCTGGTAAAATATATGGAACCATCCATTCAATCTTGATGATTGTAATTTTAAATTCTTCATCAGCTTCTGCTTGCCCGGTTTGAATTATAGCATTCAAGTCATTTCGTGATCTTGTCAAGATGAGTTCATGTTTAGCGTTTATAACAATTTTTTTATAATCTTCAGCAAAGCCAAAAATCATGCCAAGTGGGATTGTTACATCGAGATAGCCATTTTCTACAGTTATTCTGGAATCATCTGATATTTTTGAAAATCCTACATTTTCCATAAAGTTAAGCTGAGGGGGGTTTAAAGAAACATAATTTTTCATGATTGTAGTATGTCCAACGTATTTGCATCTATCAATTTCAATACCATTTAATTCATAGCGAATTTCATCAAATAGAAAACAAATAGCGTTGTTGCTAAAGTGTACATTTTCGGTTAGAGTAACTCCATTATTTCTAGTCAACTTTCCGAATATGTGTAATGAACTTTTACTTGGTAGAATACACAGATCTTGATTTTGTACTGCAATGCGAATTTCATCACTATTGTTAAAGGATGAAGAAGCATAGGGTTGATGAGCATGAATCTCATAATGAGCTATGGACTCGTCAAAATTAACTGGAATTGCAATGTTGAGAAGATCTTCCATTTTTGCTGCAACAACACCCAAAAAATATATAGATTAATTGTTTTGTCGTTTTTCTTGAGGTACAACTTTTAGACCTATTTGCTTCAGAAAAATCCGATTCTGAGGTGTTAACACCTTGCGAGATAAATTTAGACTGACTTGTCTCTTGCATGTTGACAAGCTTTTATAATTTCCTCCAACCTTTTGATTATATACAATGCCCATTATATTGATTTTATATGTAAACGTATCGTAATAGTTTCTCCTCGAAAATTTATCAAATGACCGTCTTGATCGACAATGCGGAGCTGAATGTTATGTATTGTCTTGACAGCTATCGGAAGATAAATGACATGTGCTGGTACTTCCACAATCTTATATCCTGGTGGAACGCTAGGAAAGAATTCGTGGATGGTGTGCACTTTTTGATTATTTATATATGCTCCAGTTGTAATATTGCACTCAACACGTAGTGCATTAACTTTTAAAATAGATACGGGTAAATCTGATATATGAGTCTCATTACCCACCAGTTCACGAGATGTGAATCCCAAGAGTGTACCTATAGAATTTGGATGTTTAAAATTAATTTGATGATTTGAGAAAATCATACTGCGTAATGTATTGTTATTAGGTTTTATATTTATTGTACAATCATCTGGTACGGCACTTTGTATATACGCTTCAATATCTTTTATTTCATAACTACCTGTTGGTATAGTAATTATCGTATAACCAATATGAAATTTGTTATTGGTTTCATCTATGTTGGGAATTGAATTGAAAGTCAATAGTTCAACAAGACCAAGTACATAATTTTTATTTTGATTGAGTTCTATTGGTGGGAAGTATTCAGCTTCAAGAACTGAAGACGTTCCCGTTAACGTTAAAGTAAACGAATCACTCATGATGCAGTCACTTTTTACACTGAAGGTTACAAAAAGTTACATTTTCTTATATAGTCTAAAACTGCTCTTAACATTAAGTTGTTTACATAGAAATTTTAAACACAAGTGTCCACATACAAATGTATCAAAATTTTGATATCTCTCATGGTTATATTTTATGAAGCTACCATCACCCAGGTATGTGGTGAGATCAGTTGGAGGAGGAAGGTTGCCAAAACTATCAAAGTACATTGTTTCGTTTTTTAATTTTTTATATGCAACCCAGTGTGTACCGGGACCTTCCTTATCATCCAAATTAATAATTGCTGACTCATACTGAAAAGGTCCTTTAACAGGTAATTCATTGCGCATAAAGACTCCTCGAAAATGTGGTATTTTTAGAGTCTTGGCATATTTTAACAAATCAAAGTCAGTCAATGCACGATGAGGTAGCTTCAATACTAGTTTTTTTTCTTTCTTGATATCCGCTTCTTTCTTAATGTTCGTTTCTTCTTTGACGTTCGTTTTCTCTTTTTTAACCCTTTTCCCAGGTTGAATGGTTTAATATGAAGTCCAAGTCCTTGTCTGTAAGGTTTTAAATGTAACCCTTTTCCAAGAGAAATTTCTTCCATTGTTTTATTATGTCGATGAGCTTCTGCAAGTTGTTCTTTAGCTGTTTTAGCATCATTCACAGCCTTTGCAATACCAGATGCTCCACCAGCAAGAGCCCCTAATGCGCTGAGTCCAGCAAAGATTGGAATTAGAGGTAAAATACCACCAACTTTTGTTGGTACTGGAAGAATTCGAGGTGATAAAATTTTAGATTTACCACCAGCATTTCTAATTGCTTTACGTGCACCAATCATTGCAGCTCGAATAGATTCTTCAGCATTATTGCTGGGTATCATACTCTTTTTGGCAGCATCAACAACTTTTCGTAGCGCCATTCTCTTCTTCTTGCATTTGGTTTTCTTCTTAACTGAAAATTTCTTTCGTATCCCCATACCTAATGTTGATTTAGTCTTCATTGTTCCAGATATAGCTAAAGCAGCTGCTCTTTCACCAATAGTGGAATCTTTAGCTAAAACACGTTGCCACGCTTTTTCAGCTAGTACTTTATCTGCAGCGTTTCTTGCGTTTATATTTTCACGATTTTGCGAATAGGCAATGTCGTGTTCTTTGCATGCAGCGTCTAATGGATTAATGCCTTGATCTCCACGAGCTAATCGCTTTGCTAATTTAGTACCAGGTCCACAGAACTGATAACCGGGTAAATGTAACTCGAATGGTAAATTATTAATAACACGGTTGACTAAGCCTTCACCTCGATAAGGACTTTTTTTATGCTCAATCATGTCAAGCGCACATCACGATGGTTCTTATGCAACTGACTGAAAAGCTATATAAGCGCGCTATTTATAGCTTTCCAGTCAGTCGATGTTAAGATGTTGTTTACGATACACACAGTCAGTCAAAATGTTGTTCACAGCACAACCTGTTAAACTACCAATCACAAGCGTCGACGTTGCAACTAGTGAAAAAAAGATTAAACGTCATGGTAGTTTGTTTTCAGACAGCATTCGAGCTATTTTTTGTGGTCCTTCCAATTGTGGTAAAACAAACGCCCTCCTTTCTCTAATAATACATCCAAATGGTCTAAGTTTTGAAAATATTTATTTATATTCAAAGTCCTTAGAACAACCTAAATATAAATTCTTGGAAAGTGTACTCAATAAAGTAGACGGAGTTGAGTATTTTCCATTTAGAGAGCATGAGGAAGTAGTATCACCTAAAGATGCTAAACCAAATTCAATATTTATTTTTGATGATATAGCTTGTGAGAAACAAGACAATGTAAGAGCATTCTTTTGTATGGGTAGACATGTAGAAGTTGATAGTTTTTACTTGTGTCAAACGTATGCTCGTATTCCAAAACATTTGGTGCGCGACAATGTCAATTTATTGGTACTTTTTAGACAAGATGAGAAAAATCTTAAACATGTCTATGAAGATCATGTTAATACAGATATGACATATCCTAAATTTCGTGACTTATGTTCAGAATGCTGGAAATCTGATAAATATGGGTTTGTTGTCATTGATAAGGATAGGAATTTGAATGAGGGAAGATATCGGAGGGGATTTGATTGCTTCGTTACACTATAAATACAAGAGTTTAATTTAATTTAAATTAGTATAGTTTATATTGTTGAGATAGAAACATGTATCGAAAAGAGCAAGACACACTTCGTCAAATAGCAAAAGCAAGTGAAGCTATTAGACGAAAACATCGCTTACTTAAAATGGGTAAAGAAGCTGCAGAAACAATGTTAAAAGAAACTTTTGAACCAATAGTTGCACCACTTCAAAAATTAGTAAATGTAAAAGACGTCACTGTAAAAGATATTAAGCTTGAGAAGATAAAGAAGGAGGAGGATAACGATTTTTCTTTTTCAACTGCGTTTGATGATGATGAGCAATTTGATTCAACTTTATTTAACACAAGTTCACTGAATACGACTATAGTTGATACAACTCCACATAAAAGTAGTATTGCTGAAAAAGATGAAAATTATGAAAAATTGACAAATAAATTCATTTTATTGTTAAATAAAAATAGAAAATCTTACTTAGATCTGATTTATGGAGTGCGTAAACTTCCAAATGGTACATTTATAATTGGTGATACTCCTATTGTCTTTGAAGGTTCAAATATCAAAATTGTTGGGAAGAAAAATTATCTAAAAACGGCTGGATTGCTTGAACTTTTATTTAAACAAAAACCTGATGAATCTTTTATAACTTCAAATGATTTGGCAAATTATAAAGATATTCTTGTTTCTACAAATGCACATCGCAAAAATTATAGTCCAAATGAACCCATTCAAACTTCTAGAAATTCTAAATATATCAGTATAATTGCAAAACTATTCAAGAGTACTCCGAAAAAAGGCGGTGGTTCTTTAAAGAGAAAATTACCTAAATTTATGGTAGCAAAGAAACAATTTAAACCAGACTATATTTATTGGGATGATCCAAATGAACTTGTTAACCGTTTACGACTGCTTATAGCATCACAGCAAGCTGGAAATCCTAGTCATAACAATGAAATTATGTCAATAATTGAAGAACTACGTGAAGCTCGAATTATATATTAAGAGGGGTTATTTGTATAAAGTATCAGTATTACAATGAGCATTGACGTGTTTGGACATCCCTTGACAAGATCTGCTGCTGCAAGTCGTGGACCCTCTGGTATTGGATTTAAACTTACATCAGGCGGACATTACGACCTTGACAACAAAAGACTTTGTAACGTCAAAGACGCTGAAGAACCGCATGACGCTGTAACTTTAAAACTTGCACAGCAAATTATTCAAAACGAGACAAAAAAAGTCTTTCAAGTTACAACTTCAATAACATCAGAAGTTGATAACAATAAAACACTATTAAAAATCCTTGAGGATTCAATAGATCGAAAATTAAAAATTTTGGAAAGTCAAATAAGTCAAGACTTGGTTTTAAGAAACGCAGAAATTATTCAGCAACTGGACGCTCGCTTAACTCTTCTTGAAAATGGACGACAAAAAGTTGACAGTAGTCTCGGAACTTCATAAGCAAGCTAGAAAAAATTATCCTCGACGAAAAGTTCAAATGCGAGGCATAGATGAAACATGGCAAGCAGATTTGGTTGAAATGATACCATACGCTAAATCAAATAAAAGTTTCAAATATGTGCTTACTGTTATTGATATCTTTTCAAAATATGCATGGGCTGTTCCCGTGAAAAGTAAAAGTGGAAAAGATATTTCTGTTGCCATGAAATCTATTCTGATACAAGGACGTATTCCTAAAAACTTGCATACTGATAGAGGTAAAGAATTTTACAACTCTCAATTTCAAAGTTTAATGCAAACATATAACATTAAACTCTATTCAACATATAGTAATTTAAAAGCATCAATTATTGAAAGGTTTAACCGGACTCTCAAGAATATGATGTGGCCTCAATTTAGTTTGCAAGGTAATTATAAATGGATTAATCTTTTACCTACCCTTATATCAAAGTATAATAATCAGAAACACCGTACTATTGGTATGAAACCCAAAGATGTCACCGCAAATGATGAGAAAAAACTACTAAAACGTATCAGCAAACAGAGAAGAATTCCAATGAAGAGAGCAAAATTCAAAGTTGGTGATAGAGTTCGAGTCAGCAAGTATAAAAATATCTTTGAAAAAGGATATACTCCCAACTGGACAACGGAAATATTCACTGTGGATCAAGTTAAAGCAACAAAACCAGTAACATACATACTTACCGATTATGAAAATCAACCCATCGAAGGCGGTTTCTATGAAGAAGAACTTTTAAAAGTTAAATTTCCTGATGTTTATCTTGTAGAAAAAGTTCTCAAAACACGAGGAAATGAAGTTTACGTAAAATGGCTTGGATTCGATAACTCACATAATAGTTGGATAAAAAAATCTGATATGTAATATAGTTAAGCTAACGTTAAAACAAAGTTAAATAAAGTTAAAGTAACGTTAAAACAATGTTAAATAAAGTTAAATAAAGTTAAAGTACCGTTAAAGTAACGTTAAGTTAATGTTAAAGTAACGTTAAACTAATGTTAAACTAATGTTAAATGAATGGTAAAAAAAGTTAAATAAAGTAAACATGAAAATTAATGTGTAAATCTATTTATTTATTGAAAACCTTTCTTATCAAATAAATTACAAACATTTTTATTTACAATTCCATAGTTTCGTTGTCATTATTGATTTCAGCAATTTTATAATGACCCCATGCAAGGGTGTCAGTGCTATTAGTTAACAAAAACCTTTTGTCGTCGTAAGGACTTAATGCGATTTTTGTTTGTTTCAAAGTCTGAACTTTGTGAAGATTCGACCTGATACAATACTGAGTTCGCGATTGAATTTTGACGTTTTGTAGACAGTACATATAATCATCAAAGCTGATTGTGTTATTAACTACACTCGACTTAACGCCTTTAGCTTTTTTTATAAAGTCTCGATTTTCAACGCGTACGCTATACATTTTGCTCCGCAAGCCAACAAATTCAGTCACAATCCTTCCGCTGCACTCATCTTTCATGAGGCCTAAGATTTTTTTGTTGGCTTGCGGAATGTTGAAAACGTTGTTTACCGGGTAGTCGGAAGTATCAAACTTATGTATGTCTGTTTTCATATCAGCATAAATATCTGCACAATTGACTTTATAAATCAAACTATCGGTGTCGGTATACAATAGTTTACAATTTTCATTATATTTCTTGAGCATGTAATCGTAGTGGAAATCGTAGATTAAAATTTTTGATATATCTAGGACGCTAAGTCCAATGTAGATTGGCTTGTTCATCATAACTTCAATTTTTTTAAGTTCCACAGCTACCATATTTTCATTAAAGATAGCTCGGCTGTGGAAATTAGGTTTTGAAATTAAAGCCTCTGCTCCATACCTACCCTCCCACTTTGTAACGAGTTTAACGTCAACATGTTTACGCACGTTCTCCATTGTTTTCCCGTAAACCGCGTTATTCATAAGTTTGTACAAGTTTTTCTCAAACTCATTGGTAGCTCTAGATCGCATCAACGTGTTGAAATCAATATAGTTCTTTAACCAAGGTGATTGTTTGAATTTTAGTACGCGATGAATTTTTACAAGAACAAGACCATTAGCTAAAGCTTGTTTCAAAGCACGGTAATGGAGAACGTGCTTTCGTTTTGGTAGGAGGGTAGTTAGAAGCTTCTCCTCTTTAGATCCTTGTGGTTTTGAGTGGTCTGGACAAAACGGTAAATCACTATGAGCATTATGTAACTCATCAGGGTAATCTAGATCAACTTCCAAAATGTATCCGAAAGGCGCGTCATCCGCAACATTAAAGTTAAAATTATCATCGATGTCTTCAATCCACTCAAAACCACCAAAAGGAAGTGATTGAATCATTGCCCACCCATATAAATTATTTGCGTCCAAGTATATGATGTAGGCTGTCTCCTCACTTTCATTATATTTCTCCATATAAGGATTGTTGGCTTTAGCGTAACGATTCATACATTGGCTTACCCCACCCCTTATGCCGCGTTCAATAAACATAACCATGTCGATATCTGTGAGGAGTTCCAACCTAACACCAGTATACTTTAACATAGCATCCCAGCTTAATCCAGGCGTAGTATAATAATGTGCTGGGTCTAGTCCGTATGAATTGAAACATTGGTTTCGAAAATTTTCAAAAATATCAGCAAGAAGCAATATATCAGTCTGCATGTAAAGATAAATATAATCGCCCAGATTTTGACAATCAAATTCTGTCCACACTCGCTGCGCGTGAGCATAATCTTCATCGGAAATATTTGAATCATTGAGGGTACTATAAAATCGCTCTTTAGCTGGTAATTGAGCTTCATCTAACTTTTCTCTAGAGTCAATATACTCATACGGAAGAACGCCTTTACGAGTTAACAATTGAATTTTGTCATTGCTATGATTTGAAAAAACTGAATTAACAATTTTATATTCGCTGAGATTAGACGCTAATTTGTCCAAAGATGATGCCATAAACCTAAAGGAATCAATAAACCGAAATTTAATAAAACTATCTTTAACGTTTTTAGTAAAACTAATATATTTTTCTTTAGTTATAGGTAGAAGATCAATTCTACCATCAAACTCAGTTGCAATTGCTTCAATAATAAAGTGTGCGTCATAACCACTTAGGTTGTGAAAAACTACAGGTACAATTGGTGATTCGTGATAATTTATATTGCAGTCTTGATGCGCGACACCCCGGTACTTCCCTGTTAGATGACAGTGGTCTCTTACTTTTATATCATTATGTGTTATTCTCTTTTGACAAATGTGACAGACATCATTAGTCCTAAAGTTTGCTAACTGTTCTGGACTCAATGCTTCCATTTGTTTAAAATTCTTAAACACAGGCTCTACTTTCTCAACCAAGTTTTTTAATTCTTTTGAAAACCATTTAGCAGGATCTTGTTCGTCTTTAGGAGACGCTTTGTATACAGACATGGAGTCATTAAACCCGCACTTTAAATAATAACCGATGCTCAACAATTTGTGATTTTGGAAAACCTGAGTGTTGCTGGGGTCTTGTGACATTTCTGCAGGAATCAAAATACTCTCGCAATCAGCGTAAATAATGAAAGGTACTCGCTCCTTGTTGTTGAAATTTTTAAACTCAGTAATATTTTTACCAGGTTTTGGTAAAATAATTCTAGTGTTATTCATTTTCTTACAAATTTTTTCATGATCTTTCAGCTTTTGTTCATTCACAAAATAATGGAGACATCTATCACAAATGTATGATTTCTCTTTATGATTTGATAATTGCTTGCTCACCAACCGTGATAAATCTTTGATCCAAACATAGTGGTAGTTGAATGATAATATAGATTCTTCTTCTTCTTCTTCAACAGTAAGTGCTTCATCTACATAATGGTCTTCAACTCGTAAAAGATTTACATGACTGAATCTCTTTTCTGACGTGAGATGTAAAGGTGAGACTGTATATTTGTTATTTCTCATCACAAGACAGTACACGTTGACTGAGATGTTATTGAGAATTTCAAATTTCTTAACATCCTGAAGCGTTACAGGAAATTCAATTCCAGTAAAATCGAGCACATCTTTATACTGCTTATATTTCGAAACTCGTTCTGTATTCTTTACAATTGGATATAATGCGGATAGTATTGCCCATTTGAAACATTGATTATCATTGTTTTTAACGTTGATACAGGCTTGCTTTCCCTTAATTTCAGCTGGTAGATCAATATACGAACTAGCTCGTATTGGATTGTATTTATTAATATTAATCTCTAATCGATGGATAGAATCCAGTTGCCAACTCGATTCCTTTTCTTGAAACTCTTCAATCTTTTTCAAAATTATTTGTTTAACATTCTGGTTATACCATTCATCTAATAGGGAAGTCGCAAAAATTTCATCAGTCGTAGCAATAAAAGTTTTAAAATCAAATTCTTCTTTACCGTCTGACAACATTTTCTTAAATTTAGCACCTAATACAGCATAAACTTTTAATGGACCATATTTATCAAGGCAAATTTTGATTCGATTTTCAAACAAAGTAAAGGCATCATCTAAGAACTCGTTAATGTCCTTGTGAATTAAATTAATAATTATTCCCGACTGTAAACGACGATCGAAAGCTTCTTCCGTATTTACCCATCTAATTTTTTCAACAGACTCATGTAAGCCTGCTCCTCGCTTTAGTATCATATCAAAGTGGCAACGCAAGTATTCAATTTTTTGAATTAAATTTAGACATCTTGATTTTTGAGATGTTAGTAAATCCGACTTTCTAAAGACATTTCGAATGACATTGATACACCGCTGACACTTGTTTTGCCACTCGAATGCGTGAATTGTTTTATCATGACCAGACAATGACATTGTTATAACAAGTTCGCGCTCTGCAATTTTAAGGAAGTTATCAGATTCGTGGCAAATTTCATTAAAATCGTCAATTTCAATGCGTTGTCTGGTCTTCTTTCGACTTTTACACTTGGGCATCTTGACAGTAAATACTAACTATACGCACAAAAAAAATAAAAAAATAAACACTGGAAACGAAAACTAAATAGAAAAGCTGAAACAGAAGAAAAGCTGAAACAGAAAAAAAAGCTGAAACAGAAGAAGAAAAGCTGAAATAGAAAAAAAGCTGAAACAGAAGAAAAGCTGAAATAGAAAAAAGCTGAAACAGAAGAAAAGCTGAAACAGAAAAAGCTGAAAGAAAATAAAAGAGAAAACCTGAAAGAAAAGTTTAAAAAAAAAAAAACCTGATATAAAAGAGCTGAAAGAAAATTTGAAAAAAAAAGCTGAAACAGAAAAAAAAAAAAGCTGAAATAGAAGAAAAGCTGAAACAAAAGAAAAGAAAGCTGAAACAGAAAAGAAGTCTTCTTTGATTGCTGATCTCTGGAACTAGTATGCTGCACCTGTGAACAGAAAGGAATGATTCTTGTGACTCGGGAGCCTACAGATATACCCAACTCCCCACCACGGTACGCTCCACCACCACCACGGTACGCTCCACCACCACTGCTCTTGACGCGCGCGCATGACTTGATGTTGCGCGCGCAATGTTCGGTCACCGCCCTCCGCTTCATAGTTACAGATCCCACTTCTTCTCGTCGCGCATGCGTTAATACACTCAGAACTGGGTAGGCGCGCAGCAGATCAGGGATTGCTTGCTTTATGCAATTCTTCGTTAACGTAGACTAGCGCGAAAGTTCAAATAGTAATAATTCTAATATTTTCAGTCTATGATTATTCTATAGTTTCTAAAATACTCTTTTTACTATATATTTTATTATTTTGAGTTTATGATTATTCTACATTTTTCTAAAATACTCTTTTTACTTTATATTTTAATATTTTTTAGTTTATAATTATTCTATATTTTCTAAAATACTTTTTTCTTCATATTTTAATATTTTCTAGAATTAAAATTAAAATTTTACAGTGTTAGGGAATAGACAATAAGAAGACATCTTTTATAATTAATATCCATTATATATTTTCAAAATAACATTTTTTAAATACAATTTTGTACACTTTTGAAAAATCAATTAAGTTTAAAATCAACAGCATTACATGAATTGAAATCAATTTCATTTGTATTCTTCCGAATCTCACAACTTCTTTTAATTTCTTTGAATTTAAACTCAACAGCGTTAAATCTACCACCAAGGTACTTCATTTGTAGTTTCTTTAATTTTACAGCACCTTGAATATTCTCTAGATACTCCGGATCATCCTGGAATAACTTTATGAAACGTGATGGTAGAAACGTTACAAAGTCTCCATTCAGCTCCACGACGACTCTGTCTCCATATTTTGTTGATATGATGGACATTTTTGATACATCATAACGAAGCTTGGGAATTAATTCTGAGAGTGGCTTCGTTGGTAAAGTATTTTCCAAACGTCCAACAGCATTTATCCTTTCTAATGACATTATTGTTTTTTTATACCTGTGAACAGAAATTCAAGATTTTAAAAATAAAACAGAAAAACTAGATAGAAAATTAGAAAAATAATAATATACCTAGCTTTACTGTTGATTTATAGTTGTTGTTGTACCTGTGAACAGAATGACTCGCTTGAGCTCCGAGACCGTAATTTATAGGTTATTCCCCACCATTGAAAATACTCCCACCATTTAAAATATCCCCACTTCATTTTTCACGCATGCTCACTTCATAAACTCCACCCTCAACAGTTTTTAAGAAAGTGGGGGTAAAAAGTAGGGGGGAAATTCAATATGGTAGAAAAGGAAAGTTTAAAAAATTTAGCAGGGTTGGAAAAGACAAATCGAGTCCACTAAATTCACTAAACGAAAAGCGCCATCTACTGGCAGCAACAAGAACTGTGTTGGTAACGTAGAACTATGGCGCGAAAATTCAAAATCCCCCACAGCAACCAACTTTTCCAGATTCAATTAACAAGTGGCGCCATCTAGCGGCAGACGGTGGAACCCACTTGCTCGGTCGGTAAAACAGAACACCCCACAGGAACACCACTTTTCACGGTCGGTAAAAATCTGCATTACCGACTGATGGTAACCCACACAGAAACCAGACTTTTCACGGTCGGTAAAGTAGAAATCTACATTACCGACTGTCGGTAAGTGAGCCCGTAGCCCCATAGCTCTACTACTCGTGTTTTTTGAAGGGTATTTTGAGGTTGTCGTTTTTTCATTTAAGAAATTGGTTTTTTTCATTTTTGAACATTTTTAAGACAAAAAAATCTGCACTATTTAGGTAACTTTTGGGCATTTTAGATATAGAAACACCAATTTTTTAAATGAAAATGCGACAACGTCAAAATACCCTACAAAAAACACGCAACATCGTGAACGTTTTTTAATAGAAAAAAATCGTGTCTTTTATCCTAAATGCCCAAAAGTTACAAAAATAGTGCCGTTTTTTGTGTCTGAAATGTTCAAAACTGCTCTATTTTTGTAACTTTTGAGCATTTGGGATAAAAAACACCATTTTTTTCAATTAAAAAACGTTCACGATCTTGCGTGTTTTTTGTAGAGTATTTTGAGGTTGTCGTTTTTTCATTTAAAAAATTGGTGTTTTCACTTTTGAACATTTTTAAGACAAAAAAATCTGCACTATTTAGGTAACTTTTGGGCATTTTAGATATAAAAACACCAATTTTTTAAATGAAAAAACGACAACGTCAAAATACCCTACAAAAAACACGCAAAATCATGAACGTTTTTTAATAGAAAAAAATCGTGTCTTTTATCCCAAATGCCCAAAAGTTACAAAAATAGTGCCGTTTTTTGTGTCTCAAATGTTCAAAACTGCTCTATTTTTGTAACTTTTGAGCATTTGGGATAAAAAACACCATTTTTTTCAATTAAAAAACGTTCACGATCTTGCGTGTTTTTTGTAGGGTATTTTGAGGTTGTCGTTTTATCTTTTAAAAACATAGTGTTTTCATTCTTGAACATTAAAGACAAAAAAATCTGCACTAATTTGGTAACTTTTGGGCATTTGGGATAAAAAAACACGATTTTTTTCGTTTAAAAAACGTTTACGAACTTGCGTGTTTTTTGAAGGGTATTTTGAGGTTGTCGTTTTTTCATTTAAGAAATTGGTTTTTTTCATTTTTGAACATTTTTAAGACAAAAAAATCTGCACTATTTAGGTAACTTTTGGGCATTTTAGATATAGAAACACCAATTTTTTAAATGAAAAAACGACAACGTCAAAATACCCTACAAAAAACACGCAACATCGTGAACGTTTTTTAATAGAAAAAAATCGTGTCTTTTATCCCAAATGCCCAAAAGTTACAAAAATAGTGCCGTTTTTTGTGTCTCAAATGTTCAAAACTGCTCTATTTTTGTAACTTTTGAGCATTTGGGATTAAAAAACACCATTTTTTTCAATTAAAAAACGTTCACGATCTTGCGTGTTTTTTGTAGAGTATTTTGAGGTTGTCGTTTTTTCATTTAAAAAATTGGTGTTTTCACTTTTGAACATTTTTAAGACAAAAAAATCTGCACTATTTAGGTAACTTTTGGGCATTTTAGATATAAAAACACAAATTTTTTAAATGAAAAAACGACAACGCCAAAATACCCTACAAAAAACACGCAACATCGTGAACGTTTTTTAATAGAAAAAAATCGTGTCTTTTATCCTAAATGCCCAAAAGTTACAAAAATAGTGCCGTTTTTTGTGTCTGAAATGTTCAAAACTGCTCTATTTGTGTAACTTTTGAGCATTTGGGATAAAATACACCATTTTTTTCAATTAAAAAACGTTCCCGATCTTGCGTGTTTTTTGTAGGGTATTTTGAGGTTGTCGTTTTTTCATTTAAAAACATAGTGTTTTCATTCTTGAACATTGAAGCCAAAAAAATCTGCACTAATTTGGTAACTTTTGGGCATTTGGGATAAAAAAACACGATTTTTTACGTTTAAAAAACGTTTACGATCTTGCGTGTTTTTTGAAGGGTATTTTGAGGTTGTCTTTTTTTCATTTAAGAAATTGGTGTTTTCACTTTTGAACATTTTTAAGACAAAAAAATCTGCACTATTTAGGTAACTTTTGGGCATTTTAGATATAAAAACACCAATTTTTTTAATAAAAAAACGACAACGTCAAAATACCCTACAAAAAAAACGCAACATCATGAACGTTTTTTAATAGAAAAAAATCGTGTCTTTTATCCCAAATGCCCAAAAGTTACAAAAATAGTGCCGTTTTTTGTGTCTGAAATGTTCAAAACTGCTCTATTTTTGTAACTTTTGAGAATTTGGGATAAAAAACACCATTTTTTTCAATTAAAAAACGTTCACGATCTTGCGTGTTTTTTGTAAGGTATTTTGAGGTTGTCGTTTTTTCATTTAAAAACATAGTGTTTTCATTCTTGAACATTGAAGACAAAAAAATCTGCACTAATTTGGTAACTTTTGGGCATTTGGGATAAAAAAACACGATTTTTTACGTTTAAAAAACGTTTACGATCTTGCGTGTTTTTTGAAGGGTATTTTGAGGTTGTCTTTTTTTCATTTAAGAAATTGGTGTTTTCACTTTTGAACATTTTTAAGACAAAAAAATCTGCACTATTTAGGTAACTTTTGGGCATTTTAGATATAAAAACACCAATTTTTTTAATAAAAAAACGACAACGTCAAAATACCCTACAAAAAAAACGCAACATCATGAACGTTTTTTAATAGAAAAAAATCGTGTCTTTTATCCCAAATGCCCAAAAGTTACAAAAATAGTGCCGTTTTTTGTGTCTGAAATGTTCAAAACTGCTCTATTTTTGTAACTTTTGAGAATTTGGGATAAAAAACACCATTTTTTTCAATTAAAAAACGTTCACGATCTTGCGTGTTTTTTGTAAGGTATTTTGAGGTTGTCGTTTTTTCATTTAAAAACATAGTGTTTTCATTCTTGAACATTGAAGACAAAAAAATCTGCACTAATTTGGTAACTTTTGGGCATTTGGGATAAAAAAACACGATTTTTTTCGTTTAAAAAACGTTAAATATCTTGCGTGTTTTTTGAAGGGTATTTTGAGGTTGTCGTTTTTTCATTTAAAAAATTGGTGTTTTCACTTTTGAACATTTTTAAGCCAAAAAAATCGGCACTATTTAGGTAACTTTTGGGCATTTTAGATATAAAAACACCAATTTTTTAAATGAAAAAACGACAACGTCAAAATATCCTACAAAAAACACGTAACATCGTGAACGTTTTTTAATAGAAAAAAATCGTGTCTTTTATCCCAAATGCCCAAAAGTTACAAAAATAGTGCTGTTTTTTGTGTCTGAAATGTTCAAAACTGCTCTATTTTTGTAACTTTTGAGCATTTGGGATAAAAAACACCATTTTTTTCAATTAAAAAACGTTCACGATCTTGCGTGTTTTTTGTAGGGTAGTTTGAGGTTGTCGTTTTATCATTTAAAAACATAGTGTTTTCATTCTTGAACATTAAAGACAAAAAAATCTGCACTAATTTGGTAACTTTTGGGCATTTGGGATAAAAAAACACGATTTTTTTCGTTTAAAAAACGTTTACGATCTTGCGTGTTTTTTGAAGGGTATTTTGAGGTTGTCTTTTTTTCATTTAAAAAATTGGTGTTCTTACATTTGAACATTTGAAGACAAAAAAATCTGCACTATTTAGGTAACTTTTGGGCATTTTAGATATAGAAACACCAATTTTTTAAATGAAAAAACGACAACGTCAAAATACCCTACAAAAAACACGCAACATCGTGAACGTTTTTTAATAGAAAAAAATCGTGTCTTTTATCCCAAATGCCCAAAAGTTACAAAAATAGTGCCGTTTTTTGTGTCTCAAATGTTTAAAACTGCCCTATTTTTATAACTTTTGAGCATTTGGGATCAAAAACACCATTTTTTTTAATTAAAAAACGTTCACGATCTTGCGTGTTTTTTGTAGGGTATTTTGAGGTTGTCGTTCTATCATTTAAAAAAACATAGTGTTTTCATTCTTGAACATTGAAGACAAAAAAATCTGCACTAATTTGGTAACTTTTGGGCATTTGGGATAAAAAAACACGATTTTTTTCGTTTAAAAAACGTTAAATATCTTGCGTGTTTTTTGAAGGGTATTTTGAGGTTGTCGTTTTTTCATTTAAAAAATTGGTGTTTTCACTTTTGAACATTTTTAAGCCAAAAAAATCGGCACTATTTAGGTAACTTTTGGGCATTTTAGATATAAAAACACCAATTTTTTAAATGAAAAAACGACAACGTCAAAATATCCTACAAAAAACACGTAACATCGTGAACGTTTTTTAATAGAAAAAAATCGTGTCTTTTATCCCAAATGCCCAAAAGTTACAAAAATAGTGCTGTTTTTTGTGTCTGAAATGTTCAAAACTGCCCTATTTTTGTAACTTTTGAGCATTTGGGATAAAAAACACCATTTTTTTCAATTAAAAAACGTTCACGATCTTGCGTGTTTTTTGTAGGGTAGTTTGAGGTTGTCGTTTTATCATTTAAAAACATAGTGTTTTCATTCTTGAACATTAAAGACAAAAAAATCTGCACTAATTTGGTAACTTTTGGGCATTTGGGATAAAAAAACACGATTTTTTTCGTTTAAAAAACGTTTACGATCTTGCGTGTTTTTTGAAGGGTATTTTGAGGTTGTCTTTTTTTCATTTAAAAAATTGGTGTTCTCACATTTGAACATTTGAAGACAAAAAAATCTGCACTATTTAGGTAACTTTTGGGCATTTTAGATATAGAAACACCAATTTTTTAAATGATAAAACGACAACGTCAAAATACCCTACAAAAAACACGCAACATCGTGAACGTTTTTTAATAGAAAAAAATCGTGTCTTTTATCCCAAATGCCCAAAAGTTACAAAAATAGTGCCGTTTTTTGTGTCTCAAATGTTTAAAACTGCCCTATTTTTGTAACTTTTGAGCATTTGGGATCAAAAACACCATTTTTTTTAATTAAAAAACGTTCACGATCTTGCGTGTTTTTTGTAGGGTATTTTGAGGTTGTCGTTCTATCATTTAAAAAAACATAGTGTTTTCATTCTTGAACATTAAAGACAAAAAAATCTGCACTAATTTGGTAACTTTTGGGCATTTGGGATAAAAAAACACGATTTTTTTCGTTTAAAAAACGTTAAATATCTTGCGTGTTTTTTGAAGGGTATTTTGAGGTTGTCGTTTTTTCATTTAAAAAATTGGTGTTTTCACTTTTGAACATTTTTAAGCCAAGAAAATCTGCACTATTTAGGTAACTTTTAGGCATTTTAGATATAGAAACACCAATTTTTTAAATGAAAAAACGACGACGTCAAAATACCCTACAAAAAACACGCAACATCGTGAACGTTTTTTAATGCCCAAAAGTTACAAAAATAGTGCCGTTTTTTGTGTCTGAAATGTTCAAAACTGCTCTATTTTTGTAACTTTTGAGCATTTGGGATAAAAAACACCATTTTTTTCAATTAAAAAACGTTCACGATCTTGCTTGTTTTTTGTAGGGTATTTTGAGGTTGTCGTTTTTTCATTTAAAAAATTGGTGTTTTCACTTTTGAACATTCTTAAGACAAAAAAATCTGCACTATTTAGGTAACTTTTGGGCATTTTAGATATAAAAACACCAATTTTTTAAATGAAAAAACGACAACGTCAAAATACCCTACAAAAAACACGCAACATCGTGAACGTTTTTTAATAGAAAAAAATCGTGTCTTTTATCCTAAATGCCCAAAAGTTACAAAAATAGTGCCGTTTTTTGTGTCTGAAATGTTCAAAACTGCTCTATTTTTGTAACTTTTGAGCATTTGAGATAAAAAACACCATTTTTTTCATTTAAAAAACGTTCACGATCTTGCGTGTTTTTTGTAGGGTATTTTGAGGTTGTCGTTTTTTCATTTAAAAACATAGTGTTTTCATTCTTGAACATTGAAGACAAAAAAATCTGCACTAATTTGGTAACTTTTGGGCATTTGGGATAAAAAAACACGATTTTTTACGTTTAAAAAACGTTTACGATCTTGCGTGTTTTTTGTAAGGTATTTTGAGGTTGTCGTTTTTTCATTTAAAAACATAGTGTTTTCATTCTTGAACATTGAAGACAAAAAAATCTGCACTAATTTGGTAACTTTTGGGCATTTGGGATAAAAAAACACAATTTTTTTGTTTAAAAAACGTTTACGATCTTGCGTGTTTTTTGAAGGGTATTTTGAGGTTGTCGTTTTTTCATTTAAAAATTTGGCGTTCTCACATTTGAACATTTGAAGACAAAAAAATCTGCACTATTTAGGTAACTTTTGGGCATTTTAGATATAGAAACACCAATTTTTTAAATGAAAAAACGACAACGTCAAAATATCCTACAAAAAACACGTAACATCGTGAACGTTTTTTAATAGAAAAAAATCGTGTCTTTTATCCCAAATGCCCAAAAGTTACAAAAATAGTGCTGTTTTTTGTGTCTGAAATGTTCAAAACTGCCCTATTTTTGTAACTTTTGAGCATTTGGGATAAAAAACACCATTTTTTTCAATTAAAAAACGTTCACGATCTTGCGTGTTTTTTGTAGGGTAGTTTGAGGTTGTCGTTTTATCATTTAAAAACATAGTGTTTTCATTCTTGAACATTAAAGACAAAAAAATCTGCACTAATTTGGTAACTTTTGGGCATTTGGGATAAAAAAACACGATTTTTTTCGTTTAAAAAACGTTTACGATCTTGCGTGTTTTTTGAAGGGTATTTTGAGGTTGTCTTTTTTTCATTTAAAAAATTGGTGTTCTCACATTTGAACATTTGAAGACAAAAAAATCTGCACTATTTAGGTAACTTTTGGGCATTTTAGATATAGAAACACCAATTTTTTAAATGATAAAACGACAACGTCAAAATACCCTACAAAAAACACGCAACATCGTGAACGTTTTTTAATAGAAAAAAATCGTGTCTTTTATCCCAAATGCCCAAAAGTTACAAAAATAGTGCCGTTTTTTGTGTCTCAAATGTTTAAAACTGCCCTATTTTTGTAACTTTTGAGCATTTGGGATCAAAAACACCATTTTTTTTAATTAAAAAACGTTCACGATCTTGCGTGTTTTTTGTAGGGTATTTTGAGGTTGTCGTTCTATCATTTAAAAAAACATAGTGTTTTCATTCTTGAACATTAAAGACAAAAAAATCTGCACTAATTTGGTAACTTTTGGGCATTTGGGATAAAAAAACACGATTTTTTTCGTTTAAAAAACGTTAAATATCTTGCGTGTTTTTTGAAGGGTATTTTGAGGTTGTCGTTTTTTCATTTAAAAAATTGGTGTTTTCACTTTTGAACATTTTTAAGCCAAGAAAATCTGCACTATTTAGGTAACTTTTAGGCATTTTAGATATAGAAACACCAATTTTTTAAATGAAAAAACGACGACGTCAAAATACCCTACAAAAAACACGCAACATCGTGAACGTTTTTTAATGCCCAAAAGTTACAAAAATAGTGCCGTTTTTTGTGTCTGAAATGTTCAAAACTGCTCTATTTTTGTAACTTTTGAGCATTTGGGATAAAAAACACCATTTTTTTCAATTAAAAAACGTTCACGATCTTGCTTGTTTTTTGTAGGGTATTTTGAGGTTGTCGTTTTTTCATTTAAAAAATTGGTGTTTTCACTTTTGAACATTCTTAAGACAAAAAAATCTGCACTATTTAGGTAACTTTTGGGCATTTTAGATATAAAAACACCAATTTTTTAAATGAAAAAACGACAACGTCAAAATACCCTACAAAAAACACGCAACATCGTGAACGTTTTTTAATAGAAAAAAATCGTGTCTTTTATCCTAAATGCCCAAAAGTTACAAAAATAGTGCCGTTTTTTGTGTCTGAAATGTTCAAAACTGCTCTATTTTTGTAACTTTTGAGCATTTGAGATAAAAAACACCATTTTTTTCATTTAAAAAACGTTCACGATCTTGCGTGTTTTTTGTAGGGTATTTTGAGGTTGTCGTTTTTTCATTTAAAAACATAGTGTTTTCATTCTTGAACATTGAAGACAAAAAAATCTGCACTAATTTGGTAACTTTTGGGCATTTGGGATAAAAAAACACGATTTTTTACGTTTAAAAAACGTTTACGATCTTGCGTGTTTTTTGTAAGGTATTTTGAGGTTGTCGTTTTTTCATTTAAAAACATAGTGTTTTCATTCTTGAACATTGAAGACAAAAAAATCTGCACTAATTTGGTAACTTTTGGGCATTTGGGATAAAAAAACACAATTTTTTTGTTTAAAAAACGTTTACGATCTTGCGTGTTTTTTGAAGGGTATTTTGAGGTTGTCGTTTTTTCATTTAAAAATTTGGCGTTCTCACATTTGAACATTTGAAGACAAAAAAATCTGCACTATTTAGGTAACTTTTGGGCATTTTAGATATAGAAACACCAATTTTTTAAATGAAAAAACGACAACGTCAAAATACCCTACAAAAAACACGCAACATCGTGAACGTTTTTTAATAGAAAAAAATCGTGTCTTTTATCCCAAATGCCCAAAAGTTACAAAAATAGTGCCGTTTTTTGTGTCTCAAATGTTTAAAACTGCTCTATTTTTGTAACTTTTGAGCATTTGGGATAAAAAACACCATTTTTTTCAATTAAAAAACGTTTACGATCTTGCGTGTTTTTTGTAGGGTATTTTGAGGTTGTCGTTTTTTCATTTAATAACATAGTGTTTTCATTCTTGAACATTGAAGACAAAAAAATCTGCACTAATTTGGTAACTTTTGGGCATTTGGGATAAAAAAACACGATTTTTTTCGTTTAAAAAACGTTAAATATCTTGCGTGTTTTTTGAAGGGTATTTTGAGGTTGTCGTTTTTTCATTTAAAAAATTGGTGTTTTCACTTTTGAACATTTTTAAGCCAAAAAAATCGGCACTATTTAGGTAACTTTTGGGCATTTTAGATATAAAAACACCAATTTTTTAAATGAAAAAACGACAACGTCAAAATATCCTACAAAAAACACGTAACATCGTGAACGTTTTTTAATAGAAAAAAATCGTGTCTTTTATCCCAAATGCCCAAAAGTTACAAAAATAGTGCTGTTTTTTGTGTCTGAAATGTTCAAAACTGCTCTATTTTTGTAACTTTTGAGCATTTGGGATAAAAAACACCATTTTTTTCAATTAAAAAACGTTCACGATCTTGCGTGTTTTTTGTAGGGTAGTTTGAGGTTGTCGTTTTATCATTTAAAAACATAGTGTTTTCATTCTTGAACATTAAAGACAAAAAAATCTGCACTAATTTGGTAACTTTTAGGCATTTGGGATAAAAAAACACGATTTTTTTCGTTTAAAAAACGTTTACGATCTTGCGTGTTTTTTGAAGGGTATTTTGAGGTTGTCTTTTTTTCATTTAAAAAATTGGTGTTCTCACATTTGAACATTTGAAGACAAAAAAATCTGCACTATTTAGGTAACTTTTGGGCATTTTAGATATAGAAACACCAATTTTTTAAATGAAAAAACGACAACGTCAAAATACCCTACAAAAAACACGCAACATCGTGAACGTTTTTTAATAGAAAAAAATCGTGTCTTTTATCCCAAATGCCCAAAAGTTACAAAAATAGTGCCGTTTTTTGTGTCTCAAATGTTTAAAACTGCCCTATTTTTGTAACTTTTGAGCATTTGGGATCAAAAACACCATTTTTTTTAATTAAAAAACGTTCACGATCTTGCGTGTTTTTTGTAGGGTATTTTGAGGTTGTCGTTCTATCATTTAAAAAAACATAGTGTTTTCATTCTTGAACATTAAAGACAAAAAAATCTGCACTAATTTGGTAACTTTTGGGCATTTGGGATAAAAAAACACGATTTTTTTCGTTTAAAAAACGTTAAATATCTTGCGTGTTTTTTGAAGGGTATTTTGAGGTTGTCGTTTTTTCATTTAAAAAATTGGTGTTTTCACTTTTGAACATTTTTAAGCCAAGAAAATCTGCACTATTTAGGTAACTTTTAGGCATTTTAGATATAGAAACACCAATTTTTTAAATGAAAAAACGACGACGTCAAAATACCCTACAAAAAACACGCAACATCGTGAACGTTTTTTAATGCCCAAAAGTTACAAAAATAGTGCCGTTTTTTGTGTCTGAAATGTTCAAAACTGCTCTATTTTTGTAACTTTTGAGCATTTGGGATAAAAAACACCATTTTTTTCAATTAAAAAACGTTCACGATCTTGCTTGTTTTTTGTAGGGTATTTTGAGGTTGTCGTTTTTTCATTTAAAAAATTGGTGTTTTCACTTTTGAACATTCTTAAGACAAAAAAATCTGCACTATTTAGGTAACTTTTGGGCATTTTAGATATAAAAACACCAATTTTTTAAATGAAAAAACGACAACGTCAAAATACCCTACAAAAAACACGCAACATCGTGAACGTTTTTTAATAGAAAAAAATCGTGTCTTTTATCCTAAATGCCCAAAAGTTACAAAAATAGTGCCGTTTTTTGTGTCTGAAATGTTCAAAACTGCTCTATTTTTGTAACTTTTGAGCATTTGAGATAAAAAACACCATTTTTTTCATTTAAAAAACGTTCACGATCTTGCGTGTTTTTTGTAGGGTATTTTGAGGTTGTCGTTTTTTCATTTAAAAACATAGTGTTTTCATTCTTGAACATTGAAGACAAAAAAATCTGCACTAATTTGGTAACTTTTGGGCATTTGGGATAAAAAAACACGATTTTTTACGTTTAAAAAACGTTTACGATCTTGCGTGTTTTTTGTAAGGTATTTTGAGGTTGTCGTTTTTTCATTTAAAAACATAGTGTTTTCATTCTTGAACATTGAAGACAAAAAAATCTGCACTAATTTGGTAACTTTTGGGCATTTGGGATAAAAAAACACAATTTTTTTGTTTAAAAAACGTTTACGATCTTGCGTGTTTTTTGAAGGGTATTTTGAGGTTGTCGTTTTTTCATTTAAAAATTTGGTGTTCTCACATTTGAACATTTGAAGACAAAAAAATCTGCACTATTTAGGTAACTTTTGGGCATTTTAGATATAGAAACACCAATTTTTTAAATGAAAAAACGACAACGTCAAAATACCCTACAAAAAACACGCAACATCGTGAACGTTTTTTAATAGAAAAAAATCGTGTCTTTTATCCCAAATGCCCAAAAGTTACAAAAATAGTGCCGTTTTTTGTGTCTCAAATGTTTAAAACTGCTCTATTTTTGTAACTTTTGAGCATTTGGGATAAAAAACACCATTTTTTTCAATTAAAAAACGTTTACGATCTTGCGTGTTTTTTGTAGGGTATTTTGAGGTTGTCGTTTTTTCATTTAATAACATAGTGTTTTCATTCTTGAACATTGAAGACAAAAAAATCTGCACTAATTTGGTAACTTTTGGGCATTTGGGATAAAAAAACACGATTTTTTTCGTTTAAAAAACGTTAAATATCTTGCGTGTTTTTTGAAGGGTATTTTGAGGTTGTCGTTTTTTCATTTAAAAAATTGGTGTTTTCACTTTTGAACATTTTTAAGCCAAAAAAATCGGCACTATTTAGGTAACTTTTGGGCATTTTAGATATAAAAACACCAATTTTTTAAATGAAAAAACGACAACGTCAAAATATCCTACAAAAAACACGTAACATCGTGAACGTTTTTTAATAGAAAAAAATCGTGTCTTTTATCCCAAATGCCCAAAAGTTACAAAAATAGTGCTGTTTTTTGTGTCTGAAATGTTCAAAACTGCTCTATTTTTGTAACTTTTGAGCATTTGGGATAAAAAACACCATTTTTTTCAATTAAAAAACGTTCACGATCTTGCGTGTTTTTTGTAGGGTAGTTTGAGGTTGTCGTTTTATCATTTAAAAACATAGTGTTTTCATTCTTGAACATTAAAGACAAAAAAATCTGCACTAATTTGGTAACTTTTAGGCATTTGGGATAAAAAAACACGATTTTTTTCGTTTAAAAAACGTTTACGATCTTGCGTGTTTTTTGAAGGGTATTTTGAGGTTGTCTTTTTTTCATTTAAAAAATTGGTGTTCTCACATTTGAACATTTGAAGACAAAAAAATCTGCACTATTTAGGTAACTTTTGGGCATTTTAGATATAGAAACACCAATTTTTTAAATGAAAAAACGACAACGTCAAAATACCCTACAAAAAACACGCAACATCGTGAACGTTTTTTAATAGAAAAAAATCGTGTCTTTTATCCCAAATGCCCAAAAGTTACAAAAATAGTGCCGTTTTTTGTGTCTCAAATGTTTAAAACTGCCCTATTTTTGTAACTTTTGAGCATTTGGGATCAAAAACACCATTTTTTTTAATTAAAAAACGTTCACGATCTTGCGTGTTTTTTGTAGGGTATTTTGAGGTTGTCGTTCTATCATTTAAAAAAACATAGTGTTTTCATTCTTGAACATTAAAGACAAAAAAATCTGCACTAATTTGGTAACTTTTGGGCATTTGGGATAAAAAAACACGATTTTTTTCGTTTAAAAAACGTTAAATATCTTGCGTGTTTTTTGAAGGGTATTTTGAGGTTGTCGTTTTTTCATTTAAAAAATTGGTGTTTTCACTTTTGAACATTTTTAAGCCAAGAAAATCTGCACTATTTAGGTAACTTTTAGGCATTTTAGATATAGAAACACCAATTTTTTAAATGAAAAAACGACGACGTCAAAATACCCTACAAAAAACACGCAACATCGTGAACGTTTTTTAATGCCCAAAAGTTACAAAAATAGTGCCGTTTTTTGTGTCTGAAATGTTCAAAACTGCTCTATTTTTGTAACTTTTGAGCATTTGGAATAAAAAACACCATTTTTTTCAATTAAAAAACGTTCACGATCTTGCTTGTTTTTTGTAGGGTATTTTGAGGTTGTCGTTTTTTCATTTAAAAAATTGGTGTTTTCACTTTTGAACATTCTTAAGACAAAAAAATCTGCACTATTTAGGTAACTTTTGGGCATTTTAGATATAAAAACACCAATTTTTTAAATGAAAAAACGACAACGTCAAAATACCCTACAAAAAACACGCAACATCGTGAACGTTTTTTAATAGAAAAAAATCGTGTCTTTTATCCTAAATGCCCAAAAGTTACAAAAATAGTGCCGTTTTTTGTGTCTGAAATGTTCAAAACTGCTCTATTTTTGTAACTTTTGAGCATTTGAGATAAAAAACACCATTTTTTTCATTTAAAAAACGTTCACGATCTTGCGTGTTTTTTGTAGGGTATTTTGAGGTTGTCGTTTTTTCATTTAAAAACATAGTGTTTTCATTCTTGAACATTGAAGACAAAAAAATCTGCACTAATTTGGTAACTTTTGGGCATTTGGGATAAAAAAACACGATTTTTTACGTTTAAAAAACGTTTACGATCTTGCGTGTTTTTTGAAGGGTATTTTGAGGTTGTCGTTTTTTCATTTAAAAAATTGGTGTTTTCACTTTTGAACATTTTTAAGACAAAAAAATCTGCACTATTTAGGTAACTTTTGGGCATTTTAGATATAGAAACACCAATTTTTTAAATGAAAAAACGACAACGTCAAAATACCCTACAAAAAACACGCAACATCGTGAACGTTTTTTAATAGAAAAAAATCGTGTCTTTTATACCAAATGCCCAAAAGTTACAAAAATAGTGCCGTTTTTTGTGTCTGAAATGTTCAAAACTGCTCTATTTTTGTAACTTTTGAGCATTTGGGATAAAAAACACCATTTTTTTCAATTAAAAAACGTTCACGATCTTGCGTGTTTTTTGTAGGGTATTTTGAGGTTGTCGTTTTTTCATTTAAAAACATAGTGTTTTCATTCTTGAACATTGAAGACAAAAAAATCTGCACTAATTTGGTAACTTTTGGGCATTTGGGATAAAAAAACACGATTTTTTACGTTTAAAAAACGTTTACGATCTTGCGTGTTTTTTGAAGGGTATTTTGAGGTTGTCGTTTTTTCATTTAATAACATAGTGTTTTCATTCTTGAACATTGAAGACAAAAAAATCTGCACTAATTTGGTAACTTTTGGGCATTTGGGATAAAAAAACACGATTTTTTTCGTTTAAAAAACGTTAAATATCTTGCGTGTTTTTTGAAGGGTATTTTGAGGTTGTCGTTTTTTCATTTAAAAAATTGGTGTTTTCACTTTTGAACATTTTTAAGCCAAGAAAATCTGCACTATTTAGGTAACTTTTAGGCATTTTAGATATAGAAACACCAATTTTTTAAATGAAAAAACGACGACGTCAAAATACCCTACAAAAAACACGCAACATCGTGAACGTTTTTTAATGCCCAAAAGTTACAAAAATAGTGCCGTTTTTTGTGTCTGAAATGTTCAAAACTGCTCTATTTTTGTAACTTTTGAGCATTTGGGATAAAAAACACCATTTTTTTCAATTAAAAAACGTTCACGATCTTGCTTGTTTTTTGTAGGGTATTTTGAGGTTGTCGTTTTTTCATTTAAAAAATTGGTGTTTTCACTTTTGAACATTCTTAAGACAAAAAAATCTGCACTATTTAGGTAACTTTTAGGCATTTTAGATATAAAAACACCAATTTTTTAAATGAAAAAACGACAACGTCAAAATACCCTACAAAAAACACGCAACATCGTGAACGTTTTTTAATAGAAAAAAATCGTGTCTTTTATCCTAAATGCCCAAAAGTTACAAAAATAGTGCCGTTTTTTGTGTCTGAAATGTTCAAAACTGCTCTATTTTTGTAACTTTTGAGCATTTGAGATAAAAAACACCATTTTTTTCATTTAAAAAACGTTCACGATCTTGCGTGTTTTTTGTAGGGTATTTTGAGGTTGTCGTTTTTTTCATTTAAAAACATAGTGTTTTCATTCTTGAACATTGAAGACAAAAAAATCTGCACTAATTTGGTAACTTTTGGGCATTTGGGATAAAAAAACACGATTTTTTACGTTTAAAAAACGTTTACGATCTTGCGTGTTTTTTGAAGGGTATTTTGAGGTTGTCGTTTTTTCATTTAAAAAATTGGTGTTTTCACTTTTGAACATTTTTAAGACAAAAAAATCTGCACTATTTAGGTAACTTTTGGGCATTTTAGATATAGAAACACCAATTTTTTAAATGAAAAAACGACAACGTCAAAATACCCTACAAAAAACACGCAACATCGTGAACGTTTTTTAATAGAAAAAAATCGTGTCTTTTATACCAAATGCCCAAAAGTTACAAAAATAGTGCCGTTTTTTGTGTCTGAAATGTTCAAAACTGCTCTATTTTTGTAACTTTTGAGCATTTGGGATAAAAAACACCATTTTTTTCAATTAAAAAACGTTCACGATCTTGCGTGTTTTTTGTAGGGTATTTTGAGGTTGTCGTTTTTTCATTTAAAAACATAGTGTTTTCATTCTTGAACATTGAAGACAAAAAAATCTGCACTAATTTGGTAACTTTTGGGCATTTGGGATAAAAAAACACGATTTTTTACGTTTAAAAAACGTTTACGATCTTGCGTGTTTTTTGAAGGGTATTTTGAGGTTGTCGTTTTTTCATTTAATAACATAGTGTTTTCATTCTTGAACATTGAAGACAAAAAAATCTGCACTAATTTGGTAACTTTTGGGCATTTGGGATAAAAAAACACGATTTTTTTCGTTTAAAAAACGTTAAATATCTTGCGTGTTTTTTGAAGGGTATTTTGAGGTTGTCGTTTTTTCATTTAAAAAATTGGTGTTTTCACTTTTGAACATTTTTAAGCCAAAAAAATCGGCACTATTTAGGTAACTTTTGGGCATTTTAGATATAAAAACACCAATTTTTTAAATGAAAAAACGACAACGTCAAAATATCCTACAAAAAACACGTAACATCGTGAACGTTTTTTAATAGAAAAAAATCGTGTCTTTTATCCCAAATGCCCAAAAGTTACAAAAATAGTGCTGTTTTTTGTGTCTGAAATGTTCAAAACTGCTCTATTTTTGTAACTTTTGAGCATTTGGGATAAAAAACACCATTTTTTTCAATTAAAAAACGTTCACGATCTTGCGTGTTTTTTGTAGGGTAGTTTGAGGTTGTCGTTTTATCATTTAAAAACATAGTGTTTTCATTCTTGAACATTAAAGACAAAAAAATCTGCACTAATTTGGTAACTTTTGGGCATTTGGGATAAAAAAACACGATTTTTTTCGTTTAAAAAACGTTTACGATCTTGCGTGTTTTTTGAAGGGTATTTTGAGGTTGTCTTTTTTTCATTTAAAAAATTGGTGTTCTCACATTTGAACATTTGAAGACAAAAAAATCTGCACTATTTAGGTAACTTTTGGGCATTTTAGATATAGAAACACCAATTTTTTAAATGAAAAAACGACAACGTCAAAATACCCTACAAAAAACACGCAACATCGTGAACGTTTTTTAATAGAAAAAAATCGTGTCTTTTATCCCAAATGCCCAAAAGTTACAAAAATAGTGCTGTTTTTTGTGTCTGAAATGTTCAAAACTGCTCTATTTTTGTAACTTTTGAGCATCTGGGATAAAAAACACCATTTTTTTTAATTAAAAAACGTTCACGATCTTGCGTGTTTTTTGTAGGGTAGTTTGAGGTTGTCGTTTTATCATTTAAAAACATAGTGTTTTCATTCTTGAACATTAAAGACAAAAAAATCTGCACTAATTTCGTAACTTTTGGGCATTTGGGATAAAAAAACACGATTTTTTTCGTTTAAAAAACGTTTACGATCTTGCGTGTTTTTTGAAGGGTATTTTGAGGTTGTCTTTTTTTCATTTAAAAAATTGGTGTTCTCACATTTGAACATTTGAAGACAAAAAAATCTGCACTATTTAGGTAACTTTTGGGCATTTTAGATATAGAAACACCAATTTTTTAAATGAAAAAACGACAACGTCAAAATACCCTACAAAAAACACGCAACATCGTGAACGTTTTTTAATAGAAAAAAATCGTGTCTTTTATCCCAAATGCCCAAAAGTTACAAAAATAGTGCCGTTTTTTGTGTCTCAAATGTTTAAAACTGCCCTATTTTTGTAACTTTTGAGCATTTGGGATCAAAAACACCATTTTTTTTAATTAAAAAACGTTCACGATCTTGCGTGTTTTTTGTAGGGTATTTTGAGGTTGTCGTTCTATCATTTAAAAAAACATAGTGTTTTCATTCTTGAACATTAAAGACAAAAAAATCTGCACTAATTTGGTAACTTTTGGGCATTTGGGATAAAAAAACACGATTTTTTTCGTTTAAAAAACGTTAAATATCTTGCGTGTTTTTTGAAGGGTATTTTGAGGTTGTCGTTTTTTCATTTAAAAAATTGGTGTTTTCACTTTTGAACATTTTTAAGCCAAGAAAATCTGCACTATTTAGGTAACTTTTAGGCATTTTAGATATAGAAACACCAATTTTTTAAATGAAAAAACGACGACGTCAAAATACCCTACAAAAAACACGCAACATCGTGAACGTTTTTTAATAGAAAAAAATCGTGTCTTTTATCCCAAATGCCCAAAAGTTACAAAAATAGTGCCGTTTTTTGTGTCTGAAATGTTCAAAACTGCTCTATTTTTGTAACTTTTGAGCATTTGGGATAAAAAACACCATTTTTTTCAATTAAAAAACGTTCACGATCTTGCGTGTTTTTTGTAGGGTATTTTGAGGTTGTCGTTTTATCATTTAAAAACATAGTGTTTTCATTCTTGAACATTAAAGACAAAAAAATCTGCACTAATTTGCTAACTTTTGGGCATTTGGGATAAAAAAACACGATTTTTTTCGTTTAAAAAACGTTTACGATCTTGCGTGTTTTTTGAAGGGTATTTTGAGGTTGTCGTTTTTTCATTTAAAAAATTGGTGTTTTCACTTTTGAACATTTTTAAGACAAAAAAATCTGCACTATTTAGGTAACTTTTGGGCATTTTAGATATAGAAACACCAATTTTTTAAATGAAAAAACGACAACGTCAAAATACCCTACAAAAAACACGCAACATCGTGAACGTTTTTTAATAGAAAAAAATCGTGTCTTTTATCCCAAATGCCCAAAAGTTACAAAAAAAGTGCCGTTTTTTGTGTCTGAAATGTTCAAAACTGCTCTATTTTTGTAACTTTTGAGCAATTGGGATAAAAAACACCATTTTTTTCAATTAAAAAACGTTCACGATCTTGCGTGTTTTTTGTAGGGTATTTTGAGGTTGTCGTTTTATCATGTAAAAACATAGTGTTTTCATTCTTGAACATTAAAGACAAAAAAATCTGCACTAATTTGCTAACTTTTGGGCATTTGGGATAAAAAAACACGATTTTTTTCGTTTAAAAAACGTTTACGATCTTGCGTGTTTTTTGAAGGGTATTTTGAGGTTGTCGTTTTTTCATTTAAAAAATTGGTGTATTCACTTTTGAACATTTGAAGACAAAAAAATCTGCACTATTTAGGTAACTTTTGGGCATTTTAGATATAGAAACACCAATTTTTTAAATGAAAAAACGACAACGTCAAAATACCCTACAAAAAACACGCAACATCGTGAACGTTTTTTAATAGAAAAAAATCGTGTCTTTTATCCCAAATGCCCAAAAGTTACAAAAATAGTGCCGTTTTTTGTGCCTCAAATGTTCAAAACTGCTCTATTTTTGTAACTTTTGAGCATTTGGGATAAAACACACCATTTTTTTCAATTAAAAAACGTTCACGATCTTGCGTGTTTTTTGTAGGGTATTTTGAGGTTGTCGTTTTATCTTTTAAGAACATAGTGTTTTCATTCTTGAACATTAAAGACAAAAAAATCTGCACTAATTTGGTAACTTTTGGGCATTTGGGATAAAAAAACACGATTTTTTTCGTTTAAAAAACGTTTACGATCTTGCGTGTTTTTTGAAGGGTATTTTGAGGTTGTCGTTTTTTCATTTAAGAAATTGGTTTTTTTCATTTTTGAACATTTTTAAGACAAAAAAATCTGCACTATTTAGGTAACTTTTGGGCATTTTAGATATAGAAACACCAATTTTTTAAATGAAAAAACGACAACGTCAAAATACCCTACAAAAAACACGCAACATCGTGAACGTTTTTTAATAGAAAAAAATCGTGTCTTTTATCCCAAATGCCCAAAAGTTACAAAAATAGTGCCGTTTTTTGTGTCTCAAATGTTCAAAACTGCTCTATTTTTGTAACTTTTGAGCATTTGGGATTAAAAAACACCATTTTTTTCAATTAAAAAACGTTCACGATCTTGCGTGTTTTTTGTAGGGTATTTTGAGGTTGTCGTTTTATCATTTAAAAACATAGTGTTTTCATTCTTGAACATTAAAGACAAAAAAATCTGCACTAATTTGCTAACTTTTGGGCATTTGGGATAAAAAAACACGATTTTTTTCGTTTAAAAAACGTTTACGATCTTGCGTGTTTTTTGAAGGGTATTTTGAGGTTGTCGTTTTTTCATTTAAAAAATTGGTGTTTTCACTTTTGAACATTTTTAAGACAAAAAAATCTGCACTATTTAGGTAACTTTTGGGCATTTTAGATATAGAAACACCAATTTTTTAAATGAAAAAACGACAACGTCAAAATACCCTACAAAAAACACGCAACATCGTGAACGTTTTTTAATAGAAAAAAATCGTGTCTTTTATCCCAAATGCCCAAAAGTTACAAAAATAGTGCCGTTTTTTGTGTCTGAAATGTTCAAAACTGCTCTATTTTTGTAACTTTTGAGCATTTGGGATAAAAAACACCATTTTTTTCAATTAAAAAACGTTCACGATCTTGCGTGTTTTTTGTAGGGTATTTTGAGGTTGTCGTTTTATCATTTAAAAACATAGTGTTTTCATTCTTGAACATTAAAGACAAAAAAATCTGCACTAATTTGCTAACTTTTGGGCATTTGGGATAAAAAAACACCATTTTTTTCAATTAAAAAACGTTCACGATCTTGCGTGTTTTTTGTAGAGTATTTTGAGGTTGTCGTTTTTTCATTTAAAAAATTGGTGTTTTCACTTTTGAACATTTTTAAGACAAAAAAATCTGCACTATTTAGGTAACTTTTGGGCATTTTAGATATAGAAACACCAATTTTTTAAATGAAAAAACGACAACGTCAAAATACCCTACAAAAAACACGCAACATCGTGAACGTTTTTTAATAGAAAAAAATCGTGTCTTTTATCCCAAATGCCCAAAAGTTACAAAAAAAGTGCCGTTTTTTGTGTCTGAAATGTTCAAAACTGCTCTATTTTTGTAACTTTTGAGCAATTGGGATAAAAAACACCATTTTTTTCAATTAAAAAACGTTCACGATCTTGCGTGTTTTTTGTAGGGTATTTTGAGGTTGTCGTTTTTTCATTTAAAAACATAGTGTTTTCATTCTTGAACATTGAAGACAAAAAAATCTGCACTAATTTGGTAACTTTTGGGCATTTGGGATAAAAAAACACTATTTTTTACGTTTAAAAAACGTTTACTATCTTGCGTGTTTTTTGAAGGGTATTTTGATGTTGTCGTTTTTTCATTTAAAAAATTGGTGTTTTCACTTTTGAACATTTTTAAGACAAAAAAATCTGCACTATTTAGGTAACTTTTGGGCATTTTAGATATAGAAACACCAATTTTTTAAATGAAAAAACGACAACGTCAAAATACCCTACAAAAAACACGCAACATCGTGAACGTTTTTTAATAGAAAAAAATCGTGTGTTTTATCCCAAATGCCCAAAAGTTACAAAAATAGTGCCGTTTTTTGTGTCTGAAATGTTCAAAACTGCTCTATTTTTGTAACTTTTGAGCATTTGGGATAAAAAACACCATTTTTTTCAATTAAAAAACGTTCACGATCTTGCGTGTTTTTTGTAGGGTATTTTGAGGTTGTCGTTTTATCATGTAAAAACATAGTGTTTTCATTCTTGAACATTAAAGACAAAAAAATCTGCACTAATTTGCTAACTTTTGGGCATTTGGGATAAAAAAACACGATTTTTTTCGTTTAAAAAACGTTTACGATCTTGCGTGTTTTTTGAAGGGTATTTTGAGGTTGTCGTTTTTTCATTTAAAAAATTGGTGTTTTCACTTTTGAACATTTTTAAGACAAAAAAATCTGCACTATTTAGGTAACTTTTGGGCATTTTAGATATAGAAACACCAATTTTTTATATGAAAAAACGACAACGTCAAAATACCCTACAAAAAACACGCAACATCGTGAACGTTTTTTAATAGAAAAAAATCGTGTCTTTTATCCCAAATGCCCAAAAGTTACAAAAATAGTGCCGTTTTTTGTGTCTGAAATGTTCAAAACTGCTCTATTTTTGTAACTTTTGAGCATTTGGGATAAAAAACACCATTTTTTTCAATTAAAAAACGTTCACGATCTTGCGTGTTTTTTGTAGGGTATTTTGAGGTTGTCGTTTTATCATTTAAAAACATAGTGTTTTCATTCTTGAACATTAAAGACAAAAAAATCTGCACTAATTTGCTAACTTTTGGGCATTTGGGATAAAAAAACACGATTTTTTTCGTTTAAAAAACGTTTACGATCTTGCGTGTTTTTTGAAGGGTATTTTGAGGTTGTCGTTTTTTCATTTAAAAAATTGGTGTATTCACTTTTGAACATTTGAAGACAAAAAAATCTGCACTATTTAGGTAACTTTTGGGCATTTTAGATATAGAAACACCAATTTTTTAAATGAAAAAACGACAACGTCAAAATACCCTACAAAAAACACGCAACATCGTGAACGTTTTTTAATAGAAAAAAATCGTGTCTTTTATCCCAAATGCCCAAAAGTTACAAAAATAGTGCCGTTTTTTGTGCCTCAAATGTTCAAAACTGCTCTATTTTTGTAACTTTTGAGCATTTGGGATAAAACACACCATTTTTTTCAATTAAAAAACGTTCACGATCTTGCGTGTTTTTTGTAGGGTATTTTGAGGTTGTCGTTTTATCTTTTAAGAACATAGTGTTTTCATTCTTGAACATTAAAGACAAAAAAATCTGCACTAATTTGGTAACTTTTGGGCATTTGGGATAAAAAAACACGATTTTTTTCGTTTAAAAAACGTTTACGATCTTGCGTGTTTTTTGAAGGGTATTTTGAGGTTGTCGTTTTTTCATTTAAGAAATTGGTTTTTTTCATTTTTGAACATTTTTAAGACAAAAAAATCTGCACTATTTAGGTAACTTTTGGGCATTTTAGATATAGAAACACCAATTTTTTATATGAAAAAACGACAACGTCAAAATACCCTACAAAAAACACGCAACATCGTGAACGTTTTTTAATAGAAAAAAATCGTGTCTTTTATCCCAAATGCCCAAAAGTTACAAAAATAGTGCCGTTTTTTGTGTCTCAAATGTTCAAAACTGCTCTATTTTTGTAACTTTTGAGCATTTGGGATTAAAAAACACCATTTTTTTCAATTAAAAAACGTTCACGATCTTGCGTGTTTTTTGAAGGGTATTTTGAGGTTGTCGTTTTTTCATTTAAAAAATTGGTGTTTTCACTTTTGAACATTTGAAGACAAAAAAATCTGCACTATTTAGGGAACTTTTGGGCATTTTAGATATAAAAACACTAATTTTTTAAATGAAAAAACGACAACGTCAAAATACCCTACAAAAAACACGCAACATCGTGAACGTTTTTTAATAGAAAAAAATCGTGTCTTTTATCCCAAATGCCCAAAAGTTACAAAAATAGTGCCGTTTTTTGTGTCTGAAATGTTCAAAACTGCTCTATTTTTGTAACTTTTGAGCATTTGGGATAAAAAACACCATTTTTTTCAATTAAAAAACGTTCACGATCTTGCGTGTTTTTTGTAGAGTATTTTGAGGTTGTCGTTTTTTCATTTAAAAAATTGGTGTTTTCACTTTTGAACATTTTTAAGACAAAAAAATCAGCACTATTTAGGTAACTTTTGGGCATTTTAGATATAGAAAAACCAATTTTTTAAATGAAAAAACGACAACGTCAAAATACCCTACAAAAAACACGCAACATCGTGAACGTTTTTTAATAGAAAAAAATCGTGTCTTTTATCCCAAATGCCCAAAAGTTACAAAAATAGTGCCGTTTTTTGTGTCTGAAATGTTCAAAACTGCTCTATTTTTGTAACTTTTGAGCATTTGGGATAAAAAACACCATTTTTTTCAATTAAAAAACGTTCACGATCTTGCGTGTTTTTTGTAGAGTATTTTGAGGTTGTCGTTTTTTCATTTAAAAAATTGGTGTTTTCACTTTTGAACATTTTTAAGACAAAAAAATCAGCACTATTTAGGTAACTTTTGGGCATTTTAGATAAAAAACACCAATTTTTTAAATGAAAAAACGACAACGTCAAAATACCCTACAAAAAACACGCAACATCGTGAACGTTTTTTAATAGAAAAAAATCGTGTCTTTTATCCTAAATGCCCAAAAGTTACAAAAATAGTGCCGTTTTTTGTGTCTGAAATGTTCAAAACTGCTCTATTTTTGTAACTTTTGAGCATTTGGGATAAAAAACACCATTTTTTTCAATTAAAAAACGTTCACGATCTTGCGTGTTTTTTGTAGAGTATTTTGAGGTTGTCGTTTTTTCATTTAAAAAATTGGTGTTTTCACTTTTGAACATTTTTAAGACAAAAAAATCAGCACTATTTAGGTAACTTTTGGGCATTTTAGATATAAAAACACCAGTTTTTTAAATGAAAAAACGACAACGCCAAAATACCCTACAAAAAACACGCAACATCGTGAACGTTTTTTAATAGAAAAAAATCGTGTCTTTTATCCTAAATGCCCAAAAGTTACAAAAATAGTGCCGTTTTTTGTGTCTGAAATGTTCAAAACTGCTCTATTTGTGTAACTTTTGAGCATTTGGGATAAAAAACACCATTCTTTACGTTTAAAAAACGTTTACGATTTTGCGTGTTTTTTGAAGGGTATTTTGAGGTTGACGTTTTTTCATTTAAAAAATTGGTGTTTTCACTTTTGAACATTTGAAGACAAAAAAATCTGCACTATTTAGGTAACTTTTGGGCATTTTAGATATAGAAACACCAATTTTTTAAATGAAAAAACGACAACGTCAAAATACCCTACAAAAAACACGCAACATCGTGAACGTTTTTTAATAGAAAAAAATCGTGTCTTTTATCCCAAATGCCCAAAAGTTACAAAAATAGTGCCGTTTTTTGTGTCTCAAATGTTCAAAACTGCTCTATTTTTGTAACTTTTGAGCATTTGGGATTAAAAAACACCATTTTTTTCAATTAAAAAAAGTTCACGATCTTGCGTGTTTTTTGTAGGGTATTTTGAGGTTGTCGTTTTTTCATTTAAAAAATTGGTGTTTTCACTTTTGAACATTTTTAAGACAAAAAAATCTGCACTATTTAGGTAACTTTTGGGCATTTTAGTAATAGAAACACCAATTTTTTAAATGAAAAAACGACAACGTCAAAATACCCTACAAAAAACACGCAACATCGTGAACGTTTTTTAATAGAAAAAAATAATGTCTTTTATCCTAAATGCCCAAAAGTTACAAAAATAGTGCCGTTTTTTGTGTCTGAAATGTTCAAAACTGCTCTATTTTTGTAACTTTTGAGCATTTGGGATAAAAAACACCATTTTTTTCAATTAAAAAACGTTCACGATCTTGCGTGTTTTTTGTAGGGTATTTTGAGGTTGTCGTTTTATCATTTAAAAACATAGTGTTTTCATTCTTGAACATTAAAGACAAAAAAATCTGCACTAATTTGCTAACTTTTGGGCATTTGGGATAAAAAAACACGATTTTTTTCGTTTAAAAAACGTTTACGATCTTGCGTGTTTTTTGAAGGGTATTTTGAGGTTGTCGTTTTTTCATTTAAAAAATTGGTGTTTTCACTTTTGAACATTTTTAAGACAAAAAAATCTGCACTATTTAGGTAACTTTTGGGCATTTTAGATATAGAAACACCAATTTTTTAAATGAAAAAACGACAACGTCAAAATACCCTACAAAAAACACGCAACATCGTGAACGTTTTTTAATAGAAAAAAATCGTGTCTTTTATGCCAAATGCCCAAAAGTTACAAAAAAAGTGCCGTTTTTTGTGTCTGAAATGTTCAAAACTGCTCTATTTTTGTAACTTTTGAGCAATTGGGATAAAAAACACCATTTTTTTCAATTAAAAAACGTTCACGATCTTGCGTGTTTTTTGTAGGGTATTTTGAGGTTGTCGTTTTTTCATTTAAAAACATAGTGTTTTCATTCTTGAACATTAAAGACAAAAAAATCTGCACTAATTTGGTAACTTTTGGGCATTTGGGATAAAAAAACACGATTTTTTTCGTTTAAAAAACGTTTACGATCTTGCGTGTTTTTTGAAGGGTATTTTGAGGTTGTCGTTTTTTCATTTAAGAAATTGGTTTTTTTCATTTTTGAACATTTTTAAGACAAAAAAATCTGCACTATTTAGGTAACTTTTGGGCATTTTAGATATAGAAACACCAATTTTTTAAATGAAAAAACGACAACGTCAAAATACCCTACAAAAAACACGCAACATCGTGAACGTTTTTTAATAGAAAAAAATCGTGTCTTTTATCCCAAATGCCCAAAAGTTACAAAAATAGTGCCGTTTTTTGTGTCTCAAATGTTCAAAACTGCTCTATTTTTGTAACTTTTGAGCATTTGGGATTAAAAAACACCATTTTTTTCAATTAAAAAACGTTCACGATCTTGCGTGTTTTTTGAAGGGTATTTTGAGGTTGTCGTTTTTTCATTTAAAAAATTGGTGTTTTCACTTTTGAACATTTGAAGACAAAAAAATCTGCACTATTTAGGGAACTTTTGGGCATTTTAGATATAAAAACACTAATTTTTTAAATGAAAAAACGACAACGTCAAAATACCCTACAAAAAACACGCAACATCGAGAACGTTTTTTAATAGAAAAAAATCGTGTCTTTTATCCCAAATGCCCAAAAGTTACAAAAATAGTGCCGTTTTTTGTGTCTGAAATGTTCAAAACTGCTCTATTTTTGTAACTTTTGAGCATTTGGGATAAAAAACACCATTTTTTTCAATTAAAAAACGTTCACGATCTTGCGTGTTTTTTGTAGAGTATTTTGAGGTTGTCGTTTTTTCATTTAAAAAATTGGTGTTTTCACTTTTGAACATTTTTAAGACAAAAAAATCAGCACTATTTAGGTAACTTTTGGGCATTTTAGATATAGAAAAACCAATTTTTTAAATGAAAAAACGACAACGTCAAAATACCCTACAAAAAACACGCAACATCGTGAACGTTTTTTAATAGAAAAAAATCGTGTCTTTTATCCCAAATGCCCAAAAGTTACAAAAATAGTGCCGTTTTTTGTGTCTGAAATGTTCAAAACTGCTCTATTTTTGTAACTTTTGAGCATTTGGGATAAAAAACACCATTTTTTTCAATTAAAAAACGTTCACGATCTTGCGTGTTTTTTGTAGAGTATTTTGAGGTTGTCGTTTTTTCATTTAAAAAATTGGTGTTTTCACTTTTGAACATTTTTAAGACAAAAAAATCAGCACTATTTAGGTAACTTTTGGGCATTTTAGATAAAAAACACCAATTTTTTAAATGAAAAAACGACAACGTCAAAATACCCTACAAAAAACACGCAACATCGTGAACGTTTTTTAATAGAAAAAAATCGTGTCTTTTATCCTAAATGCCCAAAAGTTACAAAAATAGTGCCGTTTTTGTGTCTGAAATGTTCAAAACTGCTCTATTTTTGTAACTTTTGAGCATTTGGGATAAAAAACACCATTTTTTTCAATTAAAAAACGTTCACGATCTTGCGTGTTTTTTGAAGGGTATTTTGAGGTTGTCGTTTTTTCATTTAAAAAATTGGTGTTTTCACTTTTGAACATTTGAAGACAAAAAAATCTGCACTATTTAGGGAACTTTTGGGCATTTTAGATATAAAAACACTAATTTTTTAAATGAAAAAACGACAACGTCAAAATACCCTACAAAAAACACGCAACATCGTGAACGTTTTTTAATAGAAAAAAATCGTGTCTTTTATCCCAAATGCCCAAAAGTTACAAAAATAGTGCCGTTTTTTGTGTCTGAAATGTTCAAAACTGCTCTATTTTTGTAACTTTTGAGCATTTGGGATAAAAAACACCATTTTTTTCAATTAAAAAACGTTCACGATCTTGCGTGTTTTTTGAAGGGTATTTTGAGGTTGTCGTTTTTTCATTTAAAAAATTGGTGTTTTCACTTTTGAACATTTGAAGACAAAAAAATCTGCACTATTTAGGTAACTTTTGGGCATTTTAGATAAAAAACACCAATTTTTTAAATGAAAAAACGACAACGTCAAAATACCCTACAAAAAACACGCAACATCGTGAACGTTTTTTAATAGAAAAAAATCGTGTCTTTTATCCCAAATGCCCAAAAGTTACAAAAATAGTGCCGTTTTTTGTGTCTCAAATGTTCAAAACTGCTCTATTTTTGTAACTTTTGAGCATTTGGGATTAAAAAACACCATTTTTTTCAATTAAAAAACGTTCACGATCTTGCGTGTTTTTTGAAGGGTATTTTGAGGTTGTCGTTTTTTCATTTAAAAAATTGGTGTTTTCACTTTTGAACATTTGAAGACAAAAAAATCTGCACTATTTAGGGAACTTTTGGGCATTTTAGATATAAAAACACTAATTTTTTAAATGAAAAAACGACAACGTCAAAATACCCTACAAAAAACACGCAACATCGTGAACGTTTTTTAATAGAAAAAAATCGTGTCTTTTATCCCAAATGCCCAAAAGTTACAAAAATAGTGCCGTTTTTTGTGTCTGAAATGTTCAAAACTGCTCTATTTTTGTAACTTTTGAGCATTTGGGATAAAAAACACCATTTTTTTCAATTAAAAAACGTTCACGATCTTGCGTGTTTTTTGTAGAGTATTTTGAGGTTGTCGTTTTTTCATTTAAAAAATTGGTGTTTTCACTTTTGAACATTTTTAAGACAAAAAAATCAGCACTATTTAGGTAACTTTTGGGCATTTTAGATATAAAAACACCAGTTTTTTAAATGAAAAAACGACAACGCCAAAATACCCTACAAAAAACACGCAACATCGTGAACGTTTTTTAATAGAAAAAAATCGTGTCTTTTATCCCAAATGCCCAAAAGTTACAAAAATAGTGCCGTTTTTTGTGTCTGAAATGTTCAAAACTGCTCTATTTTTGTAACTTTTGAGCATTTGGGATAAAAAACACCATTTTTTTCAATTAAAAAACGTTTACGATTTTGCGTGTTTTTTGAAGGGTATTTTGAGGTTGACGTTTTTTCATTTAAAAAATTGGTGTTTTCACTTTTGAACATTTGAAGACAAAAAAATCTGCACTATTTAGGTAACTTTTGGGCATTTTAGATATAGAAAGACCAATTTTTTAAATGAAAAAACGACAACGTCAAAATACCCTACAAAAAACACGCAACATCGTGAACGTTTTTTAATAGAAAAAAATCGTGTCTTTTATCCCAAATGCCCAAAAGTTACAAAAATAGTGCCGTTTTTTGTGTCTCAAATGTTCAAAACTGCTCTATTTTTGTAACTTTTGAGCATTTGGGATTAAAAAACACCATTTTTTTCAATTAAAAAAAGTTCACGATCTTGCGTGTTTTTTGTAGGGTATTTTGAGGTTGTCGTTTTTTCATTTAAAAAATTGGTGTTTTCACTTTTGAACATTTTTAAGACAAAAAAATCTGCACTATTTAGGTAACTTTTGGGCATTTTAGTAATAGAAACACCAATTTTTTAAATGAAAAAACGACAACGTCAAAATACCCTACAAAAAACACGCAACATCGTGAACGTTTTTTAATAGAAAAAAATAATGTCTTTTATCCTAAATGCCCAAAAGTTACAAAAATAGTGCCGTTTTTTGTGTCTGAAATGTTCAAAACTGCTCTATTTTTGTAACTTTTGAGCATTTGGGATAAAAAACACCATTTTTTTCAATTAAAAAACGTTCACGATCTTGCGTGTTTTTTGTAGGGTATTTTGAGGTTGTCGTTTTATCATTTAAAAACATAGTGTTTTCATTCTTGAACATTAAAGACAAAAAAATCTGCACTAATTTGCTAACTTTTGGGCATTTGGGATAAAAAAACACGATTTTTTTCGTTTAAAAAACGTTTACGATCTTGCGTGTTTTTTGAAGGGTATTTTGAGGTTGTCGTTTTTTCATTTAAAAAATTGGTGTTTTCACTTTTGAACATTTTTAAGACAAAAAAATCTGCACTATTTAGGTAACTTTTGGGCATTTTAGATATAGAAACACCAATTTTTTAAATGAAAAAACGACAACGTCAAAATACCCTACAAAAAACACGCAACATCGTGAACGTTTTTTAATAGAAAAAAATCGTGTCTTTTATGCCAAATGCCCAAAAGTTACAAAAAAAGTGCCGTTTTTTGTGTCTGAAATGTTCAAAACTGCTCTATTTTTGTAACTTTTGAGCAATTGGGATAAAAAACACCATTTTTTTCAATTAAAAAACGTTCACGATCTTGCGTGTTTTTTGTAGGGTATTTTGAGGTTGTCGTTTTTTCATTTAAAAACATAGTGTTTTCATTCTTGAACATTGAAGACAAAAAAATCTGCACTAATTTGGTAACTTTTGGGCATTTGGGATAAAAAAACACGATTTTTTACGTTTAAAAAACGTTTACTATCTTGCGTGTTTTTTGAAGGGTATTTTGAGGTTGTCGTTTTTTCATTTAAAAAATTGGTGTTTTCACTTTTGAACATTTGTTAGACAAAAAAATCTGCACTATTTAGGTAACTTTTGGGCATTTTAGATATAGAAACACCAATTTTTTAAATGAAAAAACGACAACGTCAAAATACCCTACAAAAAACACGCAACATCGTGAACGTTTTTTAATAGAAAAAAATCGTGTCTTTTATCCCAAATGCCCAAAAGTTACAAAAATAGTGCCGTTTTTTGTGTCTGAAATGTTCAAAACTGCTCTATTTTTGTAACTTTTGAGCATTTGGGATAAAAAACACCATTTTTTTCAATTAAAAAACGTTCACGATCTTGCGTGTTTTTTGTAGGGTATTTTGAGGTTGTCGTTTTTTCATTTAAAAAATTGGTGTTTTCACTTTTGAACATTTTTAAGACAAAAAAATCAGCACTATTTAGGTAACTTTTGGGCATTTTAGATATAGAAAAACCAATTTTTTAAATGAAAAAACGACAACGTCAAAATACCCTACAAAAAACACGCAACATCGTGAACGTTTTTTAATAGAAAAAAATCGTGTCTTTTATCCCAAATGCCCAAAAGTTACAAAAATAGTGCCGTTTTTTGTGTCTGAAATGTTCAAAACTGCTCTATTTTTGTAACTTTTGAGCATTTGGGATAAAAAACACCATTTTTTTCAATTAAAAAACGTTCACGATCTTGCGTGTTTTTTGTAGAGTATTTTGAGGTTGTCGTTTTTTCATTTAAAAAATTGGTGTTTTCACTTTTGAACATTTTTAAGACAAAAAAATCAGCACTATTTAGGTAACTTTTGGGCATTTTAGATATAAAAACACCAGTTTTTTAAATGAAAAAACGACAACGCCAAAATACCCTACAAAAAACACGCAACATCGTGAACGTTTTTTAATAGAAAAAAATCGTGTCTTTTATCCTAAATGCCCAAAAGTTACAAAAATAGTGCCGTTTTTTGTGTCTGAAATGTTCAAAACTGCTCTATTTGTGTAACTTTTGAGCATTTGGGATAAAAAACACCATTCTTTACGTTTAAAAAACGTTTACGATTTTGCGTGTTTTTTGAAGGGTATTTTGAGGTTGACGTTTTTTCATTTAAAAAATTGGTGTTTTCACTTTTGAACATTTGAAGACAAAAAAATCTGCACTATTTAGGTAACTTTTGGGCATTTTAGATATAGAAACACCAATTTTTTAAATGAAAAAACGACAACGTCAAAATACCCTACAAAAAACACGCAACATCGTGAACGTTTTTTAATAGAAAAAAATCGTGTCTTTTATCCCAAATGCCCAAAAGTTACAAAAATAGTGCCGTTTTTTGTGTCTCAAATGTTCAAAACTGCTCTATTTTTGTAACTTTTGAGCATTTGGGATTAAAAAACACCATTTTTTTCAATTAAAAAAAGTTCACGATCTTGCGTGTTTTTTGTAGGGTATTTTGAGGTTGTCGTTTTTTCATTTAAAAAATTGGTGTTTTCACTTTTGAACATTTTTAAGACAAAAAAATCTGCACTATTTAGGTAACTTTTGGGCATTTTAGATATAGAAACACCAATTTTTTAAATGAAAAAACGACAACGTCAAAATACCCTACAAAAAACACGCAACATCGTGAACGTTTTTTAATAGAAAAAAATCGTGTCTTTTATGCCAAATGCCCAAAAGTTACAAAAAAAGTGCCGTTTTTTGTGTCTGAAATGTTCAAAACTGCTCTATTTTTGTAACTTTTGAGCAATTGGGATAAAAAACACCATTTTTTTCAATTAAAAAACGTTCACGATCTTGCGTGTTTTTTGTAGGGTATTTTGAGGTTGTCGTTTTTTCATTTAAAAACATAGTGTTTTCATTCTTGAACATTGAAGACAAAAAAATCTGCACTAATTTGGTAACTTTTGGGCATTTGGGATAAAAAAACACGATTTTTTACGTTTAAAAAACGTTTACTATCTTGCGTGTTTTTTGAAGGGTATTTTGAGGTTGTCGTTTTTTCATTTAAAAAATTGGTGTTTTCACTTTTGAACATTTGTTAGACAAAAAAATCTGCACTATTTAGGTAACTTTTGGGCATTTTAGATATAGAAACACCAATTTTTTAAATGAAAAAACGACAACGTCAAAATACCCTACAAAAAACACGCAACATCGTGAACGTTTTTTAATAGAAAAAAATCGTGTCTTTTATCCCAAATGCCCAAAAGTTACAAAAATAGTGCCGTTTTTTGTGTCTGAAATGTTCAAAACTGCTCTATTTTTGTAACTTTTGAGCATTTGGGATAAAAAACACCATTTTTTTCAATTAAAAAACGTTCACGATCTTGCGTGTTTTTTGTAGGGTATTTTGAGGTTGTCGTTTTATCATGTAAAAACATAGTGTTTTCATTCTTGAACATTAAAGACAAAAAAATCTGCACTAATTTGCTAACTTTTGGGCATTTGGGATAAAAAAACACGATTTTTTTCGTTTAAAAAACGTTTACGATCTTGCGTGTTTTTTGAAGGGTATTTTGAGGTTGTCGTTTTTTCATTTAAAAAATTGGTGTTTTCACTTTTGAACATTTTTAAGACAAAAAAATCTGCACTATTTAGGTAACTTTTGGGCATTTTAGATATAGAAAAACCAATTTTTTAAATGAAAAAACGACAACGTCAAAATACCCTACAAAAAACACGCAACATCGTGAACGTTTTTTAATAGAAAAAAATCGTGTCTTTTATCCCAAATGCCCAAAAGTTACAAAAATAGTGCCGTTTTTTGTGTCTCAAATGTTCAAAACTGCTCTATTTTTGTAACTTTTGAGCATTTGGGATAAAAAACACCATTTTTTTCAATTAAAAAACGTTCACGATCTTGCGTGTTTTTTGTAGGGTATTTTGAGGTTGTCGTTTTATCATTTAAAAACATAGTGTTTTCATTCTTGAACATTAAAGACAAAAAAATCTGCACTAATTTGCTAACTTTTGGGCATTTGGGATAAAAAAACACGATTTTTTTCGTTTAAAAAACGTTTACGATCTTGCGTGTTTTTTGAAGGGTATTTTGAGGTTGTCGTTTTTTCATTTAAAAAATTGGTGTTTTCACTTTTGAACATTTTTAAGACAAAAAAATCTGCACTATTTAGGTAACTTTTGGGCATTTTAGATATAGAAACACCAATTTTTTAAATGAAAAAACGACAACGCCAAAATACCCTACAAAAAACACGCAACATCGTGAACGTTTTTTAATAGAAAAAAATCGTGTCTTTTATCCCAAATGCCCAAAAGTTACAAAAATAGTGCCGTTTTTTGTGTCTCAAATGTTCAAAACTGCTCTATTTTTGTAACTTTTGAGCATTTGGGATTAAAAGACACCATTTTTTTCAATTAAAAAACGTTCACGATCTTGCGTGTTTTTTGTAGAGTATTGTGAGGTTGTCGTTTTTTCCTTTAAAAAATTGGTGTTTTCACTTTTGAACATTTTTAAGACAAAAAAATCTGCACTATTTAGGTAACTTTTGGGCATTTTAGATATAAAAACACCAATTTTTTAAATGAAAAAACGACAACGTCAAAATACCCTACAAAAAACACGCAACATCGTGAACGTTTTTTAATAGAAAAAAATCGTGTCTTTTATCCCAAATGCCCAAAAGTTACAAAAATAGTGCCGTTTTTTGTGTCTCAAATGTTCAAAACTGCTCTATTTTTGTAACTTTTGAGCATTTGGGATAAAAAACACCATTTTTTTCAATTAAAAAACGTTCACGATCTTGCGTGTTTTTTGTAGGGTATTTTGAGGTTGTCGTTTTATCATTTAAAAACATAGTGTTTTCATTCTTGAACATTAAAGACAAAAAAATCTGCACTAATTTGCTAACTTTTGGGCATTTGGGATAAAAAAACACGATTTTTTTCGTTTAAAAAACGTTTACGATCTTGCGTGTTTTTTGAAGGGTATTTTGAGGTTGTCGTTTTTTCATTTAAAAAATTGGTGTTTTCACTTTTGAACATTTTTAAGACAAAAAAATCTGCACTATTTAGGTAACTTTTGGGCATTTTAGATATAGAAACACCAATTTTTTAAATGAAAAAACGACAACGTCAAAATACCCTACAAAAAACACGCAACATCGTGAACGTTTTTTAATAGAAAAAAATCGTGTCTTTTATGCCAAATGCCCAAAAGTTACAAAAAAAGTGCCGTTTTTTGTGTCTGAAATGTTCAAAACTGCTCTATTTTTGTAACTTTTGAGCAATTGGGATAAAAAACACCATTTTTTTCAATTAAAAAACGTTCACGATCTTGCGTGTTTTTTGTAGGGTATTTTGAGGTTGTCGTTTTTTCATTTAAAAACATAGTGTTTTCATTCTTGAACATTGAAGACAAAAAAATCTGCACTAATTTGGTAACTTTTGGGCATTTGGGATAAAAAAACACGATTTTTTACGTTTAAAAAACGTTTACTATCTTGCGTGTTTTTTGAAGGGTATTTTGAGGTTGTCGTTTTTTCATTTAAAAAATTGGTGTTTTCACTTTTGAACATTTGTTAGACAAAAAAATCTGCACTATTTAGGTAACTTTTGGGCATTTTAGATATAGAAACACCAATTTTTTAAATGAAAAAACGACAACGTCAAAATACCCTACAAAAAACACGCAACATCGTGAACGTTTTTTAATAGAAAAAAATCGTGTCTTTTATCCCAAATGCCCAAAAGTTACAAAAATAGTGCCGTTTTTTGTGTCTGAAATGTTCAAAACTGCTCTATTTTTGTAACTTTTGAGCATTTGGGATAAAAAACACCATTTTTTTCAATTAAAAAACGTTCACGATCTTGCGTGTTTTTTGTAGAGTATTTTGAGGTTGTCGTTTTTTCATTTAAAAAATTGGTGTTTTCACTTTTGAACATTTTTAAGACAAAAAAATCAGCACTATTTAGGTAACTTTTGGGCATTTTAGATATAAAAACACCAGTTTTTTAAATGAAAAAACGACAACGCCAAAATACCCTACAAAAAACACGCAACATCGTGAACGTTTTTTAATAGAAAAAAATCGTGTCTTTTATCCTAAATGCCCAAAAGTTACAAAAATAGTGCCGTTTTTTGTGTCTGAAATGTTCAAAACTGCTCTATTTGTGTAACTTTTGAGCATTTGGGATAAAAAACACCATTCTTTACGTTTAAAAAACGTTTACGATTTTGCGTGTTTTTTGAAGGGTATTTTGAGGTTGACGTTTTTTCATTTAAAAAATTGGTGTTTTCACTTTTGAACATTTGAAGACAAAAAAATCTGCACTATTTAGGTAACTTTTGGGCATTTTAGATATAGAAACACCAATTTTTTAAATGAAAAAACGACAACGTCAAAATACCCTACAAAAAACACGCAACATCGTGAACGTTTTTTAATAGAAAAAAATCGTGTCTTTTATCCCAAATGCCCAAAAGTTACAAAAATAGTGCCGTTTTTTGTGTCTCAAATGTTCAAAACTGCTCTATTTTTGTAACTTTTGAGCATTTGGGATTAAAAAACACCATTTTTTTCAATTAAAAAAAGTTCACGATCTTGCGTGTTTTTTGTAGGGTATTTTGAGGTTGTCGTTTTTTCATTTAAAAAATTGGTGTTTTCACTTTTGAACATTTTTAAGACAAAAAAATCTGCACTATTTAGGTAACTTTTGGGCATTTTAGATATAGAAACACCAATTTTTTAAATGAAAAAACGACAACGTCAAAATACCCTACAAAAAACACGCAACATCGTGAACGTTTTTTAATAGAAAAAAATCGTGTCTTTTATGCCAAATGCCCAAAAGTTACAAAAAAAGTGCCGTTTTTTGTGTCTGAAATGTTCAAAACTGCTCTATTTTTGTAACTTTTGAGCAATTGGGATAAAAAACACCATTTTTTTCAATTAAAAAACGTTCACGATCTTGCGTGTTTTTTGTAGGGTATTTTGAGGTTGTCGTTTTTTCATTTAAAAACATAGTGTTTTCATTCTTGAACATTGAAGACAAAAAAATCTGCACTAATTTGGTAACTTTTGGGCATTTGGGATAAAAAAACACGATTTTTTACGTTTAAAAAACGTTAACTATCTTGCGTGTTTTTTGAAGGGTATTTTGAGGTTGTCGTTTTTTCATTTAAAAAATTGGTGTTTTCACTTTTGAACATTTGTTAGACAAAAAAATCTGCACTATTTAGGTAACTTTTGGGCATTTTAGATATAGAAACACCAATTTTTTAAATGAAAAAACGACAACGTCAAAATACCCTACAAAAAACACGCAACATCGTGAACGTTTTTTAATAGAAAAAAATCGTGTCTTTTATCCCAAATGCCCAAAAGTTACAAAAATAGTGCCGTTTTTTGTGTCTGAAATGTTCAAAACTGGTCTATTTTTGTAACTTTTGAGCATTTGGGATAAAAAACACCATTTTTTTCAATTAAAAAACGTTCACGATCTTGCGTGTTTTTTGTAGGGTATTTTGAGGTTGTCGTTTTATCATGTAAAAACATAGTGTTTTCATTCTTGAACATTAAAGACAAAAAAATCTGCACTAATTTGCTAACTTTTGGGCATTTGGGATAAAAAAACACGATTTTTTTCGTTTAAAAAACGTTTACGATCTTGCGTGTTTTTTGAAGGGTATTTTGAGGTTGTCGTTTTTTCATTTAAAAAATTGGTGTTTTCACTTTTGAACATTTTTAAGACAAAAAAATCTGCACTATTTAGGTAACTTTTGGGCATTTTAGATATAGAAAAACCAATTTTTTAAATGAAAAAACGACAACGTCAAAATACCCTACAAAAAACACGCAACATCGTGAACGTTTTTTAATAGAAAAAAATCGTGTCTTTTATCCCAAATGCCCAAAAGTTACAAAAATAGTGCCGTTTTTTGTGTCTCAAATGTTCAAAACTGCTCTATTTTTGTAACTTTTGAGCATTTGGGATAAAAAACACCATTTTTTTCAATTAAAAAACGTTCACGATCTTGCGTGTTTTTTGTAGGGTATTTTGAGGTTGTCGTTTTATCATTTAAAAACATAGTGTTTTCATTCTTGAACATTAAAGACAAAAAAATCTGCACTAATTTGCTAACTTTTGGGCATTTGGGATAAAAAAACACGATTTTTTTCGTTTAAAAAACGTTTACGATCTTGCGTGTTTTTTGAAGGGTATTTTGAGGTTGTCGTTTTTTCATTTAAAAAATTGGTGTTTTCACTTTTGAACATTTTTAAGACAAAAAAATCTGCACTATTTAGGTAACTTTTGGGCATTTTAGATATAGAAACACCAATTTTTTAAATGAAAAAACGACAACGCCAAAATACCCTACAAAAAACACGCAACATCGTGAACGTTTTTTAATAGAAAAAAATCGTGTCTTTTATCCCAAATGCCCAAAAGTTACAAAAATAGTGCCGTTTTTTGTGTCTCAAATGTTCAAAACTGCTCTATTTTTGTAACTTTTGAGCATTTGGGATTAAAAGACACCATTTTTTTCAATTAAAAAACGTTCACGATCTTGCGTGTTTTTTGTAGAGTATTGTGAGGTTGTCGTTTTTTCCTTTAAAAAATTGGTGTTTTCACTTTTGAACATTTTTAAGACAAAAAAATCTGCACTATTTAGGTAACTTTTGGGCATTTTAGATATAGAAAAACCAATTTTTTAAATGAAAAAACGACAACGTCAAAATACCCTACAAAAAACACGCAACATCGTGAACGTTTTTTAATAGAAAAAAATCGTGTCTTTTATCCCAAATGCCCAAAAGTTACAAAAATAGTGCCGTTTTTTGTGTCTCAAATGTTCAAAACTGCTCTATTTTTGTAACTTTTGAGCATTTGGGATTAAAAGACACCATTTTTTTCAATTAAAAAACGTTCACGATCTTGCGTGTTTTTTGTAGAGTATTGTGAGGTTGTCGTTTTTTCATTTAAAAAATTGGTGTTTTCACTTTTGAACATTTTTAAGACAAAAAAATCTGCACTATTTAGGTAACTTTTGGGCATTTTAGATATAAAAACACCAATTTTTTAAATGAAAAAACGACAACGTCAAAATACCCTACAAAAAACACGCAACATCGTGAACGTTTTTTAATAGAAAAAAATCGTGTCTTTTATCCCAAATGCCCAAAAGTTACAAAAATAGTGCCGTTTTTTGTGTCTCAAATGTTCAAAACTGCTCTATTTTTGTAACTTTTGAGCATTTGGGATTAAAAAACACCATTTTTTTCAATTAAAAAACGTTCACGATCTTGCGTGTTTTTTGTAGAGTATTTTGAGGTTGTCGTTTTTTCATTTAAAAAATTGGTGTTTTCACTTTTGAACATTTTTAAGACAAAAAAATCTGCACTATTTAGGTAACTTTTGGGCATTTTAGATATAGAAACACCAATTTTTTAAATGAAAAAACGACAACGTCAAAATACCCTACAAAAAACACGCAACATCGTGAACGTTTTTTAATAGAAAAAAATCGTGTCTTTTATGCCAAATGCCCAAAAGTTACAAAAAAAGTGCCGTTTTTTGTGTCTGAAATGTTCAAAACTGCTCTATTTTTGTAACTTTTGAGCAATTGGGATAAAAAACACCATTTTTTTCAATTAAAAAACGTTCACGATCTTGCGTGTTTTTTGTAGGGTATTTTGAGGTTGTCGTTTTTTCATTTAAAAACATAGTGTTTTCATTCTTGAACATTGAAGACAAAAAAATCTGCACTAATTTGGTAACTTTTGGGCATTTGGGATAAAAAAACACGATTTTTTACGTTTAAAAAACGTTTACTATCTTGCGTGTTTTTTGAAGGGTATTTTGAGGTTGTCGTTTTTTCATTTAAAAAATTGGTGTTTTCACTTTTGAACATTTGTTAGACAAAAAAATCTGCACTATTTAGGTAACTTTTGGGCATTTTAGATATAGAAACACCAATTTTTTAAATGAAAAAACGACAACGTCAAAATACCCTACAAAAAACACGCAACATCGTGAACGTTTTTTAATAGAAAAAAATCGTGTCTTTTATCCCAAATGCCCAAAAGTTACAAAAATAGTGCCGTTTTTTGTGTCTGAAATGTTCAAAACTGCTCTATTTTTGTAACTTTTGAGCATTTGGGATAAAAAACACCATTTTTTTCAATTAAAAAACGTTCACGATCTTGCGTGTTTTTTGTAGGGTATTTTGAGGTTGTCGTTTTATCATGTAAAAACATAGTGTTTTCATTCTTGAACATTAAAGACAAAAAAATCTGCACTAATTTGCTAACTTTTGGGCATTTGGGATAAAAAAACACGATTTTTTTCGTTTAAAAAACGTTTACGATCTTGCGTGTTTTTTGAAGGGTATTTTGAGGTTGTCGTTTTTTCATTTAAAAAATTGGTGTTTTCACTTTTGAACATTTTTAAGACAAAAAAATCTGCACTATTTAGGTAACTTTTGGGCATTTTAGATATAGAAAAACCAATTTTTTAAATGAAAAAACGACAACGTCAAAATACCCTACAAAAAACACGCAACATCGTGAACGTTTTTTAATAGAAAAAAATCGTGTCTTTTATCCCAAATGCCCAAAAGTTACAAAAATAGTGCCGTTTTTTGTGTCTCAAATGTTCAAAACTGCTCTATTTTTGTAACTTTTGAGCATTTGGGATAAAAAACACCATTTTTTTCAATTAAAAAACGTTCACGATCTTGCGTGTTTTTTGTAGGGTATTTTGAGGTTGTCGTTTTATCATTTAAAAACATAGTGTTTTCATTCTTGAACATTAAAGACAAAAAAATCTGCACTAATTTGCTAACTTTTGGGCATTTGGGATAAAAAAACACGATTTTTTTCGTTTAAAAAACGTTTACGATCTTGCGTGTTTTTTGAAGGGTATTTTGAGGTTGTCGTTTTTTCATTTAAAAAATTGGTGTTTTCACTTTTGAACATTTTTAAGACAAAAAAATCTGCACTATTTAGGTAACTTTTGGGCATTTTAGATATAGAAACACCAATTTTTTAAATGAAAAAACGACAACGCCAAAATACCCTACAAAAAACACGCAACATCGTGAACGTTTTTTAATAGAAAAAAATCGTGTCTTTTATCCCAAATGCCCAAAAGTTACAAAAATAGTGCCGTTTTTTGTGTCTCAAATGTTCAAAACTGCTCTATTTTTGTAACTTTTGAGCATTTGGGATTAAAAGACACCATTTTTTTCAATTAAAAAACGTTCACGATCTTGCGTGTTTTTTGTAGAGTATTGTGAGGTTGTCGTTTTTTCCTTTAAAAAATTGGTGTTTTCACTTTTGAACATTTTTAAGACAAAAAAATCTGCACTATTTAGGTAACTTTTGGGCATTTTAGATATAAAAACACCAATTTTTTAAATGAAAAAACGACAACGTCAAAATACCCTACAAAAAACACGCAACATCGTGAACGTTTTTTAATAGAAAAAAATCGTGTCTTTTATCCCAAATGCCCAAAAGTTACAAAAATAGTGCCGTTTTTTGTGTCTCAAATGTTCAAAACTGCTCTATTTTTGTAACTTTTGAGCATTTGGGATTAAAAAACACCATTTTTTTCAATTAAAAAACGTTCACGATCTTGCGTGTTTTTTGTAGAGTATTTTGAGGTTGTCGTTTTTTCATTTAAAAAATTGGTGTTTTCACTTTTGAACATTTTTAAGACAAAAAAATCTGCACTATTTAGGTAACTTTTGGGCATTTTAGATATAGAAAAACCAATTTTTTAAATGAAAAAACGACAACGTCAAAATACCCTACAAAAAACACGCAACATCGTGAACGTTTTTTAATAGAAAAAATCGTGTCTTTTATCCCAAATGCCTACAAAAAGTTACAAAAATAGTGCCGTTTTTTGTGTCTCAAATGTTCAAAACTGCTCTATTTTTGTAACTTTTGAGCATTTGGGATTAAAAGACACCATTTTTTTCAATTAAAAAACGTTCACGATCTTGCGTGTTTTTTGTAGAGTATTGTGAGGTTGTCGTTTTTTCATTTAAAAAATTGGTGTTTTCACTTTTGAACATTTTTAAGACAAAAAAATCTGCACTATTTAGGTAACTTTTGGCATTTTAGATATAAAAACACCAATTTTTTAAATGAAAAAACGACAACGTCAAAATACCCTACAAAAAACACGCAACATCGTGAACGTTTTTTAATAGAAAAAAATCGTGTCTTTTATCCCAAATGCCCAAAAGTTACAAAAATAGTGCCGTTTTTTGTGTCTCAAATGTTCAAAACTGCTCTATTTTTGTAACTTTTGAGCATTTGGGATTAAAAAACACCATTTTTTTCAATTAAAAAACGTTCACGATCTTGCGTGTTTTTTGTAGAGTATTTTGAGGTTGTCGTTTTTTCATTTAAAAAATTGGTGTTTTCACTTTTGAACATTCTTAAGACAAAAAAATCTGCACTATTTAGGTAACTTTTGGGCATTTTAGATATAAAAACACCAATTTTTTAAATGAAAAAACGACAACGTCAAAATACCCTACAAAAAAATCTGCACTAATTTGCTAACTTTTGGGCATTTGGGATAAAAAAACACGATTTTTTTCGTTTAAAAAACGTTTACGATCTTGCGTGTTTTTTGAAGGGTATTTTGAGGTTGTCGTTTTTTCATTTAAAAAATTGGTGTTTTCACTTTTGAACATTTTTAAGACAAAAAAATCTGCACTATTTAGGTAACTTTTGGGCATTTTAGATATAGAAACACCAATTTTTTAAATGAAAAAACGACAACGCCAAAATACCCTACAAAAAACACGCAACATCGTGAACGTTTTTTAATAGAAAAAAATCGTGTCTTTTATCCCAAATGCCCAAAAGTTACAAAAATAGTGCCGTTTTTTGTGTCTCAAATGTTCAAAACTGCTCTATTTTTGTAACTTTTGAGCATTTGGGATTAAAAGACACCATTTTTTTCAATTAAAAAACGTTCACGATCTTGCGTGTTTTTTGTAGAGTATTGTGAGGTTGTCGTTTTTTCATTTAAAAAATTGGTGTTTTCACTTTTGAACATTTTTAAGACAAAAAAATCTGCACTATTTAGGTAACTTTTGGGCATTTTAGATATAAAAACACCAATTTTTTAAATGAAAAAACGACAACGTCAAAATACCCTACAAAAAACACGCAACATCGTGAACGTTTTTTAATAGAAAAAAATCGTGTCTTTTATCCCAAATGCCCAAAAGTTACAAAAATAGTGCCGTTTTTTGTGTCTCAAATGTTCAAAACTGCTCTATTTTTGTAACTTTTGAGCATTTGGGATTAAAAGACACCATTTTTTTCAATTAAAAAACGTTCACGATCTTGCGTGTTTTTTGTAGAGTATTGTGAGGTTGTCGTTTTTTCATTTAAAAAATTGGTGTTTTCACTTTTGAACATTTTTAAGACAAAAAAATCTGCACTATTTAGGTAACTTTTGGGCATTTTAGATATAAAAACACCAATTTTTTAAATGAAAAAACGACAACGTCAAAATACCCTACAAAAAACACGCAACATCGTGAACGTTTTTTAATAGAAAAAAATCGTGTCTTTTATCCCAAATGCCCAAAAGTTACAAAAATAGTGCCGTTTTTTGTGTCTGAAATGTTCAAAACTGCTCTATTTTTGTAACTTTTGAGCATTTGGGATAAAAAACACCATTTTTTTCAATTAAAAAACGTTCACGATCTTGCGTGTTTTTTGTAGGGTATTTTGAGGTTGTCGTTTTATCATGTAAAAACATAGTGTTTTCATTCTTGAACATTAAAGACAAAAAAATCTGCACTAATTTGCTAACTTTTGGGCATTTGGGATAAAAAAACACGATTTTTTTCGTTTAAAAAACGTTTACGATCTTGCGTGTTTTTTGAAGGGTATTTTGAGGTTGTCGTTTTTTCATTTAAAAAATTGGTGTTTTCACTTTTGAACATTTTTAAGACAAAAAAATCTGCACTATTTAGGTAACTTTTGGGCATTTTAGATATAGAAAAACCAATTTTTTAAATGAAAAAACGACAACGTCAAAATACCCTACAAAAAACACGCAACATCGTGAACGTTCTTTAATAGAAAAAAATCGTGTCTTTTATCCCAAATGCCCAAAAGTTACAAAAATAGTGCCGTTTTTTGTGTCTCAAATGTTCAAAACTGCTCTATTTTTGTAACTTTTGAGCATTTGGGATAAAAAACACCATTTTTTTCAATTAAAAAACGTTCACGATCTTGCGTGTTTTTTGTAGGGTATTTTGAGGTTGTCGTTTTATCATTTAAAAACATAGTGTTTTCATTCTTGAACATTAAAGACAAAAAAATCTGCACTAATTTGCTAACTTTTGGGCATTTGGGATAAAAAAACACGATTTTTTTCGTTTAAAAAACGTTTACGATCTTGCGTGTTTTTTGAAGGGTATTTTGAGGTTGTCGTTTTTTCATTTAAAAAATTGGTGTTTTCACTTTTGAACATTTTTAAGACAAAAAAATCTGCACTATTTAGGTAACTTTTGGGCATTTTAGATACAGAAACACCAATTTTTTAAATGAAAAAACGACAACGCCAAAATACCCTACAAAAAACACGCAACATCGTGAACGTTTTTTAATAGAAAAAAATCGTGTCTTTTATCCCAAATGCCCAAAAGTTACAAAAATAGTGCCGTTTTTTGTGTCTCAAATGTTCAAAACTGCTCTATTTTTGTAACTTTTGAGCATTTGGGATTAAAAGACACCATTTTTTTCAATTAAAAAACGTTCACGATCTTGCGTGTTTTTTGTAGAGTATTGTGAGGTTGTCGTTTTTTCCTTTAAAAAATTGGTGTTTTCACTTTTGAACATTTTTAAGACAAAAAAATCTGCACTATTTAGGTAACTTTTGGGCATTTTAGATATAAAAACACCAATTTTTTAAATGAAAAAACGACAACGTCAAAATACCCTACAAAAAACACGCAACATCGTGAACGTTTTTTAATAGAAAAAAATCGTGTCTTTTATCCCAAATGCCCAAAAGTTACAAAAATAGTGCCGTTTTTTGTGTCTCAAATGTTCAAAACTGCTCTATTTTTGTAACTTTTGAGCATTTGGGATTAAAAAACACCATTTTTTTCAATTAAAAAACGTTCACGATCTTGCGTGTTTTTTGTAGAGTATTTTGAGGTTGTCGTTTTTTCATTTAAAAAATTGGTGTTTTCACTTTTGAACATTTTTAAGACAAAAAAATCTGCACTATTTAGGTAACTTTTGGGCATTTTAGATATAGAAAAACCAATTTTTTAAATGAAAAAACGACAACGTCAAAATACCCTACAAAAAACACGCAACATCGTGAACGTTTTTTAATAGAAAAAAATCGTGTCTTTTATCCCAAATGCCCAAAAGTTACAAAAATAGTGCCGTTTTTTGTGTCTCAAATGTTCAAAACTGCTCTATTTTTGTAACTTTTGAGCATTTGGGATTAAAAGACACCATTTTTTTCAATTAAAAAACGTTCACGATCTTGCGTGTTTTTTGTAGAGTATTGTGAGGTTGTCGTTTTTTCATTTAAAAAATTGGTGTTTTCACTTTTGAACATTTTTAAGACAAAAAAATCTGCACTATTTAGGTAACTTTTGGGCATTTTAGATATAAAAACACCAATTTTTTAAATGAAAAAACGACAACGTCAAAATACCCTACAAAAAACACGCAACATCGTGAACGTTTTTTAATAGAAAAAAATCGTGTCTTTTATCCCAAATGCCCAAAAGTTACAAAAATAGTGCCGTTTTTTGTGTCTCAAATGTTCAAAACTGCTCTATTTTTGTAACTTTTGAGCATTTGGGATTAAAAAACACCATTTTTTTCAATTAAAAAACGTTCACGATCTTGCGTGTTTTTTGTAGAGTATTTTGAGGTTGTCGTTTTTTCATTTAAAAAATTGGTGTTTTCACTTTTGAACATTCTTAAGACAAAAAAATCTGCACTATTTAGGTAACTTTTGGGCATTTTAGATATAAAAACACCAATTTTTTAAATGAAAAAACGACAACGTCAAAATACCCTACAAAAAAATCTGCACTAATTTGCTAACTTTTGGGCATTTGGGATAAAAAAACACGATTTTTTTCGTTTAAAAAACGTTTACGATCTTGCGTGTTTTTTGAAGGGTATTTTGAGGTTGTCGTTTTTTCATTTAAAAAATTGGTGTTTTCACTTTTGAACATTTTTAAGACAAAAAAATCTGCACTATTTAGGTAACTTTTGGGCATTTTAGATATAGAAACACCAATTTTTTAAATGAAAAAACGACAACGCCAAAATACCCTACAAAAAACACGCAACATCGTGAACGTTTTTTAATAGAAAAAAATCGTGTCTTTTATCCCAAATGCCCAAAAGTTACAAAAATAGTGCCGTTTTTTGTGTCTCAAATGTTCAAAACTGCTCTATTTTTGTAACTTTTGAGCATTTGGGATTAAAAAACACCATTTTTTTCAATTAAAAAACGTTCACGATCTTGCGTGTTTTTTGTAGAGTATTTTGAGGTTGTCGTTTTTTCATTTAAAAAATTGGTGTTTTCACTTTTGAACATTTTTAAGACAAAAAAATCTGCACTATTTAGGTAACTTTTGGGCATTTTAGATATAGAAAAACCAATTTTTTAAATGAAAAAACGACAACGTCAAAATACCCTACAAAAAACACGCAACATCGTGAACGTTTTTTAATAGAAAAAAATCGTGTCTTTTATCCCAAATGCCCAAAAGTTACAAAAATAGTGCCGTTTTTTGTGTCTCAAATGTTCAAAACTGCTCTATTTTTGTAACTTTTGAGCATTTGGGATTAAAAGACACCATTTTTTTCAATTAAAAAACGTTCACGATCTTGCGTGTTTTTTGTAGAGTATTGTGAGGTTGTCGTTTTTTCATTTAAAAAATTGGTGTTTTCACTTTTGAACATTTTTAAGACAAAAAAATCTGCACTATTTAGGTAACTTTTGGGCATTTTAGATATAAAAACACCAATTTTTTAAATGAAAAAACGACAACGTCAAAATACCCTACAAAAAACACGCAACATCGTGAACGTTTTTTAATAGAAAAAAATCGTGTCTTTTATCCCAAATGCCCAAAAGTTACAAAAATAGTGCCGTTTTTTGTGTCTCAAATGTTCAAAACTGCTCTATTTTTGTAACTTTTGAGCATTTGGGATTAAAAAACACCATTTTTTTCAATTAAAAAACGTTCACGATCTTGCGTGTTTTTTGTAGAGTATTTTGAGGTTGTCGTTTTTTCATTTAAAAAATTGGTGTTTTCACTTTTGAACATTCTTAAGACAAAAAAATCTGCACTATTTAGGTAACTTTTGGGCATTTTAGATATAAAAACACCAATTTTTTAAATGAAAATACCCTACAAAAAAATCTGCACTAATTTGCTAACTTTTGGGCATTTGGGATAAAAAAACACGATTTTTTTCGTTTAAAAAACGTTTACGATCTTGCGTGTTTTTTGAAGGGTATTTTGAGGTTGTCGTTTTTTCATTTAAAAAATTGGTGTTTTCACTTTTGAACATTTTTAAGACAAAAAAATCTGCACTATTTAGGTAACTTTTGGGCATTTTAGATATAGAAACACCAATTTTTTAAATGAAAAAACGACAACGCCAAAATACCCTACAAAAAACACGCAACATCGTGAACGTTTTTTAATATAAAATATAATATATTTTTATATTTTTAATATAAAAACACCAATTTTTTAAATGAAAAAACGACAACGTCAAAATACCCTACAAAAAACACGCAACATCGTGAACGTTTTTTAATAGAAAAAAATCGTGTCTTTTATCCCAAATGCCCAAAAGTTACAAAAATAGTGCCGTTTTTTGTGTCTGAAATGTTCAAAACTGCTCTATTTTTGTAACTTTTGAGCATTTGGGATAAAAAACACCATTTTTTTTAATTAAAAAACGTTCCCGATCTTGCGTGTTTTTTGTAGGGTATTTTGAGGTTCTCGTTTTTTCATTTAAAAACATAGTGTTTTCATTCTTGAACATTGAAGACAAAAAAATCTGCACTAATTTGGTAACTTTTGGGCATTTGGGATAAAAAAACACGATTTTTTACGTTTAAAAAACGTTTACGATCTTGCGTGTTTTTTGAAGGGTATTTTGAGGTTGTCGTTTTTTCATTTAAAAAATTGGTGTTTTCACTTTTGAACATTTTTAAGACAAAAAAATCTGCACTATTTAGGTAACTTTTGGGCATTTTAGATATAGAAACACCAATTTTTTAAATGAAAAAACGACAACGTCAAAATACCCTACAAAAAACACGCAACATCGTGAACGTTTTTTAATAGAAAAAAATCGTGTGTTTTATCCCAAATGCCCAAAAGTTACAAAAATAGTGCCGTTTTTTGTGTCTGAAATGTTCAAAACTGCTCTATTTTTGTAACTTTTAAGCATTTGGGATAAAAAACACCATTTTTTTCAATTAAAAAACGTTCACGATCTTGCGTGTTTTTTGTAGGGTATTTTGAGGTTGTCGTTTTATCATGTAAAAACATAGTGTTTTCATTCTTGAACATTAAAGACAAAAAAATCTGCACTAATTTGCTAACTTTTGGGCATTTGGGATAAAAAAACACGATTTTTTTCGTTTAAAAAACGTTTACGATCTTGCGTGTTTTTTGAAGGGTAAATACCCTTCACTTTTCACTTTTGAACATTTTTAAGACAAAAAAATCTGCACTATTTACGTAACTTTTGGGCATTTTAGATATAGAAACACCAATTTTTTATATGAAAAAACGACAACGTCAAAATACCCTACAAAAAACACGCAACATCGTGAACGTTTTTTAATAGAAAAAAATCGTGTCTTTTATGCCAAATGCCCAAAAGTTACAAAAAAAGTGCCGTTTTTTGTGTCTGAAATGTTCAAAACTGCTCTATTTTTGTAACTTTTGAGCAATTGGGATAAAAAACACCATTTTTTTCAATTAAAAAACGTTCACGATCTTGCGTGTTTTTTGTAGGGTATTTTGAGGTTGTCGTTTTTTCATTTAAAAACATAGTGTTTTCATTCTTGAACATTGAAGACAAAAAAATCTGCACTAATTTGGTAACTTTTGGGCATTTGGGATAAAAAAACACGATTTTTTACGTTTAAAAAACGTTTACTATCTTGCGTGTTTTTTGAAGGGTATTTTGAGGTTGTCGTTTTTTCATTTAAAAAATTGGTGTTTTCACTTTTGAACATTTGAAGACAAAAAAATCTGCACTATTTAGGTAACTTTTGGGCATTTTAGATATAAAAACACCAATTTTTTAAATGAAAAAACGACAACGTCAAAATACCCTACAAAAAACACGCAACATCGTGAACGTTTTTTAATAGAAAAAAATCGTGTCTTTTATCCCAAATGCCCAAAAGTTACAAAAATAGTGCCGTTTTTTGTGTCTCAAATGTTCAAAACTGCTCTATTTTTGTAACTTTTGAGCATTTGGGATTAAAAAACACCATTTTTTTCAATTAAAAAACGTTCACGATCTTGCGTGTTTTTTGTAGAGTATTTTGAGGTTGTCGTTTTTTCATTTAAAAAATTGGTGTTTTCACTTTTGAACATTTTTAAGACAAAAAAATCTGCACTATTTAGGTAACTTTTGGGCATTTTAGATATAGAAAAACCAATTTTTTAAATGAAAAAACGACAACGTCAAAATACCCTACAAAAAACACGCAACATCGTGAACGTTTTTTAATAGAAAAAAATCGTGTCTTTTATCCCAAATGCCCAAAAGTTACAAAAATAGTGCCGTTTTTTGTGTCTCAAATGTTCAAAACTGCTCTATTTTTGTAACTTTTGAGCATTTGGGATTAAAAGACACCATTTTTTTCAATTAAAAAACGTTCACGATCTTGCGTGTTTTTTGTAGAGTATTGTGAGGTTGTCGTTTTTTCATTTAAAAAATTGGTGTTTTCACTTTTGAACATTTTTAAGACAAAAAAATCTGCACTATTTAGGTAACTTTTGGGCATTTTAGATATAAAAACACCAATTTTTTAAATGAAAAAACGACAACGTCAAAATACCCTACAAAAAACACGCAACATCGTGAACGTTTTTTAATAGAAAAAAATCGTGTCTTTTATCCCAAATGCCCAAAAGTTACAAAAATAGTGCCGTTTTTTGTGTCTCAAATGTTCAAAACTGCTCTATTTTTGTAACTTTTGAGCATTTGGGATTAAAAAACACCATTTTTTTCAATTAAAAAACGTTCACGATCTTGCGTGTTTTTTGTAGAGTATTTTGAGGTTGTCGTTTTTTCATTTAAAAAATTGGTGTTTTCACTTTTGAACATTCTTAAGACAAAAAAATCTGCACTATTTAGGTAACTTTTGGGCATTTTAGATATAAAAACACCAATTTTTTAAATGAAAAAACGACAACGTCAAAATACCCTACAAAAAAATCTGCACTAATTTGCTAACTTTTGGGCATTTGGGATAAAAAAACACGATTTTTTTCGTTTAAAAAACGTTTACGATCTTGCGTGTTTTTTAAGGGTATTTTGAGGTTGTCGTTTTTTCATTTAAAAAATTGGTGTTTTCACTTTTGAACATTTTTAAGACAAAAAAATCTGCACTATTTAGGTAACTTTTGGGCATTTTAGATATAGAAACACCAATTTTTTAAATGAAAAAACGACAACGCCAAAATACCCTACAAAAAACACGCAACATCGTGAACGTTTTTTAATAGAAAAAAATCGTGTCTTTTATCCCAAATGCCCAAAAGTTACAAAAATAGTGCCGTTTTTTGTGTCTCAAATGTTCAAAACTGCTCTATTTTTGTAACTTTTGAGCATTTGGGATTAAAAGACACCATTTTTTTCAATTAAAAAACGTTCACGATCTTGCGTGTTTTTTGTAGAGTATTGTGAGGTTGTCGTTTTTTCATTTAAAAAATTGGTGTTTTCACTTTTGAACATTTTTAAGACAAAAAAATCTGCACTATTTAGGTAACTTTTGGGCATTTTAGATATAAAAACACCAATTTTTTAAATGAAAAAACGACAACGTCAAAATACCCTACAAAAAACACGCAACATCGTGAACGTTTTTTAATAGAAAAAAATCGTGTCTTTTATCCCAAATGCCCAAAAGTTACAAAAATAGTGCCGTTTTTTGTGTCTCAAATGTTCAAAACTGCTCTATTTTTGTAACTTTTGAGCATTTGGGATTAAAAAACACCATTTTTTTTTATTAAAAAACGTTCACGATCTTGCGTGTTTTTTGTAGAGTATTTTGAGGTTGTCGTTTTTTCATTTAAAAAATTGGTGTTTTCACTTTTGAACATTCTTAAGACAAAAAAATCTGCACTATTTAGGTAACTTTTGGGCATTTTAGATATAAAAACACCAATTTTTTAAATGAAAAAACGACAACGTCAAAATACCCTACAAAAAACACGCAACATCGTGAACGTTTTTTAATAGAAAAAAATCGTGTCTTTTATCCCAAATGCCCAAAAGTTACAAAAATAGTGCCGTTTTTTGTGTCTGAAATGTTCAAAACTGCTCTATTTTTGTAACTTTTGAGCATTTGGGATAAAAAACACCATTTTTTTTAATTAAAAAACGTTCCCGATCTTGCGTGTTTTTTGTAGGGTATTTTGAGGTTCTCGTTTTTTCATTTAAAAACATAGTGTTTTCATTCTTGAACATTGAAGACAAAAAATCTGCACTAATTTGGTAACTTTTGGGCATTTGGGATAAAAAAACACGATTTTTTACGTTTAAAAAACGTTTACGATCTTGCGTGTTTTTTGAAGGGTATTTTGAGGTTGTCGTTTTTTCATTTAAAAAATTGGTGTTTTCACTTTTGAACATTTTTAAGACAAAAAAATCTGCACTATTTAGGTAACTTTTGGGCATTTTAGATATAGAAACACCAATTTTTTAAATGAAAAAACGACAACGTCAAAATACCCTACAAAAAACACGCAACATCGTGAACGTTTTTTAATAGAAAAAAATCGTGTGTTTTATCCCAAATGCCCAAAAGTTACAAAAATAGTGCCGTTTTTTGTGTCTGAAATGTTCAAAACTGCTCTATTTTTGTAACTTTTGAGCATTTGGGATAAAAAACACCATTTTTTTCAATTAAAAAACGTTCACGATCTTGCGTGTTTTTTGTAGGGTATTTTGAGGTTGTCGTTTTATCATGTAAAAACATAGTGTTTTCATTCTTGAACATTAAAGACAAAAAAATCTGCACTAATTTGCTAACTTTTGGGCATTTGGGATAAAAAAACACGATTTTTTTCGTTTAAAAAACGTTTACGATCTTGCGTGTTTTTTGAAGGGTAAATACCCTTCACTTTTCACTTTTGAACATTTTTAAGACAAAAAAATCTGCACTATTTAGGTAACTTTTGGGCATTTTAGATATAGAAACACCAATTTTTTATATGAAAAAACGACAACGTCAAAATACCCTACAAAAAACACGCAACATCGTGAACGTTTTTTAATAGAAAAAAATCGTGTCTTTTATGCCAAATGCCCAAAAGTTACAAAAAAAGTGCCGTTTTTTGTGTCTGAAATGTTCAAAACTTCTCTATTTTTGTAACTTTTGAGCAACTGGGATAAAAAACACCATTTTTTTCAATTAAAAAACGTTCACGATCTTGCGTGTTTTTTGTAGGGTATTTTGAGGTTGTCGTTTTTTTCATTTAAAAACATAGTGTTTTCATTCTTGAACATTGAAGACAAAAAAATCTGCACTAATTTGGTAACTTTTGGGCATTTGGGATAAAAAAACACGATTTTTTACGTTTAAAAAAACGTTTACTATCTTGCGTGTGTTTTTGAAGGGTATTTTGAGGTTGTCGTTTTTTCATTTAAAAAATTGGTGTTTTCACTTTTGAACATTTGAAGACAAAAAAATCTGCACTATTTAGGTAACTTTTGGGCATTTTAGATATAGAAAAAACCAATTTTTAAATGAAAAAACGACAACGTCAAAATACCCTACAAAAAACACGCAACATCGTGAACGTTTTTTAATAGAAAAAAATCGTGTCTTTTATCCCAAATGCCCAAAAGTTACAAAAATAGTGCCGTTTTTTTGTGTCTGAAATGTTCAAAACTGCTCTATTTTTTGTAACTTTTGAGCATTTGGGATAAAAAACACCATTTTTTTTCAATTAAAAACGTTCACGATCTTGCGTGTTTTTTGTAGGGTATTTTGAGGTTGTCGTTTTATCATTTAAAAACATAGTGTTTTCATTCTTGAACATTAAAGACAAAAAAAATCTGCACTAATTTGCTAACTTTTGGGCATTTGGGATAAAAAAAACACGATTTTTTTCGTTTAAAAAACGTTTACGATCTTGCGTGTTTTTTGAAGGGTATTTTGAGGTTGTCGTTTTTTCATTTAAAAAATTGGTGTTTTCACTTTTGAAGATTTTTAAGACAAAAAAATCTGCACTATTTAGGTAACTTTTGGGCATTTTAGATATAGAAACACCAATTTTTTAAATGAAAAAACGACAACGCCAAAATACCCTACAAAAAACACGCAACATCGTGAACGTTTTTTAATAGAAAAAAATCGTGTCTTTTATCCCAAATGCCCAAAAGTTACAAAAATAGTGCCGTTTTTTGTGTCTCAAATGTTCAAAACTGCTCTATTTTTGTAACTTTTGAGCATTTGGGATTAAAAGACACCATTTTTTTCAATTAAAAAACGTTCACGATCTTGCGTGTTTTTTGTAGAGTATTGTGAGGTTGTCGTTTTTTCATTTAAAAAATTGGTGTTTTCACTTTTGAACATTTTTAAGACAAAAAAATCTGCACTATTTAGGTAACTTTTGGGCATTTTAGATATAAAAACACCAATTTTTTAAATGAAAAAACGACAACGTCAAAATACCCTACAAAAAACACGCAACATCGTGAACGTTTTTTAATAGAAAAAAATCGTGTCTTTTATCCTAAATGCCCAAAAGTTACAAAAATAGTGCCGTTTTTTGTGTCTGAAATGTTCAAAACTGCTCTATTTTTGTAACTTTTGAGCATTTGGGTTAAAAAACACCATTTTTTTAAATTAAAAAACGTTCCCGATCTAGCGTGTTTTTTGTAGGGTATTTTGAGGTTCTCGTTTTTTCATTTAAAAACATAGTGTTTTCATTCTTGAACATTGAAGACAAAAAAATCTGCACTAATTTGGTAACTTTTGGGCCTTTGGGATAAAAAAACACGATTTTTTACGTTTAAAAAACGTTTACGATCTTGCGTGTTTTTGAAGGGTATTTTGAGGGTGTCGTTTTTTCATTTAAAAAATTGGTGTTTTCACTTTTGAACATTTTTAAGACAAAAAAATCTGCACTATTTAGGTAACTTTTGGGCATTTTAGATATAGAAACACCAATTTTTTAAATGAAAAAACGACAACGTCAAAATACCCTACAAAAAACACGCAACATCGTGAACGTTTTTTAATAGAAAAAAATCGTGTGTTTTATCCCAAATGCCCAAAAGTTACAAAAATAGTGCCGTTTTTTGTGTCTGAAATGTTCAAAACTGCTCTATTTTTGTAACTTTTGAGCATTTGGGATAAAAAACACCATTTTTTTCAATTAAAAAACGTTCACGATCTTGCGTGTTTTTTGTAGGGTATTTTGAGGTTGTCGTTTTATCATGTAAAAACATAGTGTTTTCATTCTTGAACATTAAAGACAAAAAAATCTGCACTAATTTGCTAACTTTTGGGCATTTGGGATAAAAAAACACGATTTTTTTCGTTTAAAAAACGTTTACGATCTTGCGTGTTTTTTGAAGGGTAAATACCCTTCACTTTTCACTTTTGAACATTTTTAAGACAAAAAAATCTGCACTATTTAGGTAACTTTTGGGCATTTTAGATATAGAAACACCAATTTTTTATATGAAAAAACGACAACCTCAAAATACCCTACAAAACCACGCAACATCGTGAACGTTTTTTAATAGAAAAAAATCGTGTCTTTTATCCCAAATGCCCAAAAGTTACAAAAATAGTGCCGTTTTTTGTGTCTGAAATGTTCAAAACTGCTCTATTTTTGTAACTTTTGAGCAATTGGGATAAAAAACACCATTTTTTTCAATTAAAAAACGTTCACGATCTTGCGTGTTTTTTGTAGGGTATTTTGAGGTTGTCGTTTTTTCATTTAAAAACATAGTGTTTTCATTCTTGAACATTGAAGACAAAAAAATCTGCACTAATTTGGTAACTTTTGGGCATTTGGGATAAAAAAACACGATTTTTTACGTTTAAAAAACGTTTACTATCTTGCGTGTTTTTTGAAGGGTATTTTGAGGTTGTCGTTTTTTCATTTAAAAAATTGGTGTTTTCACTTTTGAACATTTGAAGACAAAAAAATCTGCACTATTTAGGTAACTTTTGGGCATTTTAGATATAGAAACACCAATTTTTTAAATGAAAAAACGACAACGTCAAAATACCCTACAAAAAACACGCAACATCGTGAACGTTTTTTAATAGAAAAAAATCGTGTCTTTTATCCCAAATGCCCAAAAGTTACAAAAATAGTGCCGTTTTTTGTGTCTCAAATGTTCAAAACTGCTCTATTTTTGTAACTTTTGAGCATTTGGGATTAAAAAACACCACTTTTTTTTTATTAAAAAACGTTCACGATCTTGCGTGTTTTTTGTAGAGTATTTTGAGGTTGTCGTTTTTTCATTTAAAAAATTGGTGTTTTCACTTTTGAACATTCTTAAGACAAAAAAATCTGCACTATTTAGGTAACTTTTGGGCATTTTAGATATAAAAACACCAATTTTTTAAATGAAAAAACGACAACGTCAAAATACCCTACAAAAAACACGCAACATCGTGAACGTTTTTTAATAGAAAAAAATCGTGTCTTTTATCCTAAATGCCCAAAAGTTACAAAAATAGTGCCGTTTTTTGTGTCTGAAATGTTCAAAACTGCTCTATTTTTGTAACTTTTGAGCATTTGGGATAAAAAACACCATTTTTTTTAATTAAAAAACGTTCCCGATCTTGCGTGTTTTTTGTAGGGTATTTTGAGGTTGTCGTTTTTTCATTTAAAAACATAGTGTTTTCATTCTTGAACATTGAAGACAAAAAAATCTGCACTAATTTGGTAACTTTTGGGCATTTGGGATAAAAAAACACGATTTTTTACGTTTAAAAAACGTTTACTATCTTGCGTGTTTTTTGAAGGGTATTTTGAGGGTTGTCGTTTTTTCATTTAAAAAATTGGTGTTTTCACTTTTGAACATTTTTAAGACAAAAAAATCTGCACTATTTAGGTAACTTTTGGGCATTTTAGATATAGAAACACCAATTTTTTAAATGAAAAAACGACAACGTCAAAATACCCTACAAAAAACACGCAACATCGTGAACGTTTTTTAATAGAAAAAAATCGTGTCTTTTATCCCAAATGCCCAAAAGTTACAAAAATAGTGCCGTTTTTTGTGTCTGAAATGTTCAAAACTGCTCTATTTTTGTAACTTTTGAGCATTTGGGATAAAAAACACCATTTTTTTTAATTAAAAAACGTTCACGATCTTGCGTGTTTTTTGTAGGGTATTTTGAGGTTGTCGTTTTATCATGTAAAAACATAGTGTTTTCATTCTTGAACATTAAAGACAAAAAAATCTGCACTAATTTGCTAACTTTTGGGCATTTGGGATAAAAAAAACACGATTTTTTTCGTTTAAAAAACGTTTACGATCTTGCGTGTTTTTTGAAGGGTATTTTGAGGTTGTCGTTTTTTCATTTAAAAAATTGGTGTTTTCACTTTTGAACATTTTTAAGACAAAAAAATCTGCACTATTTAGGTAACTTTTGGGCATTTTAGATATAGAAAAACCAATTTTTTAAATGAAAAAACGACAACGTCAAAATACCCTACAAAAAACACGCAACATCGTGAACGTTTTTTAATAGAAAAAAATCGTGTCTTTTATCCCAAATGCCCAAAAGTTACAAAAATAGTGCCGTTTTTTGTGTCTGAAATGTTCAAAACTGCTCTATTTTTGTAACTTTTGAGCATTTGGGATAAAAAACACCATTTTTTTCAATTAAAAAACGTTCACGATCTTGCGTGTTTTTTGTAGGGTATTTTGAGGTTGTCGTTTTATCATTTAAAAACATAGTGTTTTCATTCTTGAACATTAAAGACAAAAAAATCTGCACTAATTTGCTAACTTTTGGGCATTTGGGATAAAAAAACACGATTTTTTTCGTTTAAAAAACGTTTACGATCTTGCGTGTTTTTTGAAGGGTATTTTGAGGTTGTCGTTTTTTCATTTAAAAAATTGGTGTTTTCACTTTTGAACATTTTTAAGACAAAAAAATCTGCACTATTTAGGTAACTTTTGGGCATTTTAGATATAGAAACACCAATTTTTTAAATGAAAAAACGACAACGCCAAAATACCCTACAAAAAACACGCAACATCGTGAACGTTTTTTAATAGAAAAAAATCGTGTCTTTTATCCCAAATGCCCAAAAGTTACAAAAATAGTGCCGTTTTTTGTGTCTCAAATGTTCAAAACTGCTCTATTTTTGTAACTTTTGAGCATTTGGGATTAAAAGACACCATTTTTTTCAATTAAAAAACGTTCACGATCTTGCGTGTTTTTTGTAGAGTATTGTGAGGTTGTCGTTTTTTCATTTAAAAAATTGGTGTTTTCACTTTTGAACAGACAAAAAAATCTGCACTATTTAGGTAACTTTTGGGCATTTTAGATATAAAAACACCAATTTTTTAAATGAAAAAACGACAACGTCAAAATACCCTACAAAAAACACGCAACATCGTGAACGTTTTTTAATAGAAAAAATCGTGTCTTTTATCCTAAATGCCCAAAAGTTACAAAAATAGTGCCGTTTTTTGTGTCTGAAATGTTCAAAACTGCTCTATTTTTGTAACTTTTGAGCATTTGGGATAAAAAACACCATTTTTTTTAATTAAAAAACGTTCCCGATCTTGCGTGTTTTTTGTAGGGTATTTTGAGGTTCTCGTTTTTTCATTTAAAAACATAGTGTTTTCATTCTTGAACATTGAAGACAAAAAAATCTGCACTAATTTGGTAACTTTTGGGCATTTGGATAAAAAAACACGATTTTTTACGTTTAAAAAACGTTTACGATCTTGCGTGTTTTTTGAAGGGTATTTTGAGGTTGTCGTTTTTTCATTTAAAAAATTGGTGTTTTCACTTTTGAACATTTTTAAGACAAAAAAATCTGCACTATTTAGGTAACTTTTGGGCATTTTAGATATAGAAACACCAATTTTTTAAATGAAAAAACGACAACGTCAAAATACCCTACAAAAAACACGCAACATCGTGAACGTTTTTTAATAGAAAAAAATCGTGTGTTTTATGCCAAATGCCCAAAAGTTACAAAAAAAGTGCCGTTTTTTGTGTCTGAAATGTTTAAAACTGCTCTATTTTTGTAACTTTTGAGCAATTGGGATAAAAAACACCATTTTTTTCAATTAAAAAACGTTCACGATCTTGCGTGTTTTTTGTAGGGTATTTTGAGGTTGTCGTTTTTTCATTTAAAAACATAGTGTTTTCATTCTTGAACATTGAAGACAAAAAAATCTGCACTAATTGGTAACTTTTGGGCATTTGGATAAAAAAACACGATTTTTTACGTTTAAAAAACGTTTACTATCTTGCGTGTTTTTTGAAGGGTATTTTGAGGTTGTCGTTTTTTCATTTAAAAAATTGGTGTTTTCACTTTTGAACATTTGAAGACAAAAAAATCTGCACTATTTAGGTAACTTTTGGGCATTTTAGATATAGAAACACCAATTTTTTAAATGAAAAAACGACAACGTCAAAATACCCTACAAAAAACACGCAACATCGTGAACGTTTTTTAATAGAAAAAAATCGTGTCTTTTATCCCAAATGCCCAAAAGTTACAAAAATAGTGCCGTTTTTTGTGTCTCAAATGTTCAAAACTGCTCTATTTTTGTAACTTTTGAGCATTTGGGATTAAAAGACACCATTTTTTTCAATTAAAAAACGTTCACGATCTTGCGTGTTTTTTGTAGAGTATTGTGAGGTTGTCGTTTTTTCATTTAAAAAATTGGTGTTTTCACTTTTGAACATTTTTAAGACAAAAAAATCTGCACTATTTAGGTAACTTTTGGGCATTTTAGATATAAAAACACCAATTTTTTAAATGAAAAAACGACAACGTCAAAATACCCTACAAAAAACACGCAACATCGTGAACGTTTTTTAATAGAAAAAAATCGTGTCTTTTATCCCAAATGCCCAAAAGTTACAAAAATAGTGCCGTTTTTTGTGTCTCAAATGTTCAAAACTGCTCTATTTTTGTAACTTTTGAGCATTTGGGATTAAAAAACACCACTTTTTTTTTATTAAAAAACGTTCACGATCTTGCGTGTTTTTTGTAGAGTATTTTGAGGTTGTCGTTTTTTCATTTAAAAAATTGGTGTTTTCACTTTTGAACATTCTTAAGACAAAAAAATCTGCACTATTTAGGTAACTTTTGGGCATTTTAGATATAAAAACACCAATTTTTTAAATGAAAAAACGACAACGTCAAAATACCCTACAAAAAACACGCAACATCGTGAACGTTTTTTAATAGAAAAAAATCGTGTCTTTTATCCTAAATGCCCAAAAGTTACAAAAATAGTGCCGTTTTTTGTGTCTGAAATGTTCAAAACTGCTCTATTTTTGTAACTTTTGAGCATTTGGGATAAAAAACACCATTTTTTTTAATTAAAAAACGTTCCCGATCTTGCGTGTTTTTTGTAGGGTATTTTGAGGTTGTCGTTTTTTCATTTAAAAACATAGTGTTTTCATTCTTGAACATTGAAGACAAAAAAATCTGCACTAATTTGGTAACTTTTGGGCATTTGGGATAAAAAAACACGATTTTTTACGTTTAAAAAACGTTTACTATCTTGCGTGTTTTTTGAAGGGTATTTTGAGGGTGTCGTTTTTTCATTTAAAAAATTGGTGTTTTCACTTTTGAACATTTTTAAGACAAAAAAATCTGCACTATTTAGGTAACTTTTGGGCATTTTAGATATAGAAACACCAATTTTTTAAATGAAAAAACGACAACGTCAAAATACCCTACAAAAAACACGCAACATCGTGAACGTTTTTTAATAGAAAAAAATCGTGTCTTTTATCCCAAATGCCCAAAAGTTACAAAAATAGTGCCGTTTTTTGTGTCTGAAATGTTCAAAACTGCTCTATTTTTGTAACTTTTGAGCATTTGGGATAAAAAACACCATTTTTTTTAATTAAAAAACGTTCACGATCTTGCGTGTTTTTTGTAGGGTATTTTGAGGTTGTCGTTTTATCATGTAAAAACATAGTGTTTTCATTCTTGAACATTAAAGACAAAAAAATCTGCACTAATTTGCTAACTTTTGGGCATTTGGGATAAAAAAACACGATTTTTTTCGTTTAAAAAACGTTTACGATCTTGCGTGTTTTTTGAAGGGTATTTTGAGGTTGTCGTTTTTTCATTTAAAAAATTGGTGTTTTCACTTTTGAACATTTTTAAGACAAAAAAATCTGCACTATTTAGGTAACTTTTGGGCATTTTAGATATAGAAAAACCAATTTTTTAAATGAAAAAACGACAACGTCAAAATACCCTACAAAAAACACGCAACATCGTGAACGTTTTTTAATAGAAAAAAATCGTGTGTTTTATCCCAAATGCCCAAAAGTTACAAAAATAGTGCCGTTTTTTGTGTCTGAAATGTTCAAAACTGCTCTATTTTTGTAACTTTTGAGCATTTGGGATAAAAAACACCATTTTTTTCAATTAAAAAACGTTCACGATCTTGCGTGTTTTTTGTAGGGTATTTTGAGGTTGTCGTTTTATCATTTAAAAACATAGTGTTTTCATTCTTGAACATTAAAGACAAAAAAATCTGCACTAATTTGCTAACTTTTGGGCATTTGGGATAAAAAAACACGATTTTTTTCGTTTAAAAAACGTTTACGATCTTGCGTGTTTTTTGAAGGGTATTTTGAGGTTGTCGTTTTTTCATTTAAAAAATTGGTGTTTTCACTTTTGAACATTTTTAAGACAAAAAAATCTGCACTATTTAGGTAACTTTTGGGCATTTTAGATATAGAAACACCAATTTTTTAAATGAAAAAACGACAACGCCAAAATACCCTACAAAAAACACGCAACATCGTGAACGTTTTTTAATAGAAAAAAATCGTGTCTTTTATCCCAAATGCCCAAAAGTTACAAAAATAGTGCCGTTTTTTGTGTCTCAAATGTTCAAAACTGCTCTATTTTTGTAACTTTTGAGCATTTGGGATTAAAAGACACCATTTTTTTCAATTAAAAAACGTTCACGATCTTGCGTGTTTTTTGTAGAGTATTGTGAGGTTGTCGTTTTTTCATTTAAAAAATTGGTGTTTTCACTTTTGAACATTCTTAAGACAAAAAAATCTGCACTATTTAGGTAACTTTTGGGCATTTTAGATATAAAAACACCAATTTTTTAAATGAAAAAACGACAACGTCAAAATACCCTACAAAAAACACGCAACATCGTGAACGTTTTTTAATAGAAAAAAATCGTGTCTTTTATCCTAAATGCCCAAAAGTTACAAAAATAGTGCCGTTTTTTGTGTCTGAAATGTTCAAAACTGCTCTATTTTTGTAACTTTTGAGCATTTGGGATAAAAAACACCATTTTTTTTAATTAAAAAACGTTCCCGATCTTGCGTGTTTTTTGTAGGGTATTTTGAGGTTCTCGTTTTTTCATTTAAAAACATAGTGTTTTCATTCTTGAACATTGAAGACAAAAAAATCTGCACTAATTTGGTAACTTTTGGGCATTTGGGATAAAAAAACACGATTTTTTACGTTTAAAAAACGTTTACGATCTTGCGTGTTTTTTGAAGGGTATTTTGAGGTTGTCGTTTTTTCATTTAAAAAATTGGTGTTTTCACTTTTGAACATTTTTAAGACAAAAAAATCTGCACTATTTAGGTAACTTTTGGGCATTTTAGATATAGAAACACCAATTTTTTAAATGAAAAAACGACAACGTCAAAATACCCTACAAAAAACACGCAACATCGTGAACGTTTTTTAATAGAAAAAAATCGTGTGTTTTATGCCAAATGCCCAAAAGTTACAAAAAAAGTGCCGTTTTTTGTGTCTGAAATGTTTAAAACTGCTCTATTTTTGTAACTTTTGAGCAATTGGGATAAAAAACACCATTTTTTTCAATTAAAAAACGTTCACGATCTTGCGTGTTTTTTGTAGGGTATTTTGAGGTTGTCGTTTTTTCATTTAAAAACATAGTGTTTTCATTCTTGAACATTGAAGACAAAAAAATCTGCACTAATTTGGTAACTTTTGGGCATTTGGGATAAAAAAACACGATTTTTTACGTTTAAAAAACGTTTACTATCTTGCGTGTTTTTTGAAGGGTATTTTGAGGTTGTCGTTTTTTCATTTAAAAAATTGGTGTTTTCACTTTTGAACATTTGAAGACAAAAAAATCTGCACTATTTAGGTAACTTTTGGGCATTTTAGATATAGAAACACCAATTTTTTAAATGAAAAAACGACAACGTCAAAATACCCTACAAAAAACCCGTGCAGAAATTCAATTGTGGGCCCGAACGCAGCCAGACCCGTATACGTCGGGCCCAGATCGGGGAAATAGTACCTCTGCCAGATTGGCGTGAAACGCACGGCCACACCTGGCTGCGGTCGGGTCTTAAGAACTAGAATTCCTAGCTGTTGCTCGGTCGGTACACAAGTTCGCTGTGTAATCGACACATGCGCGTCTTGCTCAGTCGGTACATGCGTTTGCTGCTTATTTGGTATATATATATTTCTTTTTAAATAAATAAAGGCAGTAAAATGTAATAAGTATATTTTTTTATTTTAATAAAACACAAATACTTAATTATACTATAAATTTTCTATTTCTAATTATAACATGCAAATACATTGTAATAAAATTTAATTATAAACTATTAAATTATTATTATATTATTATAAAATTTACATTATTATAATTACAATTTACTATTATAATTACACAATTTATTATAATTACATTATTATAAAATAGACTGTTAAATTTAATAGAAGCAGAAAAGCAATAGAAATAAAAGCGAAAATACACATAGAAATTAGAAAATATCAAACTACTTTTTAAACAATAAATTATTAAAATAAAGGAAAACAGCTAGTTCTATCTGTTTAACTTATACTAAGATTACAATTTTACACTGTCTAAAATTAATATTCATCGTAAAAAAACATCCTAAATAGTTACAAAATGTTAGATATAACTGAATGCATATATTTAATTAATTTAAATAGTTGGAATAATCCTGAATCTGATTTCTAAAATAAAAAAAAAAAATAAGAATACTTTTATACCAATCAACAATTATTATTTTATCGTTCAAAAAGTAACACAAATCTTTTAAAAAGTCTTGATTTTTAACACATTAAATTTTTTTATTGTTTAACTGATTTAAGGCTTAAAATTATGTTTTAAAGTGTAAAATTTGGGAAAAATAACAGAATATAACGAAATATGTATATCTTAAAATAAAAGTTATCTTAAATCTAAATTCAAAATTTTGATAATGCCTAAAATATTTTATGGTTGGGTGCAACAAGGATACTATATTGGTACAACAAGGTTAATTTTGGTTACGAAAAAAATTAGTTTTTAATAGTTAATCACAACTTTCAGTCAAGTAAACACATGAATTGGAAAGTTTAATAAATGATTAATCAAATAAAAACAAGTTTATTTAATTAGCATTTACTGATTTTAAACTATTCTATAAAAGTTTAAAAACTTTAAGTTAAAAATAAAATATCTCCGATCATCGTTATTTGTCTAACGCCCTTGTTGCACTCAATGGTTCAATTATCCATTTATTTTTTACAGGAAGAGTTTGAGCATGAGTAGAGACTTACATTTTTCTTTATTTATATAATTTATTGGTTAATTTAATTTACGTTTTAAGAAGTTTTTATTTGTTCTAATTTTTATTAACAGACTTTATAGGTGAATGAATTCATTAAACAGAGATTTCATTTTACAGATTTTTTTAACCGGCTTTTTATTTAACCTAAAACGAAATTAACCTAATTTTAAATTAATGGAATTCTGTTTTACATAAATTGAAGTTCCTATTTGTTCGAAATTGCAATTATTCAAACAAACATCTGACAGAAATATTTGTCGAGAATTTTAATATTGACCGATCACAATTTTCTTAAAAAGTTTTGTCTCGTCCATTTTTTAAATTCGTCTCAAATCTTTCTGCCGAATATTTATTCGAATATTTACAATTTCGGAAAAATGGAAATTTTGCTTTCTAAGAATTTTATCAAATATCAATTACTGCATTGCAAATTCGGACAAATTAAGATTCAAAAAATCTGATATTCTCTCTTTAAAAATTCAAATTATAATTATGTAAAATGAGAATCCTGCTAAATTAAAATTCGGCTTCTTTTTAATAAAAAGTCAGTTAATAAGAAATTCTGTATATAATATTTCTATTTAATATGAATTTGCTGACCTTTAAATTCTTTTAGTTTATAAATTGTAAAAATAGAAATTAGAATAGATAAAAAGTTGGTAAAACCAAAACTAATTCATTTAACCCTTTGCGGCACACATTTTTTGAAAACAAAGATAATAATTTTTTCGGTACAAATAGTGACTTTTTGATCCAAGGAACTAAAAAACATCAAAATTAAAAAATGCGAAAATTTCGACCTTCATGAATTTTTATCTCGTAAATTAAAAATGATATTTTTTTTCAGAACCAAAGTTTGGAATCGTAAATTTACTGGAAAATATAAAAAATATTTACTATTTTGATAGGATAAGGCGCACTGAAGATATTCACAAAAATCTTAAAAATGAAGGTGGTAATCTGGGTTACCACTGTGCCGCAAAGGGTTAATAAATTAGATAAATAAAGAAAAATGAAAATGTTTACTCATGCTAAAGCAAATTCTGTAAAGTACTGTTTCTGCAAAAGAGGAGTAGCTTTTCCGTCCTAAGCAGGCAAAGTATACTCTCTAAATCTAAATTAGTAAAAATCTACTATTTAGGGGTTAAAATCGTAAACAAGTTTTCTCTTTTTCGATTAGTAAAACATAACTAATTATTAGTAGAAAACTACTAATTCAGTAGTTAAATTTAGCTAATTAAATAATAACAAATAACTAATGTAATTAGTAAACAGAAATCTACTAATTCTTTTAGTAGTGTAACATAACCTAAAAATTACTTTGACTAATTAAATTAGTATTTTTTTACTAAATTATTATTAAGAAATTACTATTTGACATGGTAAACGAGTTTTCACTCTTAAAATAGTAGTTTTTAACTAATTTAGATTTGGAGTGTACTTTGCCTGTCTATAATGCCAAGCTACTATGTGTTTGGATATGTGATTGCTTCTGTGCAGACTCCTTCAAATGTTGATTGATGTAGTAGTATTTTTGAAATTCTAGGTCGATATCATCGCTTGGTGGTTCTGGATTTTTTTTTGTATTATTTGATACACATGTAGAGGCTAAATTTCTATCTTTTCGCCGCCCACACCAATCTTTGGCATTCCCAATTACTGTTCCTATATGGGACAGCACTGTTTCCTCAGACACATGGAACTTTGCTGTTAAAACGTCTGAAAAAAAAATTTTAATTATTAATTTTATAACTAAAAAACATGCGAATTAATAATTTTAAAACATTTTCATTCAGCTCACCTAATAAATATTTTGAAAACATAAAATCTTTAAAGACTTCTTTCCCTGTGACTTTCTTAGTAGCCGTAAAAGTCATTAAAAATTCACGGCTAAAATATTTTTTCAATAAATTGGTTAATGCTTTCCTCAACCCATCATCCTTTCTTGTACCTAAATCTATAGCTGATTTCTGCAAAGTTAATTTTAAAATCATTATAAATTTATAAAATTAAGGACTTATAATTTTAAAGTAGAGAAAATAAACTTACGAATCGATTACAACATTCTCTGTTTGTTGTAAGCTGCGAGTTGAAAATTGTGAACTTTTCCCTTACTTCGAAGGGCAACTGGACATCGTATGCCTCCTGAAAAGTTTGTTGATGTTCATATTCCGTAGTTTTTAAGTTTTCAACCATGACTTTTAATTCCTCTTGATTTTTATTCAATGTAGAAATCTCATTCTTTAATAATTTGAGATCTTGCTGCATTGAAGTAAATTGGTTTATTAGGGTGCTTAACACTGCAATGAAAGAGAAATAATAGTTAAAAATGTATACATAACAGCAATTTTTCTTAAATTAACAATTTTTTATATTATTTAAAAAATACTTTACAAGATGTGATTGTTGACGTTTTCCCATGTTTTTCTGGTTGAGGTGTTTCAGTTAGTACTTGAGGAAATAATGTTTGAGATGGTGCTCGCGGTGGTGTTTGAGGTAATGTTCGAGGTCGTCTGGTAAATCGTTTTTTTTTATCAATTTCATCTAGAATAAATAAATAAATTCTTTTACTTATTTATGTATATTGAAAAAGAATTTTTAAAATATCAAACAAAATAAGAAAAAAGCGCATACTTACATTCATTAATATTTCTCGGTTTTTTTCTTCTATGCATAAGTCCAGAGTCAATATCACTATCTACAAAATATGTACATTACATATATAAAAGAACTTATTTGTTATGTTTCTAAAAATATTTCATTATTAAATTTTGTTTTACTTTTATTTACATTTATTATTTATTATTTTTTATCATTACTTACCCAGATCCGAATTTGCAGTCCTTTTTTTAACAGTATTTTTATCATAATAATTTGAAATACCTAAAATTATTAATTTATTTATAAATATTTATTAATATAGAAATGAATATCATTCAGGGTAACCGTAAACCGTAAATTTTAAAAAAAATCTTTTTCGTATTAATCACTTTTTACTAGGTACTTATTAGAAAATAACTAAACTAAAACTAAATTTCTATATGATTTTTACTGAAAATAATAAGAAAATTTTCAATAGATGTTTGATTAATAAAATCGATAATTTTTATGATTTTAAAATATTAATTTATTTAAGGGTTACGCCCTCCTGACAATATACAAATTAGAAGGATTTAAATGTTTCTTTCAAAGAATCTGTTAATGTTAAAAATTCTCCTATTTATTATTATTTAGTACCTACATATATTGAACTTCATAAATTATAAAAATTATTTAAAATTAATTAAAATTAATTATTTATCATGCCCACAATCAGATGTTAATATTTTAATTCAATTTTTATAATTAATTAACTTTAATATACGTACTAAATATTAATAAATAGGAAAAAAATTAATCTTTAACAGATTCTTTGAAAGAAGCATTTAACTCCTTCCAATTTGAATGCTGTCAGAATGAGGTAACACTTTATCAGAAGAAAAAAATTACCTTCATCATCAGTACCATCATATGGTTTCGCATGCCTAGATAAATAGGTGTAATTTCCCTTCAAAACTTCGGATTGCGATGAGCCTGGGGTTGCAAGAATTGGTATTTCCTGTGTAGTAGGTGCTAACGTTTTTGTTTTTGTTGCGCCGGTGACAGCAATCTTTTTCGACAATGTAGGTACTTTTGAAAGTTGCTCAAGATTAGGTTCACTCCTTTGTTTAAATTCTTGACTAATCTTTGCACTTTTTCCAGCAGCACTTAATTCCGAATCAGAGGTGAAAGTTGAGTGCTTTACATTCAATTCCTTTAATTTGTTTACAGCCATTTGATAAGTATCTGTTTTATAAAAGAAGAATATATTAAAATTTAGAACTCTCTCTAAATCTAAATTAGTGATATTCTACTAACGAATTAGAGAAAAAACGGTTACTGTTAATTAGTAAAATATTTTACCATTTTTAATAACAACCTACTAATGAAAAAGTGGAATATCTACCAATTAAAATAATAAAAGTTTACTTGTTTAATTAGTAGATTTGTAGTATTTGACGTTCAAATTAGAGGTTTTCTAGCAAAATATTTTACTGTTTAATAGTGACTGATTTTTTTAAATTCATTAATAGAAAATCGTTAGCTAAAAATCTGCTATTCATGCAATGGTAATTGAGGTTAGTTAAGATATCAGTTGCTAAGTCATGAAGGCCGCTGAACTTTTTTTTCGATTATGATTAAAACAAGTGACGTTTTAGTACTTAATTCTATAAAATAAATACCTTCTTGTCCTAAAATTTCGATGTTGTATTCTGGCCAATCTTCAGGCGCGTCCTCCTTATTAATAATTAGGTGATACAACTCTAACATTTTATTCTTGGTGTATGGTTCTGGCATGTACTTCGTTACCAATGCAGATTTTGAACTATCAAACCGAATCCACTTGCACAAAGAAACGTCCACGCATCTCGGGAACTCAATTGTTTTTTTTTTCTGATTGACGTCTTCTGTATCCAAGGGAACAAAATGTACAAGTTGGTATTCTTTCACCGTCAATTTCGACATGATAACAATTATTCTATAACAAATATTAATTAATAGTACTAAAAAAAAACAAAAATTATTAAGAAAAATATGCAATAAAAGTGAGAAGCACACTGCAAAAACTGCTGTCTTCTAAGTGTCTTATTTTCAAACATTTTGGTGTCTCAGACGCAATTAATGTCTTAAAATAAGACATTTTTGCATCTTAGATACAAAAAAGACACCAAAATGTCTTAAAATAAGACACTTAGAAGACAGCAGTTTATGCAGTGCACTCTTTCAAAAGTTGACAAAAACAATTTTCTTAGAAAGTACAGTTAAACACACATCTATCATATACTCTCTAAATCTGAATTAGTTAAAAATAACTAATTGGATAGCAAAAGCTCAGTCACTAATTTAAATAGTTATATTTCTACTAATCATTTAGTAAAAAATAACTAATTATTAGTCAAATTCATTTGTAGGTTATTTCAAAATAATTAATATTTTAGTAAACTTCTGTTTACTAATTCAATGATTTAAAATTTAACTATTTTTTAGTTATATTTTTACTAACAATTAGTCATTTTTTTACTAATAATTAGTTATTTTCAACTAATTGATGAAATAAAAACTCAGCCACGATTTTACTAATTATTAGTTATTTTTAACTAATTCAAATTTAGAGAGTAGAGGTAGCGCGGTACTGTAGTCCAGTACTGGCGTAGTACTGCTCTAACTGTGGAATGATAACGGTAATAATCAGTAAGGATGGCAAACTCAGATACTCTCTAAATTTGAATTAGTCAAAAATGACTAATTCTTAGTCAAAAATGACTAATTCTTAGTCATTAGTGACTAATTGAAATAGGGCGAATTCGTTCACTGTGAATTAGTCAGAAGGTATTAATGTAATCACTAACAAATATGTAATTAAATTAGAACCCTGCGGCGAGGAAAATTTTACCGGGGCGGCGTTCAACTAAAAAACAACCGGCGTAATAATTTACTACTTAATTAATAATTACTTTTTCAAAATTCAAAATGCCCCAATATGGCGGAAGATTTTTAAAAAGGTAATTGGATTCGTTTGATACTCGAAATTAACTGATTCGTAATCAGCGCCGCCAAACACCCCTATATACCAAGTTTCATAAATTTGGACAAAAATTTCAAAATATCATCCGCCATATTGTATCAGCCATTTTGAATTTTAAAAAATTATTAAGAACTTCATAATCTGCGACCCAAAAAACCCTATGTATTAGTGAGTGAACGTTCAGGAATGTAACAACCATTTTAAATCATAGGATCTTTAAATATAAAATGAAAATTATAATAATTATTAAACAATAATTTATCTATTAATTTAGGCTGCAGTGAGAAATAAAAATTTATATAACAATTTGCACAAGTCAGTCTTCTATCGTTAAAATCATATTTTTGAAATCACATTATTTTTATTAATAAACTCTTCGAATTTTTTAATAGTGAAAAATTATAATTATTTTACAAATTTACAATAGGCTTAGTTGGGGTAATTCGGGACAAACTATATCTTGCTGACAATTGACAATAAAAAAAATGGCAAATATACGTTTTTGACAATTATTTTTAAAAAATTTCTACAATTGCTTAGTAATTTGACTTATTTAGTAACCTGAGCTACAAGAAAAAGAGGTTATTTTGACAACTGTTAAGATGAAATTAAAAAGCGCATTAATGATTTAGATAACATAAATTTTCTTATTGGTATTTGTTAAAAACAGTCTTATATACTTATATTAATTAATTATTGAATTAATAAGAACAAAATGTTGGGTGAAAATTACTTTTAAAACTTACTTGCAAAATGTCACAATTTTCAAAGTTCCAATTAAAGTTTTCTATTAAGAATTTAAATATTTTAGGATTAAATATTATTTTATTTTGTGTCTTTCATAAGACGTACTAACTTTTTATTTTATAATGGAGAAATATGAAAACTTTTAACTTAATTATTGAAATTTTGAGAAGAAGCAGTGTTTTTGAACTCTAATAACTCATCACAAGAGGCGTGAAAAAATCAAATTTTGGTTTTAAAATTCAAGTTTGACACTCCTTTCCACAGTATCAAAATTTGGTGTTGGAGAATCAGCTACTTTTTTACTTTTTACAATTTGAAAAATGTGCTTTCTGAGGTGCTTTTAAATACGAATTTGAAGGTTAAAATGCAAGTAGTTTTGTAAAACTGAATTTAACTGCTGCCAGATTGTGAAATTTAAATTAAAATTTTGTTAGTTTGAAAATTTTGACATTTTGCAAGTAAGTTTTAAAAGTAATTTTCACCTAACATTTTGTTTTCATTAATTCAATAATATTAATTAATATATGTAAATGAGACTATTTTTAACAATTACCAATAAGGAAATTTATGTTATCTAAACCATTAATGCGCTTTTTTATTTCATCTTACCAGTTGTCAAAATAACCTCTTTTTCTTGTAGCTAAAGTTACTTAGTCAAATTACAAAGCAATTGTAGAATTTTTTTTAAAAATAATTGTCAAAAATTATTTTGACAACAAAAATAAATATTACAAATTATCAGATTTTTGTAACATTAGTCCGTAACGACTTTGAGTGAAATATAATGGTTTGACTCATAATTCATTTTTCTCATTATTAAAAGATTTTTTCTTCTTTTGTTTTTGATATTGTTTGCGGTAGTATTTTGGGTGCTAAAGAAGTGTTTAAAAATAGTGCGAAACTTTTAGGCATACTTATTTAGCACCTTCAATACTAAAGAAGAACTGAAATCTAAAAAATAATATCTGTTTTCGATCGACCGAATTTCTTATGGAATGTTCCAAAAAAAATAATCGCTCATTAATTTTCTCAATTGATTTCGATTTCTTAGAGTTTTAAGTGTATTTTCATATCTTTTCTTGATTTTTTAAAGGTCCAGAACATTGAAAAAAATTAATTGTTTATAAACAATTTTTTCTTAATTTATGAGTAAGTCGAAGTCTGTTTTATGTTTTTTTGATTCTATCCAAGGTATACTTAAATCGGAAAACTCATTTAAGAAATATAAGCTTTTATTTAAAAAGTGTTTAAACTTTTCATTTTGCAATAACTTTTATAATCAAAATTTTAAAAAAATTTTGTTTGGTAGAAACATTTTTAGAATCTAACATAATAATTTTTTTAATATTTCGATAAAAATAAAAATCTTTTTTTTTCTATGAGAGCTGATTTCACTAATTCCTATTCCACTAGAACTTTTCGATCCTAAATTTGATGGCACGCACGCAGTCAACTCTCAACGATATAGTCCCTTCAACACTTGCCTTATGAGTTTCCGCCGTATGAAAGTTTGACTGTATTATAACAATAATTTGTTATTTCAAATATTAAATAAATCTGAAACGTGCTGTGACTAAACGAACATCTAACACATTCATGTAAAATAAAAATAATAATTAATAGTAAAAATAAATTAAACTTATCTTATTTTCTATTTGGTTACTTTTTACTACTTTTTTTAATCATGCAAGCTACTTTTTCCTACTATTTTTGAACTCTCAAAACAGTGCGAAGCCTGTAATAAGCTGTACGGCCAGATACAATTATGTAAAATAACCAAGGATGGGCGCGCCCACGATCTACAACGATGTGACTGTATCCTATCGTATCGTGACGAACCACAACACGATAGACTTAGTCGAGTAGTATCGTAGCTCGCCACGATATGATGCGTCTGAAGCCATCGTGTTGAGGCTCCATACGATACGATGGAACTTCTTCCATCGTATCGTGGCTTGACACGATACGATGGACTGAGTTCCATCGTATCGTGTCAAGCCAGGATACGATGGACTGAGATCGATCGTATCGTGTCAAGCCACGATATGATGGAATGAGTTAAATCGTATCGTATCTAATCACGATGCGATAGACTGAGCTCAATCGTATCGTGTTCAACCACGATACGATGGACTAAGCTCAATCGTATCGGATCAAACCAAGATTCGATAGATTGAATTCCATTGTATCGTGGCGAGCCTACTACTTTCGTCGTAAATCGCGGAGCTTCGTTCAAATTCAAGCCCTCCTTATTATTTCATTTGGCCCTTTTATAGCATAATAAATGAATATAAAAATTAAAACAATACACTACATCAGCCCATGCCCAAGCAGATAAAAAGTAACAAAAAATAGCTGATTCTGGAAAGTAAAGAACTTTTTAAATAATTATTTTTATCATTATAAATTGTTCAAACGAATTGTTATAAACAAATAGACAAATAAAAAAATTTTTATCAGAAAGAAAGATTCTGTAAAGTAGAGAATATTTTAAATAATTAAATTTTACATTATAAGTTGTTTAAACAAATGGACAAATAATAAAATTTTTATCAGAAGAAAAGGTTTAGGAAAGTGGAGACTATTTCAAATAATTAAATTAAACATTATAAATTATAAATATAATTATAAATTATAAACAAATGGACAAATAAATTTTTAAAAGAAAAAAAGATTCTGAAAAGTAGACAATGTTTTAAATTATTAAATTTTACATTATAAATTGTTGAAACAAATTCTCATAAACAAATGGACAAATATTAAATTTTTCATCAGAAAAAAAAATTCTGAAAAGCAGATAATGTTTTAAGTAATTAAATTTTACCGTATAAATTGTTTAAAAAATTAATTGTTTAAACAAATTGTTATAAACAAATAAACACATACATTTTTATAAGAAAAGAAAATTCTTAAAAGTAGAGAATGTTTTAAATAATTAAATTTTACATTATTAATTGTTTAAAAAATTAATCGTTTTAACAAATTGTTATAAACAAATAGACAAATAAATTTTTATAACAAGAGAAAATTCTGAAAAGTAGAGAATGTTTTAAATAATTAAGTTTTACTTTATAAATTGTTTAAACAAATTGTTATAAACAAATGGACAAATAAATTTTCATAAGAAAAATACATTCGGAAAAGTAGTGAATGTTTTAAATAATTAAATATTACATTAAAAATTGTTTTGAAAATTAATTGTTTAAACAAATTGTTATAAACAAATGGACAAATATTAAAACTTTTATCAAAAAAAATAGATTTTGAAAAGTAGAGAATGTTTTAAATAATTAAATTTTACATTATAAATTGTTTAAAAAATTAGTTGTTTTAACAAATTGTTATGAACAAATGGACAAATAAATTTTTAAAAGAAGAGAAGATTCTGAAAATTAGAGAATGTTTTAAATAATTAAGTTTTACATTATAAATTGTTTAAACAAATTGCTATATACCTAGTTTAATATTATTATATGTTTATTATGATAACTTGTTACTCTGATTATATCTTTAGATATGACATTTTGATTCATTTTATAATTTATTTATATCGCTCGGTATATCGGGTTTTTTTAAGGACTCTCCAGCTCTATGAACTCATCTTTCGTAATAAATCAATCAATCAAATGGACAAATATTAAAACTTTAATCCAAAATAAAATTCTGAAAAGTGGAGAATGTCCTAAATAATTTAATTTAACATTATTAGTTGCTTAAACACATTCTTATAAACAAATTGTGACAGCAGTCTAACGTCACGTAATGTTTCACTACAGAAAACGCTGAAATAACGTTAATGAATGTTACTATATAATAAGCGGTAAAATACGAACGATTAAATAGATATATATCAATTATATTTTAATAACGATCAACAATAGATTTTCTGTATGTTCTTGAAATCTTTTCTCGAATATTCATTAAACCTTCATAATCTTGAAGATCCGAAAATGTCACGTTTTCGACAAAAAAAAGGGCTTTCAATTTTACGACTTGAAAATATTCGGAAACAAACATCTGGTATCATAAATCCGAACCGCGGGTCTCTGGCCCTTTCTGGCAATAAAACATGAAATTTACCGATAGGTAATAAAGAATGCAAAATTGTCGAAAAAATTAATTGTTTAGAGAAATTGTTAGAAACAAATTGACAAATATTAAATCTTTCATCAGAAAAAGAGATCGAGGTAAGTGGGGAATGTTTGAAATAATTAAATTTAACATTATAAATTGTTAAATAAATTAATTGCTTAAGGGGTAATACTACCTTGCGCGCAGTAAAAGTATAGTCATTTTTCTGAATTTTTTGTAACAAAGCTATAAAATTTATTAAAGTCTGGATTTTAGCATATAAAAAAACATAGCTTAAAGTATGTTAAAATACATTAAAACATTTTTTAAAATAAAAATGGCGGCACAGTGGCTGATAAGTTTAAACCCCTTATCTTCGAGGACCTTGCACGGGCGACATACTACAGGTCGTAATTTTTAATCTAGAACAAAAACCCAAAATTACTTTGAAACAAGATGCTAAAAGCTACTGAACTACGTAGGATTTTTAAGAAATATCGATTTAAAAAAAAATGGCGTCAATATTAAGAAAAAATACGAATTTTGATAGAAAAATTGCTTGAAAATCAACCACAGAATTGGCAAATTTTAATTTTTCGAAAAAATCCTACGTAGTTCACTTGTAAATGTCATTATGAAGCTGCAGTTAAAATTTGAGCAAGATCGGTTAAAAATTGTAGGCGCTAATGTGTCGCCCGACTTGAAAAATATAGTTTTGAGAAAAACGCTTTCAATGTTTCAAGTACTGAAATATTCCAAAATTGTATTTTTCTATCATAAAAGTTCGAGTACTCGAGACTTTTATTCAATAAAAACCTAAAAGGTCAACAAGTTTAAACTGCCGACAACATTTGTTAAGCCGCAAAAAAAACTAAAAATTGATATACCGAGTAATTAAGCATATTCTCAAATTACGGTCCGGATTTATGATACCAGATGTTCGTTTCCGTATATTTTCAAGTCATAAAATTAAAACCCCTTTTTTTCGGCATTTTAAAATCTTGAAGCTTATAAAGGTTTAAAAAACATTCGAAAGAAGATTGAAAGAAGGTAAAGTGAATCTATTGTTAATCGTTATTGAAATATAATTGATATATATCTATTTAATCGTTCGTATTTTACCGCTTATTATATAGTAACATTCATTAACGTTATTTCAGCGTTTTCTGTAGAGAAACATTACGTGACGTTAGACTGCTGTCACAATTTGTTTATAAGAATGTGTTTAAGCAACTAATAATGTTAAATTAAATTATTTAGAACATTCTCCACTTTTCAGAATTTTATTTTGGATTAAAGTTTTAATATTTGTCCATTTGATTGATTGATTTATTACGAAAGATGAGTTCATAGAGCTGGTGAGTACTTAAAAAAACCCGATACACCGAGCGATATACATTAATTATAAAATGAATCAAAATGTCATAGCCAAAGATATAATCAGAGAAACAAGTTATCACAATAAACATATAAAAATATTAAACTAGGTATGTAACAATTTGTTTAAACAATTAATTTTCTAAACAATTTTTAATGTAATATTTAATTATTTAAAACATTCTCTACTTTTCAGAATCTTCTTTTTTTATAAAAATTTATTTGTCTATTTGTTTATAACAATTTGTTGAAACGATTAATTTTTTAAACAATTTATAATGTAAAATTTAAATATTTAAAACATTCTCTACTTTTCAGAATCTTTTTTTCTGATAAAAGTTTTAATATTTGTCCATTTGTTTATAACAATTTGTTTAAGCAATTTATAATGTAAAATTTAATTATTTAAAACATTCTCTACTTTTCAAAATCTATTTTTTTGATAAAATTTTTAATATTTGTCCATTTGTTTATAACAATTTGTTTAACAATTTATAATGTAAAATTTGATTATTTAAAACATTCTCTACTTTTAAGAATTATCTTTTCTTATAAAAATTTTTTTGTCCATTTGTTTATAACAATTTGTTTAAACAATTAATTTTTTAAACAATTTGTAATGTAATATTTAATTATTTAAATCATTCTCTACTTTTCAGAATCTATTTTTCTTATAAAAATTTATTTGTCCATTTGGTTATAACAATTTGTTTAAACAACTTATAAAGTAAAACTTAATTATATAAAACGTTCTCTACTTTTCAGAATCTTCTCTTCTTATAAAAATTTATTTGTCTATTTGTTTATATCAATTTGTTGAAACGATTAATTTTTTAAACAATTTATAATGTCAAATTTAAATATTTAAAACACTCTCTACTTTTCAGAATCTTTTTTTCTGACAAATGTTTTAATATTTGTCCATTTGTTTATAACAATTTTTTTAAGCAATTTATAATGTAAAATTTAATTATTTAAAATATTCTTCACTTTACAGAATCTTTCTTTCTGATAAAAATTTTTTTATTTGTCTATTTGTTTATAACAATTTGTTTGAACAATTTATAATGATAAAAATAATTATTTAAAAAGTTCTTTACTTTCCAGAATCAGCTATTTTTTGTTACTTTTTATCTGCTTGGGCATGGGCTGATGTAGTGTATTGTTTTAATTTTTATATTCATTTATTATGCTATAAAAGGGCCAAATGAAATAATAAGGAGGGCTTGAATTTGAACGAAGCTCCGCGATTTACGACGAAAGTAGTAGGCTCGCCACGATACAATGGAATTCAATCTATCGAATCTTGGTTTGATCCGATACGATTGAGCTTAGTCCATCGTATCGTGGTTGAACACGATACGATTGAGCTCAGTCTATCGCATCGTAATTAGATACGATACGATTTAACTCATTCCATCGTATCGTGGCTTGACACGATACGATCGATCTCAGTCCATCGTATCCTGGCTTGACACGATACGATAGAACTCAGTCCATCGTATCGTGTCAAGCCACGATACGATGGAAGAAGTTCCATCGTATCGTATCGAGCCTCAACACGATGGCTTCAGACGCATCATATCGTGGCGAGCTACGATACTACTCGACTAAGTCTATCGTGTTGTGGTTCGCCACGATACAATACAACACGACCTGCTCGATGCCAACCTTGAAAATAACAAATTTCAAGTTCATAATTACTTGAAAAATGTAATCCCTATTATGTATTATAATTTAAAGTTATATTTTATTATTTTCACTTATTTAATTTGTAATATATGACGACAAAATAAATTAGTAGAAAAGCATTACTAATTCATTTAGCAACGAATATGACTATTTTTTGCATAAAGTAATGAAGTAACTAGCTACATACTAGGTAGTATTTAATTCTAATCTAATTTTTTTAAGAAGACTAAATCTTCAATTTTGTAACAAAATTTTGTAAGGAAATATCCAATATTTTCATGTAATTATCGTATTTTCATAAATCGGTAAATACAGAGAGCGATTACTTATCTTATGTTTAACACTATACAAATTTATTTTCTCAAAATATCTTTTGTTAGTGTCTATGCTATTGTCATCGATAATCCCCTAGTTTTCAAACATTGTTCTCAGCGCAGCATAAGGTGCTCCGCCCTCAACAACATTTCTTTTCCTTTCTAAACTGAGTTTTCTAACACAAATAACTACACTAGTGTATTCTGACGTATTTTTTTCCGCTGAATCCGAATCCGAAGTCAGAATAACCAATTTGGCTAAAATTTTTTAGATATTTTCAAAAGAGACGCATGAATATGTTCTAAATCCGATTAGTTCGAAATTTCATTTGGCCGAATTCCATTATTCAGAAATTTCATGTAGCCGAATTCACATTTCATCGAGATAATGTTTGACAGAATTCACATATAACCGACCTTCCATATATTAGAATTCATATATACCCGAAATTTCATTTAATAGAATTCATATTTTATCGAAATTTCATTTAGCAGAATTCACAGTTGGTCGAAATTCTATTTTATATAACGTCTGTTTAAAAGAACTTTCGAATTAGTGAATGTATCTTTAACAGAAATTCTACATGTTCGAATCCTTATCAAGCCGAAATAGTATTTGCTAGAACTCATTTTTCATCAGGGACGGCGGAGCCGGGGGGGGGCACAGGGGGCAATGCCCCCCCCTAGAAATACCTCGAGGTAAATCGAGAAATCTGAAGCTCAATAAGATAAAAAGTTGCAAATAAACAATATTAATTTGTTTAAACAATTTTTGTGATTGTGGATTTTCGTTTATTATTAATATTAAGTTTTTATAGATTTGAAAAGTTGCAAAATTAAGAGAAAGTTTCAACTCTCTAGCTCAATTAAATGAAAAATTAGAAATAAACAATATTAATTTGTTTAAACAATTTTTATAATTGTGGATTTTTGTATTTTATTAATATTAAGCTTTTATAAGCTTGAAAAGTTGCAAAATTAAGAGAAATTTTCAGCTCTCTAGCTTAATTAGATGAAAAGTTGCAAATAAACAATATTAATTTCTTTAAACAATTTTCATAATTGTGGATTTTCGTTTATTATTAGTATTGAGCTTTTATAGGTTTGAAAAGTTGCAAAGTTAATAAAAAGTTATAACACTCTAGCTCTATTAGATGAAAAGTTGCAAATAAGCAGTATTAATTTGTTTAAACAATTTTAATAATTTTATATTTTAGTTTTTTTTTAATGGTAGGCTTTACTTAACTTATATAGTTGCAAAATTTGAAAAAAGTTACAACTTTCTAGCTCTATTAGATGAAAAGTTTCAAATAAACAATATTGATTTGTTTAAACAAATTAAAAAATACATGCAACAATTGTTATTAACTAATTTTTATATCATTAAAGAAAATTTTGGTGGAAAATATTGTTAAAAGTTGTAATGAATATTTTTTAACGATCTTACATTTTTACGATCTTTTTTTAGTGAATTGGCACTAACCGGGTTGAGCATTACAAGCCCACTAATTTCCCAGTGGAAAGACCCAACTGAGGCCCACCTTAAATTTGGGAAACCCATATGGGGCCAACTGGCGCCCACCCAACTTTTCTACAGTAGCTACTGTAGTGTCTGAGACAAACTTTTGTTTGTGAGGCTGTGTTATCATCCTTCGAGACTGTTTTTAATCAAATTTTAATAAATCTGGATTTGTACTTAACAGAATTTTAAGTTTAGCGAATTTATATTTAATTTAATTTTTGTTTTACAAAATTTTGTTAACACAAACTTCTTATTTAAAGAATTTCTATTTAACCAAATTTTAATTCAGCAGAATTTTCTTTTAATAAAAGTTTGAGTAAGACGAAATATTAAATAGTTCAGGTTTCCGACAAAAATGGAAATTTAGCGTTTTATTAATTATATTAAATAACAATTAATGCAACTAAAATATTGGATAAATAATGAAGATTTGGTGAAATGGATATTCTAAAATTAAAAAATTCGTCTTATGAAAAATTCTACTCAATAACAATTCTGTTAAATAAAAATTTGGTTTAATTTCACCGCTAAAAAAAGCTATCCAAATAGTATCTAACTCATTTTTCTCAGTGTAAGACAGTGAAGAAACGCTAAGATATAGTAATTTACGAAAAAATGGATAAGTTTTAAAAAAAAAAATACTATTAACCAGGATTATTTTGTGCATAAAACATGCTTCATTCAATTTCAAAATTTTTAAAAGTAAGCATTTTTAATAGTAATTCCAGAAAGCGTAGCAACCCTGATTATGTATATATATATATATATATATATGTATGGCTGTGTAGGTATATATATATATATATGCATTGCCCCCCCCTAGAAAAAATACCTTCCGCCGGCCCTGTTTTTCATCGAACATTTATATAATAGAATGTAGAGATGAGTGAAGTGTCATTTATTAGAATTTATATTTTATCGAAATTTCATTTAGCAGAATTCACAGTTGATCGAATTCTAATTTTATAGAACGTCTGTTTGAAAGAACTTTCAAATGAGTGAATGTATCTTTAACAGAAATTCTACATGTTCGAATCCTTATCAAGCCAAAATAGTATTTGCTAGAACTCATTTTTCATCGAATATTTATATAATAGAATGTACAGTTGAGTGAAGTTTCATTTAATGGAATTCATATTTGATCGAAATTTCATTTAACAGAATTCACAGTTGATCGAAATCTATTTTATAGAATCCACAATTAAACGAAGTTTCATTTGGCCGAATCAGCAAATGTCCGAATAAACATTCGTCAGAAAGGTTTTGGCGCGAATTTGAAAATTAACCAATCACAATTTGTTGATAATTTCTGATTGGCTAATTTTCAAATTCGCGCCAAAATCTTTCTGACGAATGTTTTATTCGGACATTTGCTGATTCGGCCAAATGAAACTTCGCTTAAGTGTGGATTCTATAAAACAGAATTTCGATAAACTGAGAATTCTGTTAAATGAAATTTCGATCAAATATGAATTCTATTAAATGAAACTTCACTCATCTGTACATTCTATTATATAAATTTTCGATTTAAAATGAGTTCTAGCAAATACTATTTCGGCTTGATAAAGATTCGACCATGTAGAATTTCTGTTAAAAATACATTCACTCATTTAAAAGTTCTTTTTAACAGACGTTCTATAAAATAGAATTTCGATCAACTGTGTATTCTGCTAAATGAAATTTCGATAAAATATAAATTCTAATAAATGACACTTCACTCATCTCTACATTCTATTATATAAATGTTCGATGAAAAATGAGTTCTAGCAAATACTATTTCGGCTTGATAAGGATTCGAACATGTAGAATTTCTGTTAAAGATACATTCACTAATTCGAAAGTTCTTTTAAACAGACGTTATATAAAATAGAATTTCGACCAACTGTGAATTCTGCTAAATGAAATTTCGATAAAATATGAATTCTATTAAATGAAATTTCGGGTATATATGAATTCTAATATATGGAAGGTCGGTTATATGTGAATTCTGTCAAACATTATCTCGATGAAATGTGAATTCGGCTACATGAAATTTCTGAATAATGGAATTCGGCCAAATGAAATTTCGAACTAATCGGATTTAGAACATATTCATGCGTCTCTTTTGAAAATATCTAAAAAATTTTAGCCAAATTGGTTATTCTGACTTCGGATTCGGATTCAGCGGAAAAAAATACGTAAGAATACACTAGTGTAGTGTTTCGGACAATGAAGTTGTTTTTTTTGTGTAACTGTGTTATTTGGCACTTTTACACTCTAAATAAAAATACTACTCTTCGTAGTTTGCAAAACTTTAATTTCCCCTTACTGTTTACTTTTTAATAGTAACCGATTTCTAGCAAATTCATTAGTAGAAAACCACTAATCAGATTTAGAGTGCGCTTGAAATAAAAGAAGCTGATTTTTTTTACTTTACTTACCACTTATTAATTAGTAATAATCCTCTGAACCAACAATATTTGCACTAAATTCACTATCCAAAAAATTGAATAAACTTTTAAAAAATACAAATAGTTTTAAAACTGAAAATACAGGAACTCAGTAGTTTCGAACTTCTTCAAATTGCAGTAGTATGGAGACGATCCAGAAAAAGGCAAATGATCACTCATTCACTGTACAAATGCAAATGAAACAGAAATTTTAGGAACATTGGAAGGCACAGGGTCACTTCTCACAATTTTCTATTAGAGAAGAGGTATAAAAATGGTAGCCGCGATGGCCCTTCGAAGCTTAAGGCTAAAGATTCTGGGATTTCCCGTAATTTAACGAATGCCTCCAATACTTCGAAAGCTCTGCTTTTATGACAAAGTTTGAAAACAATAAAATGGAGATATATTCAGGTAATATTTGCTATTAAAAGAGCTACTCATAACGTTTCATCTTTCAGTTCAAAATTCTTTAAAACTAAACTCACTATGATCATACTCGAGTTCATACAAAAATGAATAAATGTAAAAATATAGACTAAGATTCAGTGATATTATTATTTTTATTTGTTTAGGATCAGTTAAAGAAAGAAAAAACAGTCCATGCTTGAGCTTAATGTACAGTTTTTTACAGGCCTGTGCACAAGATTTTCTTGGGGGGGGGGGGGGGGTAAAAATAAAGTGTACTAAGTTCATGAAAACTTCTTTTGTTCTTAAAAATGATGTTGAACCAGAAAACTTGAAAATTTGTTTCAAAAGTTCAAACATTTACCCCCCCCCCCCCCCCCCCCCAACAAGTCCGATATCGTAAACGACTTCGAGCATCAGGATTTTTAATAGAGTATTAAATAGACGGAGGTCAATACTACTACATTAAAGACCGTTTAATTTACTACAAAGAGGAGCCATATTTTTTTCCATTTCATATATTTGAATGAAAAACACAGCGTTTTAAAAATGATGTTTTTTACGTTACAATTTTGGGGTTGTCCGCTTTACGTAGAATGACCCTCTAATATAATTTGTACATTCTGTTATCGAAATTTCAAAACAAATTCAAGAATTATTAAATTAAACATCTTGAGTGTTTGTAATTGAAAGAACAAAATCATCCTATTAAATAAAAAATTTTTACTTTGAAAACAATAAGTATATTGTTGAAGTAATAGCATATAGGGGAGATCGAGGAGGAAAATAACAAAACTCAGTTTTTTTATGTTAGCGTCAAAACTGTTTGTTGTAACACTTCAAAATTAAGGCTAACCTTTCAAATATAAAACTGCTATTAAGTTTAATTATTTTTATTATGAACATATAAAAATTTCTGTCGAATAGAAAAATGTAATTAAAAATTTAATAAAATGGATATTTTTCGCAAAAAAAAAGTTTTGGTTCGATTGTGGGCGACCTTATAAAAATCTGCTAAAAATGGGGAGAAATGAACTAAAATCACCGCAAATATGGAAAAAAATTAAAATTTAACTTTTAATTATACACTGAAAAAACAGTCCGGTTAACTTAAGCGAAATTCCGGTTAAGCCCTATTTAACATGATTTTCCGGTTATTTTAACCAGAATTCTGGTTAATTTTCTAGTATTCTGGTTAGCTTTACCAGAATTTCCGTTTACAATAACCGGAAAATCATGTTAAATAGGGCTTAACCAGTATTCCGGTTAAGTTAACCGGACTGTTTTTTCAGTGTATTATTAAAAATGAAAATATTTAAGTTATTTAAATTACTTTAATTATTTATTCACTTCGATTTGTGCTACTTTTAAAAATGTTTTAAAAAAACTCTTGTGTTAATTTTAACGTGTAAAAAAATTAATTTCTTTGTAGCAAAAAGCACAGGTGTCCGTTCAATTTTGTATTCGCACAAAAACTACACTGTAAAAAATTTCGGAATTTTCTCCGATGAATTAGTAGGAAATTATTTCCGAATGTAGTCGGAAAAATACATTTTCCACAAAAAACCGGAAATTATTCCTCAAACTTCGGAAAAATTTTCAAACAAAACGGATTTTTAACCTGTAGTAAAAGGAAATATTTCCGAATGCAGTCGGAAAAATATACTAGCAAGAAACAAAAATTAAACTATCGTGGAACATATTTTGTGTTTAAAATAAAACAATTTTGTGTTCAAAATAAAAGAATAATATGATAAGGATAAAAATTTCTTTTATTTAAAATAAAATTTACTGCGTTTAAAATGAAAAATTATATTTTGTTTAAAGTAAATTAAATTTTTGTTTGAATCAAACAAAAAATATGTTTAAATCAAACATAGACGATCAACTACTAAATTTGTTAGAATCAAACTTAATTATGTTTGACTGTATAACAAAGTGAAATTAAGTTTAAATCAAACATATTATGTTTGATTCAAACAAAATTTTTTCTCAGTGTACTCAATATGAAATTGAAACAGCGTTCTTATATGAGTTCTCATCTGCGTACGTATGTAAGAACACAGGTGCGACACACGTAAGAACTCATGTGCGAACACACCTAAGTATTAAATTAAATATTTTTAATTAAATATATTATTAAAAAAAAATTCTCGCCAACGGGATTCGAGCCCATCTAACCTGAGCCTAAGTACGCCTTAAACCCCTCGGCCACCGTAGTTATAGAAACAACTTTACAAAATCTTAGTCAAGTTTAATACATAAATTTCTCCGGAAAGACATGTTACGAAATATACTATTTAAAACTTAAGGTATTCTTAAAAAACCCTCCAATTCTCAAGAATTTTAAGACACCATGTTTTTGCAGTGTTAACCTCTTCCTCTAAATATGTTTGAACGAGGGCAAAGACGCCGTTTAATGCGTCAAACCAAAATAAAATAGATTCAAGAGTATTTTTTTCTCAACAACGGTATCATCCTAAATATTAACCAATACTGGGCCAATACTGGCCGCCATTTGTTTGTTAAGCTAAAATCTTAACAGCCGATACTATGTCAAGTCTTGCGCCAATAGTCAGTAATAGCAATTTCCCATTGCGTAATATTTAGTTATTTTCTACTAATTAGAATATAAAAAACACGTCTACAATTTTATTAACAATTAAATAATTTTCACAAACTTAGATTTAAAGAAGAAATCAACAAAACGACGATTTTCTGTGAAAACTTGTATTTTCCAGACTGATTTCATTTTCCCATGATGAAAAGACTCAATGTATTTTGATCGGATAGTAAGTATATAATTTTACGTTAAAAACACATTAAAAAATAATTAAAGAGTTTCTTAATTAGAAAAGTGTTTATTGTCGAGTATTGTCGAAAACAGTCTCTACAAGTCACTGTCTAATACAAACTGTATGGAAATTCAATGCACAAATCAGTACATCTATTTGAGAAATGTTAATAACAATATGTTATTTACATATTGATTGAAACAATTTGAAAAGTGTAAAAGTGAATATTTAGAAATTACGTTAAAATGTTAAGAGCTACTAAAAGCACAGAACGAGTGAGAAATTATCGTGCTAGACAGAGTGTACTTACTCAATTATCGTTTGTTCCCAATGAGGGTAAGTAAAAAATTTGACCAAACTTCCGTAGATATAATTTTTACTACAGACAAAATTCGGATTCTTATTTACTGCTGGACTCTTTTCTGATTCAATCGAACAAATTTCTGTTTTTTCTTAGATATGATTTTTACTTCGGACTGATTTCGAATTATTATTTCGTGCTTGAATATTTTTGGATCCTCCCCGACAAATTTCTGTTTTTTTTTTAGATATGATTTTTACTTCGGACTGATTTTGAATTATTATTTCGTGCTTGAATATTTTTGGATCCTCACCGACAAATTTCTGTTTTTTTTTTTAGATATGATTTTTACTTCGGACTGATTTCGAATTATTATTTGGGGCTTGAATGTTTTTGGATTCCCCCGGACGAATTTCTGTTTTTTTTTTAGATATTCCGTTTTGTCTTTTATCTGAAATTTTTATTTCGGACTGAATTAGGATTTCTTCGGACAAATTTCGGATTTCCAAAAATTCGCCTAATTTTTTTCGGATTCCACATGACAAATTCCCGTTTTTTCTCAGATATGATTTTTACTTCGGATTTATTTCATATTATTTTAAACAAATATCGAATTTTTATTTATTGGCAAACTATTTTTGGACTTCAGCGGACAAATTTCCGTTTTGTCTTTGATCTAAAATTTTTAATTCTGACGGATTTTGGATTTCTTCGGACAATCCAATCTTTTATTTGTATTGTAAACATATTCTTCCGTCTTTTTCTCTCTCACTTGGTGCGCATCGTTCATGGCAACGTATTTTCTTGAGTAAGCTGGTTTACAATAGAGTACTCAGTCAACCTACCTGTAAAAGGTAGTCTATACTAATTATCAGTTTATTAGGGTATCTTCCTCGAATTTGAAACATAAGTCTGAAAATTTCTAAAGAAAAGAGATTCATTAAGTTACATTTATATTATTAGTGCTTTGTACTTGCATATCTCAGAAATTCGTAATTCTCACTGACATAATCCCTTTCTAAGCAGCACGTAATATTACATGAATATCACAATAACATCATATTGGGGTCCGTATCATTTTGACACAAAATTTTGTACAGTACATGTTATATTGTTCATCCTACACCGAAAATAATGAATAGGCGATTTGACTATGCTCCTATTCACGAGAAGAGCCCACTAGGAATCAGAGTAACTTTAACTAGGAATCCTGATTGAGATATCCAGGATCCTAGTTAATGTAACTCTGGATTCCTATAGTGGGCTCCTCTCGTAACTAGAAGCATAGTCAAATCGCTTATTAATTTTTTTCGGTGTATGAAAATGTTATACCTATTGTATTCCTACTAAAATGAAAGATTTTTAAGTTTTAATTATTCAATAACTGAAATTACTGGATTAATTGAGTCTTTTAATATTAATTAAATGTATTAAAATAAACATTTAATAAATAAGAATTAAATTTTTTTGATTTTAGTAGGAGTTAAATATAACGTTCATTTTCGAAGCACAATATAATATTAGTAATATTACGGGGTGATATTACGGAGATATTGACGTGATATTGAAATGTCCGCCTCAAGGTAATATTATACAAGTAATATTAAATCCCAAATTTTTCTAAATATTTCATATAATGTAAAATAAATTTGTAATATTACCTCAATATCATCGTAATATTACTTGTAATATTACCTCAATATCATCGTAATATTACTTGTAATATTACATCAATATCACTGTAATATTACCTTGAGACGGACATTTCAATATTACGTCAATATTACTGTTATATCACCCCGTAATATTACTTATATTACCATATGATGTCACTGTGATATTCATGTAATATTACGTGCTGCTTGGGTTCTTCAACTTATATTAAAATATTTAGCTTGGGATATAGAAAGAGAAGACAATGCAGCTGAGCGTGGCAGACAGAGCTGTTCACTGTAAAAACAAGTGTCTTATTTTAAGACATTTTTGTCCTCACTTTTAAGACGTTTTAAAGTGTCTTAATTTTAAACCAATGAGAAAGCACCTTTCAAAATTATTAACCAATGATATAGCTTGATATAAACGTAAGACGCTTTCTTAATGTCTTGTGTCTTAAAATAAGACACTTAGAAGACAGCAGTTTTTGTAGTGTTGTCCGTCTTTTTTTCGCTCATTTTTTAGATATCATAACCAAAAAGATCTAGCTGTCCCTGAGACAAATAACTATGTTTAGCTGTGGGATATACACCTGTTAGCTACCACAGCAAACTTTTAGCTGACGTAGCAAATTTATTAGCTGCCTTAGCTAATAATATCACCCCGTAATATTACCAATATGCAATATAATATTACTGTGATATTCATGTAATATTACCAATATGCAATATAATATTACTGTGATATTCATGTTCATGTAGTATTACCAATATGCAACATAATATTACTGTGATATTCATGTAATATTACGTGCTGCTTGGGATATTATTTATTTTGACATAAAGTAAAAATTTTTTATTAATTTATATTTTTAAGATCTTTATAGGATATCTACATAACATTTTTTAAAAATTAGATAAGAAGGAAGTTGGTATATATTTTCAGATTCTGAGGAAAGCAGCGATGGGACTTCACACTTCTCAGATGATAATGATAATGCGTTAGTGCATTTAGCTGAAAATAACAATAATGAGATGTCAGAAAATGTTGAAGCAGACAGTAACGAATCAGTCCATTCTGAAAACTACTTGGGTGAGGACATACATATATAGAAATGTAAATACAGACACATGTACACAGACAAGGGCGTAACCACGATGAGGCAGGTGGAGTCGCAGCCCCCCCACCCTCTAGAAAGCCACTTTTTATAAGAGAGAAAGAGATAGCATTATAGTGCTATCTTTCTCACTCCCATTTAAAACCCCCACCAAAATCCTCCTATGGGTACTCTTTTGTACACAGATAGTCAAACACTTACAAAAAATACAAACATACACACATACATACACTGAGAAAAAGATACTGTTGAATCAATAGTGCCGATACTATTGATTTCCGTACTTTCAAAACAACATTTTTTCTATAGATTCAAGCAAATTTTTTATTAAATCAAAAAACTGGAACTAATGATTTAAAATTATAGTACTTTTGATTGCAATACAGTTAAAATACAAAAGAAAAGTATATAAACTTGATTTAAGAAATCTTGATTTGATTCAAAAAAATCATACTTTTAAAACAATAAATATCTTATTAAATTAATGGAATATTTTTAAAGATCGAAAAAAACAATAATAGATTCAAATAAATATACTTTAAATTTTATAGTATCTACTTTTAATGCAACTAATAAAATCTTTGAATAGGGTCAAAAGCGGATACCTTTGAACCCATAATATATTAAACAGAATCAAATAAAGATGATTCCCTACCGGAATTTGTTGTATGTATTAGTGGGGTATTAGTTAAGACTCTCTTAGTACCCTCTCAATACCATTTTAAAATTATGTTCAAATGACTTAAAATCAGTTTTAAGGACGTTTGAAAAAAACATTCCGGGTCACTTTTTTCAAAATTTTTATTCATTCAAAAAATTTCAAAGTCCCAATCGAAAAATTTTTTTTTCGAAAGAAATGTTTGTAGTTCAAATAACTTATAATCACTATTTAACACTTTTGACATTAACATTTGGGCCATTTTTTTCAAAAAATAAAGTTTTTCATTTTCCATTTTTAAAAAGATCTCCAACTGCGAATACTAAATGTTAAGTTAAAAAGTGTTTAAACGTGATTTCAAGTTACTTGAACTACAAACTTTTAAATAGATCAAAAAATTTTCGATTCGAACTTTGAAATTTTTTCAGAAATGGAAAATCAAAAACATATCCAAAATTTTAATGTCAAAAATGTTAAATAGTGATTATAAGTTTTTTAGACTACAAACATTTTCTTTTGAAAAAAAAAATTTTCGATTTGGACTTTGAAATTTTTGAATGAATAAAAGTTTCGAAAAATGTGACCCGAAATGTTTTTTTCAAAAGTTCTTAAAACTGATTTTAAGTCATTTTTCATTTTTGAAAAAATATTAGCGAGAGTACCTTAATAATTTACTTCTCCCAATTCTTGGTGTAGCTTATAAATGTTGTTCGTTAAGTCTCTACCAGCAAGCGTATAGCATAGTGGTTAGAGCGTTGGGCTTTAGTTCCAGGGGTCACGCGTTCGAGACCTCTCAGCGTCGAATATTTTTAATTTATAAGCGAAGCGTTATTATTAAATCGTGTACGTTATATTCGTAAAAATAATATAAAAAATGTTATGAAACTGTATCAATAATAAATAATCAAAATAACAAAATAAAATGATAATAAAATAATAATTGAAACAAAGACAAATCTCAAATAATTCAAAATCATTTTTTCTCAGTGAATAATCTTATAAAAAAAAAAAGATCTGCCTTTGATTCCTTTAAATATACTATTGAATCTTGAGTGTTTTTAAACAAAACAACAAAATTATGCTATGGATTCAAACACTTTTACTATTGAAACAATCAGAATCTACTTTTGATTCGTTTAAGTATACTATTGAATCTTAAGTGTTTGTAATTGAAAGGACAAGAACATCCTAGTAAATCAAACATTTTTACTTTGAAAACAATAAGAATATTGTTGAATTAAAGCATATACTATCAAATTCATAGTGCGAAAGTTAATAGTACACACTTTTAAAATGATAGTAAATATGTTCGAACGAGGGCGAAGACGTCGTTTGGTGCTTTAAACCAAAATACTATAGATTCAAGAGTATTTTTTTCTCAGTGTATTTACACGTAAAAAAATATAAAGTAACTTGTACTATTTTCAAAGTAAAAACATAAACTGATGGAAATTTTTGCGTATGTTTGACAATTTTTACTATTCCCGGAGTTTATTGTACACACTCGCGAAATCACTCACTTTCCTCTCTTGTTGCTCAATATACTATTCTGAATGGACATATTAAAAAATTCTGTTACAATTGTAACGTAAAAGTTTTTTGAAAAATAAGATATAAATAAGATTTGTTTATATTTTCAGATTCTGAGGAAAGCATTGATGGAATTTCACACTTCTCAGACGTTAATGATGATGCATCCGTGCATTTATCTGAACATAATGATTTGTCATCGTCCCACGATGGTGAAATGTCAGAAAATGATGAAGACCATGACGAATTACCACGTTCAGAAAATGATTTAGGAGAATCTTCTCAGTTAGAAACGGATACTGATGAAGTTTCAGACTTTGAAGGAAGTAATCTTTCTGCGGATTCGGAAATGGAATTTGTTAATGATATAGTTGAAGCTTTGGAAGATGAAGGTTCAGTTTTAGAAGAAGAAAATAATTCTTCGGATTCAGAAATAGAATTTATTGACGAAATAGTTGAAATTTTGGAAGATGAACCAGACGAAGTAAAGCAACTACGTCACCTTTCTGTTACAAAAGGAATAGAGCAAAGTACGGTTAACCAGATGTTAAAAATTTTACGCCTTAGAGTTTTTCCGCAAATGCCAAAGTCAGCAAAAACCTTTTTAGGAACCTCTTCAGCTACTTATGAAATTGAAGAAATGCAAGATTCTGATGGATCCACTGGCGAATACGTGTATTTTGGAATAAGAAAAGGTCTTCAAGAATGTATTGATCCTGCAGTACATAAGAAGACTACAATTTTTTTGCAGTTTAATGTAGACGGAATTTCCTTAACAGAATCTGGCGTTAAGAATTTCTGGGTAATGTCAGGAAAAGTTTTTTATAAACCCGATATTTATAAGCCTTTTGCTATATTAATTTATTCCGGAAATTCCAAACCTGCTAGTCTTGATGAATATTTGATAGATTTTGTAAATGAAATTAATCATTTGCAAGCTCACGGTATTACTATATTGAATAAAAGATTTAATATTCGTATTCAGTGTTTCATTTGCGATATGCCAGCTAGATCTTTCATTAAAGGTACGAAAGGACATACAGGGTTTTACGCATGTGAAAGATGCCAAATACGTGGTTCAAAAATTAATGGGGTGACACAATATCCGTTTGTAAATTGTGCCGAAAGAACAGACGAATCCTTTAGAAATAGAACACAAGCACAACATCACAACTATCCTTCTATCCTATTAGAAATCAGACCTAAGCTCAATATGATCTCCGCTTTTATATTAGATTTTATGCATATGTTTTGCCTGGGCATAATAAAACGATTATTGTTTTCTTGGTTTCTTATCTCTGGACGTGCAAAAGTGGGTCAACAATTAAAAATGGAAGTATCAAGAAGACTTGTTTCTATTCGAAAATTTATTCCTTGCGAATTTCAGAGAAAAACACGAAATCTAATTTGTTTGAAAAAATGGAAAGCTACGGAATATAGATTTTTTTTGTTATACTGCGGTCCAATCGTTCTTTTAAATGTACTTGATGTTGATTATTATAAAAACTTTTTACTTTTACATGTCGCTTCTAGAATTTTATGCAATGATAGATTAATCGACACCTTTCATAATCACGCAAAATTATACTTAGAAAGGTTTGTTCTAGGTTTGGGTATTTTGTATCCAAGAATGCAAGTTATGAATTCCCATTGTGCTTTTCATGCAGCCGATGATACAATAACTACAGGATGTAATTTTTCTTTTATTTCTGCCTTTTCTTTTGAAAACTATCTTGGAAAGTTAAGAAGTTTGATTCGAACTGCAAATTCTCCATTAGCGCAAGTTTGTCGTAGGCTGCATGAATTAAGCAGTATTGCTCCTCCAAAACCACAAATACCATATAGAATAAAAATTTTGCAATTCAATGGAATGAACATTATCAAACTGAAGTACAAAGAATTTACTTTAACTACACAGTCGCCAGATAACTTTGTACTGCTTAAGAATAACTTACTGTTTGAAATTAAAGAAATGACGCGGACTCCCGAAAATGTTCGAATTCAAGGATACACTTGGCCCATTAAACGTTCCTTCTTTTCATACCCTACAAACTCTAGCGACTTGCAAATGTGGGAATTACTGAATCAACCTACATTTCAGTTATTAAATTTTAATATCAATGATGTAAAAACAAAAATGGTTAAACTACATATGAACTTAAAAGAAGAAAGTCCAAAAAGAGTTTTCTGTATGCCTCTTCTACATATCTGAGACATTGGAAAATCCAATCCATCGGAGGTTATAATCTAATATATGTATTAAACATGATTAAGATTTTATAAAGTTGTTTCTATAACTACGGTGGCCGAGGGGCTTAAGGCGTTCTTAGGCTTAGGTTAGATGGGCTCGAATCCCCTTGGCTAGAACTTTTTTTTAATAATATATTTAATTTAATATATTTATTAATTATTTAATAATTAATATTAAATATTGTTTAATAAATTTAATTTAATAATGTAATTTGGTGTGTTCGCACATGAGTTCGTACGAGTAGACGCACATGAGTTCTCATGTGAGTTTTTACGTGTGTTCTTACGTGACTTTTTACTTGAAATGTGTAAGAAGAAAATTTTCGTTGAATAACCTACACGATATTGCATACATTTTTACATATGAACTCACATACGTCCTTACATATGAACTCATACGAACTCATATAAGAACGCTGTTTCAATTTTATATTTCACTGTTTGAAAAGACTTGAAAATTCATGCATTTTTCAATTACATGAGTTACTAAATTCACATTAAATTCAGGCTTGAATTAAAATTCAACAACACCCAAGCAGCACGTAATATTACATGAATATCACAGTGACATCATATTGTAATATTCGTAATATTACGGGGTGTTATTACAGTGATATTGACGTAATATTAAAATGTCCTCCTCAAGGTAATATTACAAGTAATATTACAGTGATATTCATGTAATATTACAAGTAATATTACAGTAATATTAAGGTAATATGACGATGATATTAAGGTAATATTACAAATATTTATTTAACATTAAATAAAATATTTAAAAAAAATTTGGCTCACACGGGGTTTCGAACACGCAACGTTCGACACGACGTGAATATGCCTTGTACCTCTCGGCCATCACAGCTCTTGGAATGTATTTCAGAAAGTGTTCTTCATGTAGTACCTTAACTTCTCTTTGGTACAGTATGAAGAACACTTTCTGAAGTATTTTCCAAGAGCTAAATGGCCGAGAGGTACAAGGCGTATTCACGTTGTGTTGAACGTTGCGTGTTCGAACCCCAGGTGCCCCGAATTTTTTTTAAATATTTTATTTAATGTAAAATAAATATTGAAATAAAGAAATATTTGTAATATTACCTCAATATCATCGTAATATTACTTGTAATATTACCTCAATATCATCGTAATATTACTTGTAATATTACATCAATATCACTGTAATATTACCTTGAGACGGACATTTCAATATCACGTCAATATCACTGTAATATCACCCCGTAATATTACGAATATTACAATACGATGTCACTGTGATATTCATGTAATATTACGTGCTGCTTGGGAAGTAATTGAAAATTCGTATTGTTATTGAAAATTCAAAAACAAGTAATTGAAAATTCAAGAACATGTAATTGAAAATTCATATTGTTATTGAAAATTCAAGGACGTGAAATTAAAAATCAAAGAACATGTAATTAAACATACACATACTGTTACTTAAACATAACCTATTTTTTTCTTGTCAGTTGTAGACAGAACAATTTAATAAAAAAAAGTTTATGGGCATCAAAATTACATTTAAAAAATTATTATTTTCAATAATGTATGTATTTTTATAATAACGGATAGTTCGCAGTGATTTCCAAGAATAAAAAATATCTATATGAATTTTTAATAACTTGTAAGTGAAGTTATTTACAATACGTGCTATTGAATTTTCAATAACACGATTTTGAAAATTCAAATATAAAATTTTTTTAAAAGAAAATAAAAATTCCCGAGTCGGGAATCGAACCCGGGTTTTCCGGATCGTTATCTACGCCTTTCGTACCTCGGCCATCTTGAACTGTTGAAAATTTCTACCTTGATTGGGTACTTTTTGGACAATGATAAATTATATCTTTGAAATGACTGCGAACTACTTGTTATTATAAAAAATACATACATTATTGACAATAATAATTTTTTAAATGTAATTTTGATGTCCATAAACTTTTTTTTATTAAATTGTTCTGTCTACAACTGACAAGAAAAAAATAGGTTATGTTTAAGTAACAGTATGTGTATGTTTAATTACATGTTCTTTGATTTTTAATTTCACGTCCTTGAATTTTCAATAACAATATGAATTTTCAATTAAATGTTCTTGAATTTTCAATAACAATACGAATTTTCAATTACTTGTTGTTGAATTTTAACTCAAGCCTGAATTTAATGTGAATTCAATAACTCATGTAATTGAAAAATGCATGAATTTTCAAGTCTTTTCTAACAGTTTACTTGTGATAGATCTCACGCACGTTTTTACAGTAGAATACTAAGCTTTAAACATTTAGAAAATTGTATAACTCTATACGAGTTTGGAAATACAATTGACCACTTTTTAAAGGAAAGTAAGACGTGTTTAGACAATGGTTTATTGGAAGATCCTTTATTCTAAAATCAAAATAACCACTTTTAGTTTACTTAATTTTATTGCCGCCAGAGGTTGCAAGTATCAGATTAAACTTTTTTTTTAGAAAATGACGTTACCGACACTTATAAAATGTAACTGAATGTAAATAATAAACTAAATTCAGATGAAAACAAAAAAACGTGTTAGCTTATTTTAATATGTTATTATTATATTATTTTAAAAGAACAATTATTATATTAATTAAATTTACCTTTATATTTAAAATTATAACTTTACATACAAAATTATAATTGAAAAAACAAATTATTATATTAAAATATAGTAGATTTAGTGATGAAAATTGAATAAATAATTATCCTCAAATAATCACTTATAATCAATTGTTTGACTTTTAACTAAAGTGAACTATTTTTGTTCAGTAGATGCGTAGATTTCGACAATATCCATTGTACTGTTAAAAATTTGACATCCTAGTTCATTTACAATACCAATGGATGGCGTTACAATACGTCATGACGTCACCCCTACCTGGGCCAGATCCGAGCCATAGAGTTGTGAGCGTTCTGGCCCCTTTCGGGCTACAATGGACGGGGCCCGATCCTTACTGCGGACAAGATATGGCAATTTCTGCACGGGAACACGCAACATCGTGAACGTTTTTTAATAGAAAAAAATCGTGTCTTTTATCCCAAATGCCCAAAAGTTACAAAAATAGTGCCGTTTTTTGTGTCTGAAATGTTCAAAACTGCTCTATTTTTGTAACTTTTGAGCATTTGGGATAAAAAACACCATTTTTTTTAATTAAAAAACGTTCACGATCTTGCGTGTTTTTTGTAGGGTATTTGAGGTTGTCGTTTTATCATGTAAAAACATAGTGTTTTCATTCTTGAACATTAAAGACAAAAAATCTGCACTAATTTGCTAACTTTTGGGCATTTGGGATAAAAAAAACACGATTTTTTTCGTTTAAAAAACGTTTACGATCTTGCGTGTTTTTTGAAGGGTATTTTGAGGTTGTCGTTTTTTCATTTAAAAAATTGGTGTTTTCACTTTTGAACATTTTTAAGACAAAAAAATCTGCACTATTTAGGTAACTTTTGGGCATTTTAGATATAGAAACACCAATTTTTTAAATGAAAAAACGACAACGCCAAAATACCCTACAAAAAACACGCAACATCGTGAACGTTTTTTAATAGAAAAAAATCGTGTCTTTTATCCCAAATGCCCAAAAGTTACAAAAATAGTGCCGTTTTTTGTGTCTGAAATGTTCAAAACTGCTCTATTTTTGTAACTTTTGAGCATTTGGGATAAAAAACACCATTTTTTTCAATTAAAAAACGTTCACGATCTTGCGTGTTTTTTGTAGGGTATTTTGAGGTTGTCGTTTTATCATTTAAAAACATAGTGTTTTCATTCTTGAACATTAAAGACAAAAAAATCTGCACTAATTTGCTAACTTTTGGGCATTTGGGATAAAAAAACACGATTTTTTTCGTTTAAAAAACGTTTACGATCTTGCGTGTTTTTTGAAGGGTATTTTGAGGTTGTCGTTTTTTCATTTAAAAAATTGGTGTTTTCACTTTTGAACATTTTTAAGACAAAAAAATCTGCACTATTTAGGTAACTTTTGGGCATTTTAGATATAGAAACACCAATTTTTTAAATGAAAAAACGACAACGCCAAAATACCCTACAAAAAACACGCAACATCGTGAACGTTTTTTAATAGAAAAAAATCGTGTCTTTTATCCCAAATGCCCAAAAGTTACAAAAATAGTGCCGTTTTTTGTGTCTCAAATGTTCAAAACTGCTCTATTTTTGTAACTTTTGAGCATTTGGGATTAAAAGACACCATTTTTTTCAATTAAAAAACGTTCACGATCTTGCGTGTTTTTTGTAGAGTATTGTGAGGTTGTCGTTTTTTCATTTAAAAAATTGGTGTTTTCACTTTTGAACATTTTTAAGACAAAAAAATCTGCACTATTTAGGTAACTTTTGGGCATTTTAGATATAAAAACACCAATTTTTTAAATGAAAAAACGACAACGTCAAAATACCCTACAAAAAACACGCAACATCGTGAACGTTTTTTAATAGAAAAAAATCGTGTCTTTTATCCCAAATGCCCAAAAGTTACAAAAATAGTGCCGTTTTTTGTGTCTCAAATGTTCAAAACTGCTCTATTTTTGTAACTTTTGAGCATTTGGGATTAAAAGACACCATTTTTTTCAATTAAAAAACGTTCACGATCTTGCGTGTTTTTTGTAGAGTATTGTGAGGTTGTCGTTTTTTCATTTAAAAAATTGGTGTTTTCACTTTTGAACATTTTTAAGACAAAAAAATCTGCACTATTTAGGTAACTTTTGGGCATTTTAGATATAAAAACACCAATTTTTTAAATGAAAAAACGACAACGTCAAAATACCCTACAAAAAACACGCAACATCGTGAACGTTTTTTAATAGAAAAAAATCGTGTCTTTTATCCTAAATGCCCAAAAGTTACAAAAATAGTGCCGTTTTTTGTGTCTGAAATGTTCAAAACTGCTCTATTTTTGTAACTTTTGAGCATTTGGGATAAAAAACACCATTTTTTTTAATTAAAAAACGTTCCCGATCTTGCGTGTTTTTTGTAGGGTATTTTGAGGTTCTCGTTTTTTCATTTAAAAACATAGTGTTTTCATTCTTGAACATTGAAGACAAAAAAATCTGCACTAATTTGGTAACTTTTGGGCATTTGGGATAAAAAAACACGATTTTTTACGTTTAAAAAACGTTTACGATCTTGCGTGTTTTTTGAAGGGTATTTTGAGGGTGTCGTTTTTTCATTTAAAAAATTGGTGTTTTCACTTTTGAACATTTTTAAGACAAAAAAATCTGCACTATTTAGGTAACTTTTGGGCATTTTAGATATAGAAACACCAATTTTTTAAATGAAAAAACGACAACGTCAAAATACCCTACAAAAAACACGCAACATCGTGAACGTTTTTTAATAGAAAAAAATCGTGTCTTTTATCCCAAATGCCCAAAAGTTACAAAAATAGTGCCGTTTTTTGTGTCTCAAATGTTCAAAACTGCTCTATTTTTGTAACTTTTGAGCATTTGGGATTAAAAAACACCATTTTTTTCAATTAAAAAACGTTCACGATCTTGCGTGTTTTTTGTAGAGTATTTTGAGGTTGTCGTTTTTTCATTTAAAAAATTGGTGTTTTCACTTTTGAACATTCTTAAGACAAAAAAATCTGCACTATTTAGGTAACTTTTGGGCATTTTAGATATAAAAACACCAATTTTTTAAATGAAAAAACGACAACGTCAAAATACCCTACAAAAAACACGCAACATCGTGAACGTTTTTTAATAGAAAAAAATCGTGTCTTTTATCCTAAATGCCCAAAAGTTACAAAAATAGTGCCGTTTTTTGTGTCTGAAATGTTCAAAACTGCTCTATTTTTGTAACTTTTGAGCATTTGGGATAAAAAACACCATTTTTTTTAATTAAAAAACGTTCCCGATCTTGCGTGTTTTTTGTAGGGTATTTTGAGGTTCTCGTTTTTTCATTTAAAAACATAGTGTTTTCATTCTTGAACATTGAAGACAAAAAAATCTGCACTAATTTGGTAACTTTTGGGCATTTGGGATAAAAAAACACGATTTTTTACGTTTAAAAAACGTTTACGATCTTGCGTGTTTTTTGAAGGGTATTTTGAGGGTGTCGTTTTTTCATTTAAAAAATTGGTGTTTTCACTTTTGAACATTTTTAAGACAAAAAAATCTGCACTATTTAGGTAACTTTTGGGCATTTTAGATATAGAAACACCAATTTTTTAAATGAAAAAACGACAACGTCAAAATACCCTACAAAAAACACGCAACATCGTGAACGTTTTTTAATAGAAAAAAATCGTGTGTTTTATCCCAAATGCCCAAAAGTTACAAAAATAGTGCCGTTTTTTGTGTCTGAAATGTTCAAAACTGCTCTATTTTTGTAACTTTTGAGCATTTGGGATAAAAAACACCATTTTTTTCAATTAAAAAACGTTCACGATCTTGCGTGTTTTTTGTAGGGTATTTTGAGGTTGTCGTTTTATCATGTAAAAACATAGTGTTTTCATTCTTGAACATTAAAGACAAAAAAATCTGCACTAATTTGCTAACTTTTGGGCATTTGGGATAAAAAAACACGATTTTTTTCGTTTAAAAAACGTTTACGATCTTGCGTGTTTTTTGAAGGGTAAATACCCTTCACTTTTCACTTTTGAACATTTTTAAGACAAAAAAATCTGCACTATTTAGGTAACTTTTGGGCATTTTAGATATAGAAACACCAATTTTTTATATGAAAAAACGACAACCTCAAAATACCCTACAAAACCACGCAACATCGTGAACGTTTTTTAATAGAAAAAAATCGTGTCTTTTATCCCAAATGCCCAAAAGTTACAAAAATAGTGCCGTTTTTTGTGTCTGAAATGTTCAAAACTGCTCTATTTTTGTAACTTTTGAGCATTTGGGATAAAAAACACCATTTTTTTCAATTAAAAAACGTTCACGATCTTGCGTGTTTTTTGTAGGGTATTTTGAGGTTGTCGTTTTATCATTTAAAAACATAGTGTTTTCATTCTTGAACATTAAAGACAAAAAAATCTGCACTAATTTGCTAACTTTTGGGCATTTGGGATAAAAAAACACGATTTTTTTCGTTTAAAAAACGTTTACGATCTTGCGTGTTTTTTGAAGGGTATTTTGAGGTTGTCGTTTTTTCATTTAAAAAATTGGTGTTTTCACTTTTGAACATTTTTAAGACAAAAAAATCTGCACTATTTAGGTAACTTTTGGGCATTTTAGATATAGAAACACCAATTTTTTAAATGAAAAAACGACAACGTCAAAATACCCTACAAAAAACACGCAACATCGTGAACGTTTTTTAATAGAAAAAAATCGTGTCTTTTATGCCAAATGCCCAAAAGTTACAAAAAAAGTGCCGTTTTTTGTGTCTGAAATGTTCAAAACTGCTCTATTTTTGTAACTTTTGAGCAATTGGGATAAAAAACACCATTTTTTTCAATTAAAAAACGTTCACGATCTTGCGTGTTTTTTGTAGGGTATTTTGAGGTTGTCGTTTTTTCATTTAAAAACATAGTGTTTTCATTCTTGAACATTGAAGACAAAAAAATCTGCACTAATTTGGTAACTTTTGGGCATTTGGGATAAAAAAACACGATTTTTTTACGTTTAAAAAACGTTTACTATCTTGCGTGTTTTTTGAAGGGTATTTTGAGGTTGTCGTTTTTTCATTTAAAAATTGGTGTTTTCACTTTTGAACATTTGAAGACAAAAAAATCTGCACTATTTAGGTAACTTTTGGGCATTTTAGATATAGAAACACCAATTTTTTAAATGAAAAAACGACAACGTCAAAATACCCCTACAAAAAACACGCAACATCGTGAACGTTTTTTAATAGAAAAAAATCGTGTCTTTTATCCAAATGCCCAAAAGTTACAAAAATAGTGCCGTTTTTTGTGTCTGAAATGTTCAAAACTGCTCTATTTTTGTAACTTTTGAGCATTTGGGATAAAAAACACCATTTTTTTTAATTAAAAAACGTTCACGATCTTGCGTGTTTTTTGTAGGGTATTTTGAGGTTGTCGTTTTATCATGTAAAAACATAGTGTTTTCATTCTTGAACATTGAAGACAAAAAAATCTGCACTAATTTGGTAACTTTTGGGCATTTGGGATAAAAAAACACGATTTTTTACGTTTAAAAAACGTTTACGATCTTGCGTGTTTTTTGAAGGGTATTTTGAGGGTGTCGTTTTTTCATTTAAAAAATTGGTGTTTTCACTTTTGAACATTTTTAAGACAAAAAAATCTGCACTATTTAGGTAACTTTTGGGCATTTTAGATATAGAAACACCAATTTTTTATATGAAAAAACGACAACCTCAAAATACCCTACAAAACCACGCAACATCGTGAACGTTTTTTAATAGAAAAAAATCGTGTCTTTTATCCCAAATGCCCAAAAGTTACAAAAATAGTGCCGTTTTTTGTGTCTGAAATGTTCAAAACTGCTCTATTTTTGTAACTTTTGAGCATTTGGGATAAAAAACACCATTTTTTTCAATTAAAAAACGTTCACGATCTTGCGTGTTTTTTGTAGGGTATTTTGAGGTTGTCGTTTTATCATTTAAAAACATAGTGTTTTCATTCTTGAACATTAAAGACAAAAAAATCTGCACTAATTTGCTAACTTTTGGGCATTTGGGATAAAAAAACACGATTTTTTTCGTTTAAAAAACGTTTACGATCTTGCGTGTTTTTTGAAGGGTATTTTGAGGTTGTCGTTTTTTCATTTAAAAAATTGGTGTTTTCACTTTTGAACATTTTTAAGACAAAAAAATCTGCACTATTTAGGTAACTTTTGGGCATTTTAGATATAGAAACACCAATTTTTTAAATGAAAAAACGACGTCAAAATACCCTACAAAAAACACGCAACATCGTGAACGTTTTTTAATAGAAAAAAATCGTGTCTTTTATGCCAAATGCCCAAAAGTTACAAAAAAAGTGCCGTTTTTTGTGTCTGAAATGTTCAAAACTGCTCTATTTTTGTAACTTTTGAGCAATTGGGATAAAAAACACCATTTTTTTCAATTAAAAAACGTTCACGATCTTGCGTGTTTTTTGTAGGGTATTTTGAGGTTGTCGTTTTTTCATTTAAAAACATAGTGTTTTCATTCTTGAACATTGAAGACAAAAAAATCTGCACTAATTTGGTAACTTTTGGGCATTTGGGATAAAAAAACACGATTTTTTACGTTTAAAAAACGTTTACTATCTTGCGTGTTTTTTGAAGGGTATTTTGAGGTTGTCGTTTTTTCATTTAAAAAATTGGTGTTTTCACTTTTGAACATTTGAAGACAAAAAAATCTGCACTATTTAGGTAACTTTTGGGCATTTTAGATATAGAAACACCAATTTTTTAAATGAAAAAACGACAACGTCAAAATACCCTACAAAAAACACGCAACATCGTGAACGTTTTTTAATAGAAAAAAATCGTGTCTTTTATCCCAAATGCCCAAAAGTTACAAAAATAGTGCCGTTTTTTGTGTCTGAAATGTTCAAAACTGCTCTATTTTTGTAACTTTTGAGCATTTGGGATAAAAAACACCATTTTTTTTAATTAAAAAACGTTCACGATCTTGCGTGTTTTTTGTAGGGTATTTTGAGGTTGTCGTTTTATCATGTAAAAACATAGTGTTTTCATTCTTGAACATTAAAGACAAAAAAATCTGCACTAATTTGCTAACTTTTGGGCATTTGGGATAAAAAAACACGATTTTTTTCGTTTAAAAAACGTTTACGATCTTGCGTGTTTTTTGAAGGGTATTTTGAGGTTGTCGTTTTTTCATTTAAAAAATTGGTGTTTTCACTTTTGAACATTTTTAAGACAAAAAAATCTGCACTATTTAGGTAACTTTTGGGCATTTTAGATATAGAAAAACCAATTTTTTAAATGAAAAAACGACAACGTCAAAATACCCTACAAAAAACACGCAACATCGTGAACGTTTTTTAATAGAAAAAAATCGTGTCTTTTATCCCAAATGCCCACAAGTTACAAAAATAGTGCCGTTTTTTGTGTCTGAAATGTTCAAAACTGCTCTATTTTTGTAACTTTTGAGCATTTGGGATAAAAAACACCATTTTTTTTAATTAAAAAACGTTCACGATCTTGCGTGTTTTTTGTAGGGTATTTTGAGGTTGTCGTTTTATCATGTAAAAACATAGTGTTTTCATTCTTGAACATTAAAGACAAAAAAATCTGCACTAATTTGCTAACTTTTGGGCATTTGGGATAAAAAAACACGATTTTTTTCGTTTAAAAAACGTTTACGATCTTGCGTGTTTTTTGAAGGGTATTTTGAGGTTGTCGTTTTTTCATTTAAAAAATTGGTGTTTTCACTTTTGAACATTTTTAAGACAAAAAAATCTGCACTATTTAGGTAACTTTTGGGCATTTTAGATATAGAAAAACCAATTTTTTAAATGAAAAAACGACAACGTCAAAATACCCTACAAAAAACACGCAACATCGTGAACGTTTTTTAATAGAAAAAAATCGTGTCTTTTATCCCAAATGCCCAAAAGTTACAAAAATAGTGCCGTTTTTTGTGTCTGAAATGTTCAAAACTGCTCTATTTTTGTAACTTTTGAGCATTTGGGATAAAAAACACCATTTTTTTCAATTAAAAAACGTTCACGATCTTGCGTGTTTTTTGTAGGGTATTTTGAGGTTGTCGTTTTATCATTTAAAAACATAGTGTTTTCATTCTTGAACATTAAAGACAAAAAAATCTGCACTAATTTGCTAACTTTTGGGCATTTGGGATAAAAAAACACGATTTTTTTCGTTTAAAAAACGTTTACGATCTTGCGTGTTTTATGAAGGGTATTTTGAGGTTGTCGTTTTTTCATTTAAAAAATTGGTGTTTTCACTTTTGAACATTTTTAAGACAAAAAAATCTGCACTATTTAGGTAACTTTTGGGCATTTTAGATATAGAAACACCAATTTTTTAAATGAAAAAACGACAACGCCAAAATACCCTACAAAAAACACGCAACATCGTGAACGTTTTTTAATAGAAAAAAATCGTGTCTTTTATCCCAAATGCCCAAAAGTTACAAAAATAGTGCCGTTTTTTGTGTCTCAAATGTTCAAAACTGCTCTATTTTTGTAACTTTTGAGCATTTGGGATTAAAAGACACCATTTTTTTCAATTAAAAAACGTTCACGATCTTGCGTGTTTTTTGTAGAGTATTGTGAGGTTGTCGTTTTTTCATTTAAAAAATTGGTGTTTTCACTTTTGAACATTTTTAAGACAAAAAAATCTGCACTATTTAGGTAACTTTTGGGCATTTTAGATATAAAAACACCAATTTTTTAAATGAAAAAACGACAACGTCAAAATACCCTACAAAAAACACGCAACATCGTGAACGTTTTTTAATAGAAAAAAATCGTGTGTTTTATCCCAAATGCCCAAAAGTTACAAAAATAGTGCCGTTTTTTGTGTCTGAAATGTTCAAAACTGCTCTATTTTTGTAACTTTTGAGCATTTGGGATAAAAAACACCATTTTTTTCAATTAAAAAACGTTCACGATCTTGCGTGTTTTTTGTAGGGTATTTTGAGGTTGTCGTTTTATCATTTAAAAACATAGTGTTTTCATTCTTGAACATTAAAGACAAAAAAATCTGCACTAATTTGCTAACTTTTGGCATTTGGGATAAAAAAACACGATTTTTTTCGTTTAAAAAACGTTTACGATCTTGCGTGTTTTTTGAAGGGTATTTTGAGGTTGTCGTTTTTTCATTTAAAAAATTGGTGTTTTCACTTTTGAACATTTTTAAGACAAAAAAATCTGCACTATTTAGGTAACTTTTGGGCATTTTAGATATAGAAACACCAATTTTTTATATGAAAAAACGACAACCTCAAAATACCCTACAAAACCACGCAACATCGTGAACGTTTTTTAATAGAAAAAAATCGTGTCTTTTATCCCAAATGCCCAAAAGTTACAAAAATAGTGCCGTTTTTTGTGTCTGAAATGTTCAAAACTGCTCTATTTTTGTAACTTTTGAGCATTTGGGATAAAAAACACCATTTTTTTCAATTAAAAAACGTTCACGATCTTGCGTGTTTTTTGTAGGGTATTTTGAGGTTGTCGTTTTATCATTTAAAAACATAGTGTTTTCATTCTTGAACATTAAAGACAAAAAAATCTGCACTAATTTGCTAACTTTTGGGCATTTGGGATAAAAAAACACGATTTTTTTCGTTTAAAAAACGTTTACGATCTTGCGTGTTTTTTGAAGGGTATTTTGAGGTTGTCGTTTTTTCATTTAAAAAATTGGTGTTTTCACTTTTGAACATTTTTAAGACAAAAAAATCTGCACTATTTAGGTAACTTTTGGGCATTTTAGATATAGAAACACCAATTTTTTAAATGAAAAAACGACAACGTCAAAATACCCTACAAAAAACACGCAACATCGTGAACGTTTTTTAATAGAAAAAAATCGTGTCTTTTATCCCAAATGCCCAAAAGTTACAAAAATAGTGCCGTTTTTTGTGTCTGAAATGTTCAAAACTGCTCTATTTTTGTAACTTTTGAGCATTTGGGATAAAAAACACCATTTTTTTTAATTAAAAAACGTTCACGATCTTGCGTGTTTTTTGTAGGGTATTTTGAGGTTGTCGTTTTATCATGTAAAAACATAGTGTTTTCATTCTTGAATATTAAAGACAAAAAAATCTGCACTAATTTGCTAACTTTTGGGCATTTGGGATAAAAAAACACGATTTTTTTCGTTTAAAAAACGTTTACGATCTTGCGTGTTTTTTGAAGGGTATTTTGAGGTTGTCGTTTTTTCATTTAAAAAATTGGTGTTTTCACTTTTGAACATTTTTAAGACAAAAAAATCTGCACTATTTAGGTAACTTTTGGGCATTTTAGATATAGAAACACCAATTTTTTAAATGAAAAAACGACAACGTCAAAATACCCTACAAAAAACACGCAACATCGTGAACGTTTTTTAATAGAAAAAAATCGTGTCTTTTATCCCAAATGCCCAAAAGTTACAAAAATAGTGCCGTTTTTTGTGTCTGAAATGTTCAAAACTGCTCTATTTTTGTAACTTTTGAGCATTTGGGATAAAAAACACCATTTTTTTTAATTAAAAAACGTTCACGATCTTGCGTGTTTTTTGTAGGGTATTTTGAGGTTGTCGTTTTATCATGTAAAAACATAGTGTTTTCATTCTTGAACATTAAAGACAAAAAAATCTGCACTAATTTGCTAACTTTTGGGCATTTGGGATAAAAAAACACGATTTTTTTCGTTTAAAAAACGTTTACGATCTTGCGTGTTTTTTGAAGGGTATTTTGAGGTTGTCGTTTTTTCATTTAAAAAATTGGTGTTTTCACTTTTGAACATTTTTAAGACAAAAAAATCTGCACTATTTAGGTAACTTTTGGGCATTTTAGATATAGAAAAACCAATTTTTTAAATGAAAAAACGACAACGTCAAAATACCCTACAAAAAACACGCAACATCGTGAACGTTTTTTAATAGAAAAAAATCGTGTCTTTTATCCCAAATGCCCAAAAGTTACAAAAATAGTGCCGTTTTTTGTGTCTGAAATGTTCAAAACTGCTCTATTTTTGTAACTTTTGAGCATTTGGGATAAAAAACACCATTTTTTTCAATTAAAAAACGTTCACGATCTTGCGTGTTTTTTGTAGGGTATTTTGAGGTTGTCGTTTTATCATTTAAAAACATAGTGTTTTCATTCTTGAACATTAAAGACAAAAAAATCTGCACTAATTTGCTAACTTTTGGGCATTTGGGATAAAAAAACACGATTTTTTTCGTTTAAAAAACGTTTACGATCTTGCGTGTTTTATGAAGGGTATTTTGAGGTTGTCGTTTTTTCATTTAAAAAATTGGTGTTTTCACTTTTGAACATTTTTAAGACAAAAAAATCTGCACTATTTAGGTAACTTTTGGGCATTTTAGATATAGAAACACCAATTTTTTAAATGAAAAAACGACAACGCCAAAATACCCTACAAAAAACACGCAACATCGTGAACGTTTTTTAATAGAAAAAAATCGTGTCTTTTATCCCAAATGCCCAAAAGTTACAAAAATAGTGCCGTTTTTTGTGTCTGAAATGTTCAAAACTGCTCTATTTTTGTAACTTTTGAGCATTTGGGATAAAAAACACCATTTTTTTCAATTAAAAAACGTTCACGATCTTGCGTGTTTTTTGTAGGGTATTTTGAGGTTGTCGTTTTATCATGTAAAAACATAGTGTTTTCACTTTTGAACATTCTTAAGACAAAAAAATCTGCACTATTTAGGTAACTTTTGGGCATTTTAGATATAAAAACACCAATTTTTTAAATGAAAAAACGACAACGTCAAAATACCCTACAAAAAACACGCAACATCGTGAACGTTTTTTAATAGAAAAAAATCGTGTCTTTTATCCTAAATGCCCAAAAGTTACAAAAATAGTGCCGTTTTTTGTGTCTGAAATGTTCAAAACTGCTCTATTTTTGTAACTTTTGAGCATTTGGGATAAAAAACACCATTTTTTTTAATTAAAAAACGTTCCCGATCTTGCGTGTTTTTTGTAGGGTATTTTGAGGTTCTCGTTTTTTCATTTAAAAACATAGTGTTTTCATTCTTGAACATTGAAGACAAAAAAATCTGCACTAATTTGGTAACTTTTGGGCATTTGGGATAAAAAAACACGATTTTTTACGTTTAAAAAACGTTTACGATCTTGCGTGTTTTTTGAAGGGTATTTTGAGGGTGTCGTTTTTTCATTTAAAAAATTGGTGTTTTCACTTTTGAACATTTTTAAGACAAAAAAATCTGCACTATTTAGGTAACTTTTGGGCATTTTAGATATAGAAACACCAATTTTTTATATGAAAAAACGACAACCTCAAAATACCCTACAAAACCACGCAACATCGTGAACGTTTTTTAATAGAAAAAAATCGTGTCTTTTATCCCAAATGCCCAAAAGTTACAAAAATAGTGCCGTTTTTTGTGTCTGAAATGTTCAAAACTGCTCTATTTTTGTAACTTTTGAGCATTTGGGATAAAAAACACCATTTTTTTCAATTAAAAAACGTTCACGATCTTGCGTGTTTTTTGTAGGGTATTTTGAGGTTGTCGTTTTATCATTTAAAAACATAGTGTTTTCATTCTTGAACATTAAAGACAAAAAAATCTGCACTAATTTGCTAACTTTTGGGCATTTGGGATTAAAAGACACCATTTTTTTCAATTAAAAAACGTTCACGATCTTGCGTGTTTTTTGTAGAGTATTGTGAGGTTGTCGTTTTTTCATTTAAAAAATTGGTGTTTTCACTTTTGAACATTTTTAAGACAAAAAAATCTGCACTATTTAGGTAACTTTTGGGCATTTTAGATATAAAAACACCAATTTTTTAAATGAAAAAACGACAACGTCAAAATACCCTACAAAAAACACGCAACATCGTGAACGTTTTTTAATAGAAAAAAATCGTGTGTTTTATCCCAAATGCCCAAAAGTTACAAAAATAGTGCCGTTTTTTGTGTCTGAAATGTTCAAAACTGCTCTATTTTTGTAACTTTTGAGCATTTGGGATAAAAAACACCATTTTTTTCAATTAAAAAACGTTCACGATCTTGCGTGTTTTTTGTAGGGTATTTTGAGGTTGTCGTTTTATCATTTAAAAACATAGTGTTTTCATTCTTGAACATTAAAGACAAAAAAATCTGCACTAATTTGCTAACTTTTGGGCATTTGGGATAAAAAAACACGATTTTTTTCGTTTAAAAAACGTTTACGATCTTGCGTGTTTTTTGAAGGGTATTTTGAGGTTGTCGTTTTTTCATTTAAAAAATTGGTGTTTTCACTTTTGAACATTTTTAAGACAAAAAAATCTGCACTATTTAGGTAACTTTTGGGCATTTTAGATATAGAAACACCAATTTTTTATATGAAAAAACGACAACCTCAAAATACCCTACAAAACCACGCAACATCGTGAACGTTTTTTAATAGAAAAAAATCGTGTCTTTTATCCCAAATGCCCAAAAGTTACAAAAATAGTGCCGTTTTTTGTGTCTGAAATGTTCAAAACTGCTCTATTTTTGTAACTTTTGAGCATTTGGGATAAAAAACACCATTTTTTTCAATTAAAAAACGTTCACGATCTTGCGTGTTTTTTGTAGGGTATTTTGAGGTTGTCGTTTTATCATTTAAAAACATAGTGTTTTCATTCTTGAACATTAAAGACAAAAAAATCTGCACTAATTTGCTAACTTTTGGGCATTTGGGATAAAAAAACACGATTTTTTTCGTTTAAAAAACGTTTACGATCTTGCGTGTTTTTTGAAGGGTATTTTGAGGTTGTCGTTTTTTCATTTAAAAAATTGGTGTTTTCACTTTTGAACATTTTTAAGACAAAAAAATCTGCACTATTTAGGTAACTTTTGGGCATTTTAGATATAGAAACACCAATTTTTTAAATGAAAAAACGACAACGTCAAAATACCCTACAAAAAACACGCAACATCGTGAACGTTTTTTAATAGAAAAAAATCGTGTCTTTTATCCCAAATGCCCAAAAGTTACAAAAATAGTGCCGTTTTTTGTGTCTGAAATGTTCAAAACTGCTCTATTTTTGTAACTTTTGAGCATTTGGGATAAAAAACACCATTTTTTTTAATTAAAAAACGTTCACGATCTTGCGTGTTTTTTGTAGGGTATTTTGAGGTTGTCGTTTTATCATGTAAAAACATAGTGTTTTCATTCTTGAACATTAAAGACAAAAAAATCTGCACTAATTTGCTAACTTTTGGGCATTTGGGATAAAAAAACACGATTTTTTTCGTTTAAAAAACGTTTACGATCTTGCGTGTTTTTTGAAGGGTATTTTGAGGTTGTCGTTTTTTCATTTAAAAAATTGGTGTTTTCACTTTTGAACATTTTTAAGACAAAAAAATCTGCACTATTTAGGTAACTTTTGGGCATTTTAGATATAGAAACACCAATTTTTTAAATGAAAAAACGACAACGTCAAAATACCCTACAAAAAACACGCAACATCGTGAACGTTTTTTAATAGAAAAAAATCGTGTCTTTTATCCCAAATGCCCAAAAGTTACAAAAATAGTGCCGTTTTTTGTGTCTGAAATGTTCAAAACTGCTCTATTTTTGTAACTTTTGAGCATTTGGGATAAAAAACACCATTTTTTTTAATTAAAAAACGTTCACGATCTTGCGTGTTTTTTGTAGGGTATTTTGAGGTTGTCGTTTTATCATGTAAAAACATAGTGTTTTCATTCTTGAACATTAAAGACAAAAAAATCTGCACTAATTTGCTAACTTTTGGGCATTTGGGATAAAAAAACACGATTTTTTTCGTTTAAAAAACGTTTACGATCTTGCGTGTTTTTTGAAGGGTATTTTGAGGTTGTCGTTTTTTCATTTAAAAAATTGGTGTTTTCACTTTTGAACATTTTTAAGACAAAAAAATCTGCACTATTTAGGTAACTTTTGGGCATTTTAGATATAGAAAAACCAATTTTTTAAATGAAAAAACGACAACGTCAAAATACCCTACAAAAAACACGCAACATCGTGAACGTTTTTTAATAGAAAAAAATCGTGTCTTTTATCCCAAATGCCCAAAAGTTACAAAAATAGTGCCGTTTTTTGTGTCTGAAATGTTCAAAACTGCTCTATTTTTGTAACTTTTGAGCATTTGGGATAAAAAACACCATTTTTTTCAATTAAAAAACGTTCACGATCTTGCGTGTTTTTTGTAGGGTATTTTGAGGTTGTCGTTTTATCATTTAAAAACATAGTGTTTTCATTCTTGAACATTAAAGACAAAAAAATCTGCACTAATTTGCTAACTTTTGGGCATTTGGGATAAAAAAACACGATTTTTTTCGTTTAAAAAACGTTTACGATCTTGCGTGTTTTATGAAGGGTATTTTGAGGTTGTCGTTTTTTCATTTAAAAAATTGGTGTTTTCACTTTTGAACATTTTTAAGACAAAAAAATCTGCACTATTTAGGTAACTTTTGGGCATTTTAGATATAGAAACACCAATTTTTTAAATGAAAAAACGACAACGCCAAAATACCCTACAAAAAACACGCAACATCGTGAACGTTTTTTAATAGAAAAAAATCGTGTCTTTTATCCCAAATGCCCAAAAGTTACAAAAATAGTGCCGTTTTTTGTGTCTGAAATGTTCAAAACTGCTCTATTTTTGTAACTTTTGAGCATTTGGGATAAAAAACACCATTTTTTTCAATTAAAAAACGTTCACGATCTTGCGTGTTTTTTGTAGGGTATTTTGAGGTTGTCGTTTTATCATGTAAAAACATAGTGTTTTCACTTTTGAACATTCTTAAGACAAAAAAATCTGCACTATTTAGGTAACTTTTGGGCATTTTAGATATAAAAACACCAATTTTTTAAATGAAAAAACGACAACGTCAAAATACCCTACAAAAAACACGCAACATCGTGAACGTTTTTTAATAGAAAAAAATCGTGTCTTTTATCCTAAATGCCCAAAAGTTACAAAAATAGTGCCGTTTTTTGTGTCTGAAATGTTCAAAACTGCTCTATTTTTGTAACTTTTGAGCATTTGGGATAAAAAACACCATTTTTTTTAATTAAAAAACGTTCCCGATCTTGCGTGTTTTTTGTAGGGTATTTTGAGGTTCTCGTTTTTTCATTTAAAAACATAGTGTTTTCATTCTTGAACATTGAAGACAAAAAAATCTGCACTAATTTGGTAACTTTTGGGCATTTGGGATAAAAAAACACGATTTTTTACGTTTAAAAAACGTTTACGATCTTGCGTGTTTTTTGAAGGGTATTTTGAGGGTGTCGTTTTTTCATTTAAAAAATTGGTGTTTTCACTTTTGAACATTTTTAAGACAAAAAAATCTGCACTATTTAGGTAACTTTTGGGCATTTTAGATATAGAAACACCAATTTTTTATATGAAAAAACGACAACCTCAAAATACCCTACAAAACCACGCAACATCGTGAACGTTTTTTAATAGAAAAAAATCGTGTCTTTTATCCCAAATGCCCAAAAGTTACAAAAATAGTGCCGTTTTTTGTGTCTGAAATGTTCAAAACTGCTCTATTTTTGTAACTTTTGAGCATTTGGGATAAAAAACACCATTTTTTTCAATTAAAAAACGTTCACGATCTTGCGTGTTTTTTGTAGGGTATTTTGAGGTTGTCGTTTTATCATTTAAAAACATAGTGTTTTCATTCTTGAACATTAAAGACAAAAAAATCTGCACTAATTTGCTAACTTTTGGGCATTTGGGATAAAAAAACACGATTTTTTTCGTTTAAAAAACGTTTACGATCTTGCGTGTTTTTTGAAGGGTATTTTGAGGTTGTCGTTTTTTCATTTAAAAAATTGGTGTTTTCACTTTTGAACATTTTTAAGACAAAAAAATCTGCACTATTTAGGTAACTTTTGGGCATTTTAGATATAGAAACACCAATTTTTTAAATGAAAAAACGACGTCAAAATACCCTACAAAAAACACGCAACATCGTGAACGTTTTTTAATAGAAAAAAATCGTGTCTTTTATGCCAAATGCCCAAAAGTTACAAAAAAAGTGCCGTTTTTTGTGTCTGAAATGTTCAAAACTGCTCTATTTTTGTAACTTTTGAGCAATTGGGATAAAAAACACCATTTTTTTCAATTAAAAAACGTTCACGATCTTGCGTGTTTTTTGTAGGGTATTTTGAGGTTGTCGTTTTTTCATTTAAAAACATAGTGTTTTCATTCTTGAACATTGAAGACAAAAAAATCTGCACTAATTTGGTAACTTTTGGGCATTTGGGATAAAAAAACACGATTTTTTACGTTTAAAAAACGTTTACTATCTTGCATGTTTTTTGAAGGGTATTTTGAGGTTGTCGTTTTTTCATTTAAAAAATTGGTGTTTTCACTTTTGAACATTTGAAGACAAAAAAATCTGCACTATTTAGGTAACTTTTGGGCATTTTAGATATAGAAACACCAATTTTTTAAATGAAAAAACGACAACGTCAAAATACCCTACAAAAAACACGCAACATCGTGAACGTTTTTTAATAGAAAAAAATCGTGTCTTTTATCCCAAATGCCCAAAAGTTACAAAAATAGTGCCGTTTTTTGTGTCTGAAATGTTCAAAACTGCTCTATTTTTGTAACTTTTGAGCATTTGGGATAAAAAACACCATTTTTTTTAATTAAAAAACGTTCACGATCTTGCGTGTTTTTTGTAGGGTATTTTGAGGTTGTCGTTTTATCATGTAAAAACATAGTGTTTTCATTCTTGAACATTAAAGACAAAAAAATCTGCACTAATTTGCTAACTTTTGGGCATTTGGGATAAAAAAACACGATTTTTTTCGTTTAAAAAACGTTTACGATCTTGCGTGTTTTTTGAAGGGTATTTTGAGGTTGTCGTTTTTTCATTTAAAAAATTGGTGTTTTCACTTTTGAACATTTTTAAGACAAAAAAATCTGCACTATTTAGGTAACTTTTGGGCATTTTAGATATAGAAAAACCAATTTTTTAAATGAAAAAACGACAACGTCAAAATACCCTACAAAAAACACGCAACATCGTGAACGTTTTTTAATAGAAAAAAATCGTGTCTTTTATCCCAAATGCTCAAAAGTTACAAAAATAGTGCCGTTTTTTGTGTCTGAAATGTTCAAAACTGCTCTATTTTTGTAACTTTTGAGCATTTGGGATAAAAAACACCATTTTTTTCAATTAAAAAACGTTCACGATCTTGCGTGTTTTTTGTAGGGTATTTTGAGGTTGTCGTTTTATCATTTAAAAACATAGTGTTTTCATTCTTGAACATTAAAGACAAAAAAATCTGCACTAATTTGCTAACTTTTGGGCATTTGGGATAAAAAAACACGATTTTTTTCGTTTAAAAAACGTTTACGATCTTGCGTGTTTTTTGAAGGGTATTTTGAGGTTGTCGTTTTTTCATTTAAAAAATTGGTGTTTTCACTTTTGAACATTTTTAAGACAAAAAAATCTGCACTATTTAGGTAACTTTTGGGCATTTTAGATATAGAAACACCAATTTTTTAAATGAAAAAACGACAACGCCAAAATACCCTACAAAAAACACGCAACATCGTGAACGTTTTTTAATAGAAAAAAATCGTGTCTTTTATCCCAAATGCCCAAAAGTTACAAAAATAGTGCCGTTTTTTGTGTCTGAAATGTTCAAAACTGCTCTATTTTTGTAACTTTTGAGCATTTGGGATAAAAAACACCATTTTTTTTCAATTAAAAAACGTTCACGATCTTGCGTGTTTTTTTGTAGGGTATTTTGAGGTTGTCGTTTTATCATTTAAAAACATAGTGTTTTCATTCTTGAACATTAAAGACAAAAAAATCTGCACTAATTTGCTAACTTTTGGGCATTTGGGATAAAAAAACACGATTTTTTTCGTTTAAAAAACGTTTACGATCTTGCGTGTTTTATGAAGGGTATTTTGAGGTTGTCGTTTTTTCATTTAAAAAATTGGTGTTTTCACTTTTGAACATTTTTAAGACAAAAAAATCTGCACTATTTAGGTAACTTTTGGGCATTTTAGATATAGAAACACCAATTTTTTAAATGAAAAAACGACAACGCCAAAATACCCTACAAAAAACACGCAACATCGTGAACGTTTTTTAATAGAAAAAAATCGTGTCTTTTATCCCAAATGCCCAAAAGTTACAAAAATAGTGCCGTTTTTTGTGTCTGAAATGTTCAAAACTGCTCTATTTTTGTAACTTTTGAGCATTTGGGATAAAAAACACCATTTTTTTCAATTAAAAAACGTTCACGATCTTGCGTGTTTTTTGTAGGGTATTTTGAGGTTCTCGTTTTTTCATTTAAAAACATAGTGTTTTCATTCTTGAACATTGAAGACAAAAAAATCTGCACTAATTTGGTAACTTTTGGGCATTTGGGATAAAAAAACACGATTTTTTACGTTTAAAAAACGTTTACGATCTTGCGTGTTTTTTGAAGGGTATTTTGAGGGTGTCGTTTTTTCATTTAAAAAATTGGTGTTTTCACTTTTGAACATTTTTAAGACAAAAAAATCTGCACTATTTAGGTAACTTTTGGGCATTTTAGATATAGAAACACCAATTTTTTATATGAAAAAACGACAACCTCAAAATACCCTACAAAACCACGCAACATCGTGAACGTTTTTTAATAGAAAAAAATCGTGTCTTTTATCCCAAATGCCCAAAAGTTACAAAAATAGTGCCGTTTTTTGTGTCTGAAATGTTCAAAACTGCTCTATTTTTGTAACTTTTGAGCATTTGGGATAAAAAACACCATTTTTTTCAATTAAAAAACGTTCACGATCTTGCGTGTTTTTTGTAGGGTATTTTGAGGTTGTCGTTTTATCATTTAAAAACATAGTGTTTTCATTCTTGAACATTAAAGACAAAAAAATCTGCACTAATTTGCTAACTTTTGGGCATTTGGGATAAAAAAAACACGATTTTTTTCGTTTAAAAAACGTTCACGATGTTGCGTGTTTTTTGAAGGGTATTTTGAGGTGTCGTTTTTTCTTAAATTGTGTTTCAATTTAAGAAAATTGTGTTTCTATATCTAAAATGCCAAAAACTATTTAGGTAACTTTTGGGCATTTTAGATATAGAAACACCAATTTTTTAAATGAAAAAACGACGTCAAAATACCCTACAAAAAACACGCAACATCGTGAACGTTTTTTAATAGAAAAAAATCGTGTCTTTTATGCCAAATGCCCAAAAGTTACAAAAAAAGTGCCGTTTTTTGTGTCTGAAATGTTCAAAACTGCTCTATTTTTGTAACTTTTGAGCAATTGGGATAAAAAACACCATTTTTTTCAATTAAAAAACGTTCACGATCTTGCGTGTTTTTTGTAGGGTATTTTGAGGTTGTCGTTTTTTCATTTAAAAACATAGTGTTTTCATTCTTGAACATTGAAGACAAAAAAATCTGCACTAATTTGGTAACTTTTGGGCATTTGGGATAAAAAAACACGATTTTTTACGTTTAAAAAACGTTTACTATCTTGCATGTTTTTTGAAGGGTATTTTGAGGTTGTCGTTTTTTCATTTAAAAAATTGGTGTTTTCACTTTTGAACATTTGAAGACAAAAAAATCTGCACTATTTAGGTAACTTTTGGGCATTTTAGATATAGAAACACCAATTTTTTAAATGAAAAAACGACAACGTCAAAATACCCTACAAAAAACACGCAACATCGTGAACGTTTTTTAATAGAAAAAAATCGTGTCTTTTATCCCAAATGCCCAAAAGTTACAAAAATAGTGCCGTTTTTTGTGTCTGAAATGTTCAAAACTGCTCTATTTTTGTAACTTTTGAGCATTTGGGATAAAAAACACCATTTTTTTTAATTAAAAAACGTTCACGATCTTGCGTGTTTTTTGTAGGGTATTTTGAGGTTGTCGTTTTATCATGTAAAAACATAGTGTTTTCATTCTTGAACATTAAAGACAAAAAAATCTGCACTAATTTGCTAACTTTTGGGCATTTGGGATAAAAAAACACGATTTTTTTCGTTTAAAAAACGTTTACGATCTTGCGTGTTTTTTGAAGGGTATTTTGAGGTTGTCGTTTTTTCATTTAAAAAATTGGTGTTTTCACTTTTGAACATTTTTAAGACAAAAAAATCTGCACTATTTAGGTAACTTTTGGGCATTTTAGATATAGAAAAACCAATTTTTTAAATGAAAAAACGACAACGTCAAAATACCCTACAAAAAACACGCAACATCGTGAACGTTTTTTAATAGAAAAAAATCGTGTCTTTTATCCCAAATGCTCAAAAGTTACAAAAATAGTGCCGTTTTTTGTGTCTGAAATGTTCAAAACTGCTCTATTTTTGTAACTTTTGAGCATTTGGGATAAAAAACACCATTTTTTTCAATTAAAAAACGTTCACGATCTTGCGTGTTTTTTGTAGGGTATTTTGAGGTTGTCGTTTTATCATTTAAAAACATAGTGTTTTCATTCTTGAACATTAAAGACAAAAAAATCTGCACTAATTTGCTAACTTTTGGGCATTTGGGATAAAAAAACACGATTTTTTTCGTTTAAAAAACGTTTACGATCTTGCGTGTTTTTTGAAGGGTATTTTGAGGTTGTCGTTTTTTCATTTAAAAAATTGGTGTTTTCACTTTTGAACATTTTTAAGACAAAAAAATCTGCACTATTTAGGTAACTTTTGGGCATTTTAGATATAGAAACACCAATTTTTTAAATGAAAAAACGACAACGCCAAAATACCCTACAAAAAACACGCAACATCGTGAACGTTTTTTAATAGAAAAAAATCGTGTCTTTTATCCCAAATGCCCAAAAGTTACAAAAATAGTGCCGTTTTTTGTGTCTGAAATGTTCAAAACTGCTCTATTTTTGTAACTTTTGAGCATTTGGGATAAAAAACACCATTTTTTTCAATTAAAAAACGTTCACGATCTTGCGTGTTTTTTGTAGGGTATTTTGAGGTTGTCGTTTTATCATTTAAAAACATAGTGTTTTCATTCTTGAACATTAAAGACAAAAAAATCTGCACTAATTTGCTAACTTTTGGGCATTTGGGATAAAAAAACACGATTTTTTTCGTTTAAAAAACGTTTACGATCTTGCGTGTTTTATGAAGGGTATTTTGAGGTTGTCGTTTTTTCATTTAAAAAATTGGTGTTTTCACTTTTGAACATTTTTAAGACAAAAAAATCTGCACTATTTAGGTAACTTTTGGGCATTTTAGATATAGAAACACCAATTTTTAAATGAAAAAACGACAACGCCAAAATACCCTACAAAAAACACGCAACATCGTGAACGTTTTTTAATAGAAAAAAATCGTGTCTTTTATCCCAAATGCCCAAAAGTTACAAAAATAGTGCCGTTTTTTGTGTCTGAAATGTTCAAAACTGCTCTATTTTTGTAACTTTTGAGCATTTGGGATAAAAAACACCATTTTTTTCAATTAAAAAACGTTCACGATCTTGCGTGTTTTTTGTAGGGTATTTTGAGGTTCTCGTTTTTTCATTTAAAAACATAGTGTTTTCATTCTTGAACATTGAAGACAAAAAAATCTGCACTAATTTGGTAACTTTTGGGCATTTGGGATAAAAAAACACGATTTTTTACGTTTAAAAAACGTTTACGATCTTGCGTGTTTTTTGAAGGGTATTTTGAGGGTGTCGTTTTTTCATTTAAAAAATTGGTGTTTTCACTTTTGAACATTTTTAAGACAAAAAAATCTGCACTATTTAGGTAACTTTTGGGCATTTTAGATATAGAAACACCAATTTTTTATATGAAAAAACGACAACCTCAAAATACCCTACAAAACCACGCAACATCGTGAACGTTTTTTAATAGAAAAAAATCGTGTCTTTTATCCCAAATGCCCAAAAGTTACAAAAATAGTGCCGTTTTTTGTGTCTGAAATGTTCAAAACTGCTCTATTTTTGTAACTTTTGAGCATTTGGGATAAAAAACACCATTTTTTTCAATTAAAAAACGTTCACGATCTTGCGTGTTTTTTGTAGGGTATTTTGAGGTTGTCGTTTTATCATTTAAAAACATAGTGTTTTCATTCTTGAACATTAAAGACAAAAAATCTGCACTAATTTGCTAACTTTTGGGCATTTGGGATAAAAAAACACGATTTTTTTCGTTTAAAAAACGTTTACGATCTTGCGTGTTTTTTGAAGGGTATTTTGAGGTTGTCGTTTTTTCATTTAAAAAATTGGTGTTTTCACTTTTGAACATTTTTAAGACAAAAAATCTGCACTATTTAGGTAACTTTTGGGCATTTTAGATATAGAAACACCAATTTTTTAAATGAAAAAACGACGTCAAAATACCCTACAAAAAACACGCAACATCGTGAACGTTTTTTAATAGAAAAAAATCGTGTCTTTTATGCCAAATGCCCAAAAGTTACAAAAAAAGTGCCGTTTTTTGTGTCTGAAATGTTCAAAACTGCTCTATTTTTGTAACTTTTGAGCAATTGGGATAAAAAACACCATTTTTTTCAATTAAAAAACGTTCACGATCTTGCGTGTTTTTTGTAGGGTATTTTGAGGTTGTCGTTTTTTCATTTAAAAACATAGTGTTTTCATTCTTGAACATTGAAGACAAAAAAATCTGCACTAATTTGGTAACTTTTGGGCATTTGGGATAAAAAAACACGATTTTTTACGTTTAAAAAACGTTTACTATCTTGCATGTTTTTTGAAGGGTATTTTGAGGTTGTCGTTTTTTCATTTAAAAAATTGGTGTTTTCACTTTTGAACATTTGAAGACAAAAAAATCTGCACTATTTAGGTAACTTTTGGGCATTTTAGATATAGAAACACCAATTTTTTAAATGAAAAAACGACAACGTCAAAATACCCTACAAAAAACACGCAACATCGTGAACGTTTTTTAATAGAAAAAAATCGTGTCTTTTATCCCAAATGCCCAAAAGTTACAAAAATAGTGCCGTTTTTTGTGTCTGAAATGTTCAAAACTGCTCTATTTTTGTAACTTTTGAGCATTTGGGATAAAAAACACCATTTTTTTTAATTAAAAAACGTTCACGATCTTGCGTGTTTTTTGTAGGGTATTTTGAGGTTGTCGTTTTATCATGTAAAAACATAGTGTTTTCATTCTTGAACATTAAAGACAAAAAAATCTGCACTAATTTGCTAACTTTT